>CM050911.1:60139883-60352383 GCA_027742785.1 Vigna reflexopilosa | reverse complement strand
TGTATAGAAAAAATATGGAATCCTTTTTTATATATTAGTGTAGAAGCAAAGAAAATTGATTACACTGCAAAAATGTTGCTATTTGTCATTAGAAAACATAATTGCAGTGTTTTTTTTTTCTCTAAAACTCATTTTGCCTTTCACTGCTAATAACAATTTTAGTATACACTGTCTTGATATTGTTCATGCCTATATATATGGAGACCGTTTAGACATCCTACTTATATGAAAGTTTTTTTATCTTTTTTTTAATTTTGATTGATGAGAAAAGTCATTTTACATGGATGTATTTCCTTAAACATAAAAATCTGACTGTTTAACTCTTATTCTAAAGTTTATTAAATATGTGAAAAATCAATTCAATACCACCATTAGTCTTAACAATGCTAAAGACCTGCATTTATATGTAATAAAACGTGAATAAAAAACACAAAAAGAGATATTTGCATTAGGAACATATCAAATCCAGGAATTGTAGGTCATTCTATGTTCCAACATCTTGGATGTGAAGGAGACTGGTAGAAGATAAAGATTACAAGAGAAATGAGTCAGAGAAAATGAATTTGAAGATGATAAAATTATTATTATTATTATTCACGTTTTTCCAAACATATGGGTTGTAATTGATCGATATTACTATCGTCCATTTTGCTTATGTATATATAAAATGTGTTGAACGTTCATGTGAAGGACAAATCAAAGTGGTAATAGACATACTTTAGGATAATAATTGAGTCTTCAAACTTTAAAGCAGACGGTGAAAAGATCCAATCAAATTAACTCACTCACCACTCAGCTATATGTAGCTAGTGGAATACTAGTACTAATATTTTATGTATTTTAAGAAAATTATTCCCATAACTTAGTACTTTATGAATGCCATTTTCTCTTTTGTTATAAGGTTATTAAATGGCAGTGTCTGTCCCAGTTTGGTTTCAATTGTCATTTTTTGGAATGTTGTTCTCTTGCTTCAAGATCAATGACTTAATGTATCACCCTTTTCGTCTTTCGGCTGTAAAGTATTAAGTGGATCATTGATTAACTAAAAAAATTGACGAGACAAAAGGAATTAGGAGACCATATAAACTTGTTTATGCATAGCCTGCACTGCATTTGAAGGTCGATTCTTGCTTCAGCATGACATGTATGAACGTTCACTGTAAGTTATCATATGTTGGGTTTTTTTAGCTTATTTTCAAGGATGATGCATGTGACGAGATAACGTAGGTTATTGACCAAAAATTAACAAATTCACTAGTCATGAAGGCTTTGAAACTCTTTATTATACATGTAACGTCTCGACAACTTATAGAGGTCACTCCATTCCTAAATTAGTCTAGGTTAACCATGGAGTTCTTATACATTAAGTTATCAAAAAACAAATGCATTTGTTGATATGAGTAGTCAAATTAATTCTTTTAAGTTATCCTTCAACCGTATAGTTTCATTACTATACAGTCTCTAGATCCTCTCATTCCGGTATATATTTGATTCGTACCCCTTCCACTGAAAGTCTGTCAGGAATCATTCCTTATCCGTGTCTCTTACATCGACAATCACTTCTCGCCCTCGTCAGTGTTCGGATGTCACAATACACGCTCTCAACAGTATAAAAAGATGTTATCTAATAACTCATTAATATCTAGTTTCATAAATGAGATATAAAATTTAGTGTATTATAATAAAAATAATTAATATTTTGATATTCACATTTGTTCAACATAATATTCTTATTTTACAATAATAACCATGATTTCGATATATTTCAAGAATTTAACTAACATTCAATTTTATTTTACAATTTTTGTGATTCATTCATCTTATTATTATTATTATTGATTATAAAATAATTTTGAATTATGGATCAAATTATCATTATTCATGTTTTCACAATGATGAGATATAAATTTAAAATCGAAATAAAAAATAGCACTTATCCCAAATAGTCATACTAGGTTACTGCTAGCTAATACTTTCGCAGTTCTCGAAAAAGTGCATAAATTAGACCCATACAGGTGTCCAAATTCCATTGAGAAATTGATATTATAAAATTAAAAATGTTTTGAATTGAATTAGTTTTTTTTATATGGTGGTGAATCATTATCGGCAATTGGGGTGGGGCAAAAATTTAGAAATTAGAAATAGAAAAGAGTATTACATAAGCAACAGACAAAGGGAGAAAAGACTAACAGAAGGCAGACGGTGATTGCTCAGTGAAATTCAATGTCTCGTTAAAATATGTGTCTGCAGGAAGTCCTAGTTTTTTTGACTCAAGAACAAGCTTTCTTTGTTAATTATTTTATTGCATTGTGTTCGTTTTTATGAAGTAATGAATTTGGATCCTTTCAAATGCTACTTCAATACGCTGCAGTTTCTGACGCACTGGCAAATTTCAATTATTCAATGTATTATTACCCGAATTGGTCAATAGTTATAGTTATAGTGTAGAGTCCAGTACATTCTGCCCAGAGCATCGGTTTTAACACCACGCCAAACTTAGTGGTAGAATTTCTGTTCCAATTTAATTCAAGAACAATGATACTTCAATAACAATATTTAATAACATTTAAATACGGGTTAAAATTTGAGTGATGTATATGGAAATTATTTTTTAAAGTTGAAAATGACGTGATAATGAAAGTAGGTAGAGTTTCAAGTTTTAGGATTATTTTTTCTTTTTAGATTTTGAATCTAACAAAGCTTCAAGAACGTGAAACTTTGAAGGAGTCTCTCCTTCACGTAGTTACCATTGTCATTGATGACATTTTTCGTGCTCGAAATCTAGAAAAAATATGTTCTTCCTTCCACTTAAACGTTGTCATAATTAATTCATGTTCCACCTCTTTTAAAATGTAAAGCATTTTCTTAAAATAATAAAAAAAGAAAATGTTTACTAGAAAAAAAAATAATTTGTTTTAAATTTATCAAGAGTCTAGTTTTAAATATTAAAAATTTAGTTAAGGGTTAAATTATAAGGATTATAAGTTTTAGTATCAAATTATAAATAATAAAAAATAATTAACGTATATGTAATTAATATAAAAATATGTAAGGATAATAAATTCAATTTAAAAAATTTAATAATTTATATGTAATTAAAAAATTATTTGTGGGTCAAATTTATGTTATTATATGACCTTAACCAAGTTTACGTGGAAGCTTTAGAGTTAGAGTTTTTTCAATTCATTTATTTGGTGAGACAATGGAAGGAAACTTAAATAAATGGCTTTTTCTCTTAATTTTTTTCCTCCAAAAGACGGCATAAAAGATGAAAAAAAATATATATTCTAGGAACATTAATATAATGAAAGTGTTTTTTAACAAAAGAAAATACCTGTTATACGAAAGTGTACTTAGGATACGTCCATTCAATACATTCTAAAAACAAAATAATAATTACTTAAATTTATATCACCTCTTAGTTTTTATTTTAAGCAAATTAAAAGTAAAAGATATGCACCACACAACCCCATCCTCCCACAGACGTACATGCACACCTATATACAACACACCACACATCCACACAAACAATAATTTTTTTATTTTATTATGAAGTGATACTTTTAAGTATAATTTATCTATTATTTATTGTTTTTAAATTAGTTCATTTTGATAAATTTTATAAAAATATTTACACCAATTTAGTGTATAAACCAAAATTAAGGAGTGTAAGTAAGTTTTAATATCAAATATTTTGCATTGACTAGAAGTAATTTAAGTCACTGTATATATAAATTAAAGGAAATATCTCTTCAAAACCTATTTTGTATGGATAGAATAAAATTAAATCAAAATATCAAATTTTATTTTAACGAATTTGTTTGATGTCTTTTATCATTTATTATTGTACCACTACGGTACGTACTACCGACAAATATTTAATTTTATGTTTTGATACATCTAGTTTTTAAAACTTACTTTTTACTTATAAATCTAATGAGCATAGTCAATATATATATATATATATATATATATATATATATATATATATGTATGTATGTATATATATATATATATATATGTATGTTTGTTTGTTTAAATTGTACCAATAAATTTTATTTAATTTACCTAGTTAAAATTAGATTTGGTAAAAAAAATATTAATTATAAGCATTGTGACTACGATATAATTATTTAGAAATAATTGTTTAAAAACATTTTTCTTGATAAATATTTTCTTTGAAATTATTCATCCCCATCAAATGTTAACTTAGATCTGGAGTGAAATGAGTAACAATCCAAAACATAGATTATGAAACACCATGTAACTGAAGACTTTTAAGCTTAAACAACTATAAGACTAATGCCAAAATAAATGAGAACCCATACGTGGTTGTGGGATTTTGATATTTAGACAACCTTAATTAATGAATATGAGGTTGAGAAAACAGTGTTGGCGGAAAACAGAAGAAGAGAATTTTACTAATAAAAATATAGGAAAGAGGAGGTATACTAATTAATTCGGATGATGTAAATATCAAATGCTAATTGTACGTGGGCTTTATTTTTTTTTGTTTGCTACTTGTCATTCAATACCGTTTAGGAAGTTGCTCCCTCCACCTCTTCATATCTTCTCCGCACCTTTCCAAATAATTTTTAATTATAAAATTATCTTTTTCAACTTTAACTTTGTACTTTTTTACCCTTTTAATTTATGAAAATCCTAATGGTACTTTGGTGCGGTGCGTCTATTATGCAGTTTCCTCCCAGATTCAATGGATATTGACAGATCCATTTCTCCTTCCGTTTACGGATGTTGACATCCGTTTAACATTTCGTCGCATACTTACCTTCAACCACCATCACTAGACGAAGCTTTTTCAGCAAACAAAAATTAAAGAGAGAAGAAGATTGAGCGAAAGCAGCAACAATGGCATCAGCAGCAGGAGGGCAGAGGGTCAGCTGAGACTGTTGGTTCAATATGAGTAGAGTGGTTTGGGTCAATATTTTGTTGTGATGTTTTGTTTGAATCCCAGCTCACTCTTTTAAAAGAAAAAACACTTGGACTGAGTACCACTGGAAAAATAAGAAAAGAAAGAAGATCAAGGTTTCACTCTCTCGGATTAGATCACACAGACCAGAGTCTTCTTCTCACTAATGTTACTGGATGATTTCATATGTGCACCATTGTTACTCCTTCGTTTCACATAGGTAGACTGCTACTCTTTCGATTCACATGGGTACTACGATGACACTTTTTGTAACTTCTTCCATGATTGAAGGGGAAGTAGTGAAACTTTGGAGAGGTGCATTAACAGTGATAAAGACCATTAATGAAAGTAATGGTTATTGGATAAAAAAATAAAAAGAAAAATTAAATTTTAGTGAAGCGTAAAAAAAGAATAAAGAGATATAGGAAGCAAAGTGGTGGTGGTGGAGTGTAAAATTTTAATCCTAAAAATAAATTTTTATTAAAGAATAAAATAAAAATACAAAAATGAAACAAACAAGATTAAAAGAGGAAAGAAGAGGTGGAGGGAGCAAATGGGTAGGTGCAGAGAGCATTATCCTACCGTTTAACTCTGTATGGGCTGGGTCTTACCTTTTGGAAGCAGTTGTAATTCTTGAGGATTATTTTTGCATCCCATATTTTCCTCCCCGTAAATACGAAAATCTCCACTTTATTCTTAAAAAAATTATTTTCATATTCAGTATTTGACATAAAAGGAAGCTTTCAAATTTTATAATACGAAACCTATGACTTTTAAATTATGTAATTTAAAAAATAGTGTAATCTGAAACACCTTTTTGTCTTGAATATATACATGACATAATATATAGATAACGATATAGCAGCCAGGCTAGAGATGAAGAGGTGACGATGGAAAAGAGTGATTGTAGCAAGGGGTATTTTAGTCTTTTACCTACGGTATCGGTTGCACATGAAACATGTGGTGGTGCATAAAGAAATGACTCTTTAAGATAGGCAACATAGCCCGATCAACCTTATTAGGCATAGACTTTTAGATATCACGAAAAAAGAAAAAGAACTTCAGAGATTAAAAAATCCTTAGTTATTTCTAGATATACCTAAATAAAACACAACTCACAAATTAGTAGTTAAATGTATCTATATATATATAAAAGGTATAAGTACGTTTTAATCCTGTGAAAATTTATAAACTTTGCATTTAGTTTTCTATTTTATTTTATTTTTACTTTTGAACTCAAAAACCTTTTTTTTGTATTTTTTCCCCTCCCAATACATTATTTTTATTGATGTATACATCATATAATAAAAATTCAGACTTTTATTATGATATAAAATTTTAGCAACGAACCGAATAAATTAGAAATATTTTAGGAACTACTTAAAAAAAATAAACAGGTAAAGGTAAAATGTAAATAAATATGTTTTAGGGGGCAGGTACACAATTTTGTAAATATTTTAAGAAAGTAAAAAAAATAAAATATCAGAAACTAAATACAAAAATTGTAAATTTTTGAATAATTAAAAATATTTTGAAGCATAAATAAAATATGAATTTGTAAAATTTAAATATGTAACGTCCCAATTATATAGAAAAGAAATATATAAATAAGACGTCATCATGAATAATAATAGAAAGCAGTCAAGAGTAATTAGGAGTACAGTCATCCTTAAACAGTACAGGAATTTAGAACTGGAGTACTAGAGTCCTCCTGAAGAGGCTAGAAATTTAAAACTTTAAATATCACAAGGTTCTTCAAAATGACATAGAGCAAAAGAAAATCCTAAGAAGACTAGGCTGCAGCGTTGCCATCCCCATCCAAGGCTGTCTCCAAAATAACTTCCTCGCCATCTGCTCTCATCCAAGTGGATGATCATCGCAAAAGGAAACAGACACAAACATGGCACAAACACAAGCAAGCAAGGGTGAGCTAATTATATAAAAAGCATGCAGTTATATCAACATGAACATACTAGATTCAAGTCAAGCAAAATACATACAAGCAAGGCAATATATATATACAACACAGTTCCTAACATGTTATTTTCTAGACTTGACTCGTCCGGACTTTAGAATGATAGTCGAGCTATGGCGGGTCATGCACCCGTGGTGGCTTGTGATACTAAGGCTCCCCCGCCTTGGGCTCCCCCGCCCTACCACACTCACGAGGTTAGTCTATTCTGTGCCCTGAAGCATGATGGAAGCCTCCAAGACTAAGACCTCCTGCTACTCCTCACCACATGGTTCAGTCCTCTCTACGTGAGAAGAAAGACCATTGGAGCGTCAGGAAGACCCCCAAGACTGAGCTCCTACTTTCATTCTAAAACACTAAGAATTTCACCAAGAGATTCTACACAGATGAAACTTGATTTACGTACTTTCATCACTTTGTAATCATATACTTTTTGTCCCAATCAACATATACAGAATCTCAACAATATGCATTACTCACCAATCACAAGTTATAAAAATAACATCTCCACAATTGAATCTAAGTTAATCAACACCAAGAACCTTTATAATTTATTTCCAATGCCTAATCTCCTGTTTAATATAAGAAAAGTTGTTTCCTTTAGTTCTATTATAATAGTCATATTAAATCATAATTATATTATAATATTTATATTAAACCAACATACAAATATTCATACATATTATAATATTATAAATGATTATGATAACTTCCGACTATATCAACATTCTTTTTTATACATATTACGTATTTACTAATCCTACAAACAACTATATTATATTATATTAATAGAATTTATTATCATCCACACACCCTCTGCATCTTATATATATATATATATATATATATATATATATATATATATTACTATATTATAATAATATTAAGTAACGTAATTCCCTTCTTCTTATATATATTTATATATCTATACTATATTAATATATTATATTATATTATATTAATTAAGGCATATTATTTCCTGCAACCTAACCGTTCAAATCTGTTCAATATTAAAAGATCATGTAATATGAAAAAAAACTTATACCCTAAGCACTTATAAAACACAAAAATTACTTTAAGCATAAAAGTTACCACTACATGCACCAGTTTACATATAATATATATATTATGATACGTATTACTTCCAAATAATTTACAATGCTCCCTTAATTATGAAACTGCCTGCTAAGTTATTCATTTCCTCAAAATGTTTGCTCCCAACCTCACCTCATTACCCAATTGGTCACCGGAGAGGGTTCAGATGTCTGAACGCATCAGACTCACCTTCGGCGCTAGCACATATGACTAGTCACAACTGACTGGACCAGGCCAGGGCTGCTCTATGATCAGGGATGTGCCAACTCAGGTTTTTAAGTCCCTTCTATCCTACCAACAAAGAAAGGCTCTCAACCAATTCTAATTAATTTATTTAAGTTACCTAAACTAGTTTGTTGTACTCTAAACCTCAAACCCCCAATTTTTATATTTATATTTTATTTCCTCTCACAGTAAGTAATCTGAAACAGTACCTGTGTATCCAATTACTACCCAACAATGCTAATTAAATCTCACTTAAGACCTTTTCCAAAACATCACCAATCACAGTCAATAACCCATTCAGAAACAATTCATAATCATCAAAATAGGACACATAAAATCAATCCCAAATAAATCATTTAAGCAGTATAATACACACCAAAACCAATTACTTAAAACAGTAACATTACAGTCTCAATAGTACATCACATTTTTAATTCAACATGCATAAAACACTAAAACAGATTCAACCCAGAAAATAATTAGCTCCCCTTACCTCAAAGACAAATTGTCTAGCTTACGGGGACCCTCTCACAGCAACTTTATACAGCACAGAAATTGACAGTACCTATATATCACCGAAATGGTGAAGGAATCAACTCTTAGAGTTAAGCCTTAAACAAAATAAGAAGAAGAACGCTCCTATTTGTCTGCAGCCTGTAAAATAGCATGCCCTAAGTTTCAGAAATTGTGGAGAAGAGGGGAAAACTACTTACTGGTGAAGAACGAAAATATAATCGGATCAAAAGGAAGCCCTCGACGTTGCGGACGCTTGGGCACTTCCTAAAAGAGCATGCAATGAGTCAGTGTAGAGCAATGGAAGAGAGAAGGCAGAGAAAAGGGTAAGAGAGCTTTCTAGAGAGAGAAGCATTCTCAGGAAAATGACTTTGTTGTTTAGAAAGTTCAGCAGAAACTAAAGAAAACAAGTTTTTTTTTTATTAATAGCCCCTCCCCTTTATTCTTAATATTATTTTCACCCCATTTTCTTTTAATATATAATGTATTTATATTTGGTCCTTACAAAATACGGTTATATCTTGTTTTCATTTTTCATAATTATAGAAAATAAATGAAAAGTTTATTTTTTTTATAAAAAAAGTAACAAATGTTAAAATATGGTAACATGACTAAGACGAGACGATGTCCTGAAATATATATGACTTTTTTTTAATATTTATTCTTATTCAAAAAATGCACTCTTACAAAATTAAGAGGATCAGTAATGTTAACCTCTATATGAGCATTCAATCACATACTAATATTTTAGACTATTCTCTTGGGAAGATGTAGCTAGAGTGAAAATTTCAAAAGTACATAAAATTAGTATGAACATGAAAACATCTTGTGTTATATATAATTTGATGACATAAAGATCAAACATTACTAATGTTAAAATCAAATGTTGAGTCTTATTCAACTCTGGAATATTTCCAAAATGATTAAATAAATACTTGATATCATATCACATTTTCCTCTAATTAAGAAATTACGTACACGAAAATGGAGTAAAAAGAAACATAATGACCTCCAGAAACTATTGGAAGATAAATGAAAAGGAAAAATTAAAATGTTACCCAGAGGATGGTTATCCAACCAATGATCTTAAAGCTTTTGATATCTCTTTGTATATCTCTCTTATTAGGTAATTGACATATTTTAAACATTAGCTTATATATATTGTTGTAAATTTTGTTTACATTGCAAAAACCAATTAGTTTATGAATATTGCTTGGTGAACGTAACCTCTCCGCAAGGTTTTAGATTTGATTTCTTTGTGAACGGTTTTCATCAAAATTATAAGGTTATTTTGCAAGTCAATTGAATTTTCTCAATGTTTTTTTTTTTTAAATTAGTTTTGATCAATAGTCTCATGCAGATTCTTCCACCAACATGCGCGATGCATTCTTCAAAACAAACTTTTTTTTTTCGTTCTTTTATTATCTTATTTTCTTTCTTTTCTTATTTCTTTCTTACAACATAATGAGTTTGTTATTTTACTCTTTTTAAAGTTCTTTTACTAGTTCTTATATCTTCAAATATTTGAAAATTTTTATTGTATTTTAGGAGACTTTTGCAATATATCACATATAAGTTTTTGTAGACAATGAATCTACATTTTTCAAGAAATCTTTGTTTAAGAATTTTATTTTTTTTGTCAGCATATTTACTACATATATAACTCTATAATTATCTACCAAAGCATGTTTTAGTTCATTAAAATGTTTCTCACATCAAACTCGACTTTTGATAAAAAAAACTTTAAATTGAAAGATAAATATAAATAAATGAGAAATGATGTAATGAATCTAATTTTTTTTATTCTTTATTCTTCAATATTAAAATAACCAAATATTATTTTGTATTTCATCACTTATACCAAACAACTTTAGTTATTCACAAGGCCTATCACAATCCATATATCGATTTTCTAGTATGTCAAAAATATGATAGACTTATGTAAATTTCGAACACATGAATTTATTTTGATCTAATTAGTTTAACTCATTAAATAGATGAACCAAAAGTCAAACATCCAAGCCAACTCATTGACCTATCTTTTTAATTTAAAATTAAAAAATGAAAAACATTGACATTTTATATTATATTCTTTTAAAAATGTAAATATACAATGTAACTTTAATTATTAACAATTAATTTTGATTATTAGTTATAATATAGTAATTTAACATATAAATGTAATAATTAATTTTATTTATGCAATTAAAAATATTAATTAATTAATTAAAAACTTAAAAAATGTTTATATAGTTAAAAATATTTTTAATATATATATATATATATATATATATATATGTGATTTTTCAAATAAAATTGATTCCTTTAGAAAAGAATAAATAAAGAATATAGGAAAAGAAAAAATTACACAAGTAGTTTTATATTAGTTGGGATAAAAAGACTCTACGTCCAATTGTTAATCTCTCCAAAGATAGATTAATCAATCACTAGTAAATAATCACATATTACAATCATAAAGAATAAAAATAATGTTAGAAAACACCTCTCTTGAATATACATGAAATGGACAATAATTCATTTGACACACAAAAGATTAACAACACTTTTATTTTCAAATCCCCTTTTCATAAATGCATATAGTTTCTTTACCAATCACAGATCTAAATCTCTCAATGAAAAGTTTGTTTGGAAACTAAGTTTAGCTAAAATATATAAACTTTTTCTTTTGAATATTAGGTTAAAAAACTAAAGAGTATGATTCCTTTTATTACCACAAAAACTTTTTTCTAAAAACATTTTATTCTTATAATAATCATTTATCACTAATAATAATCGATTACTATCAATGATAATTAATTATTACATAGGTTCGAGAAACTTGATTTTAATTGGATAATCAATTATCAATGTTATCATAATTATTGAGAAAAATAAAACTTTTTCTCTACTTTACTCTTTGGGTTATGCCTTTTGATTCTTGACCTACTAATAATATCTAAATAACTTTATTTTTTACTTAAACTTTTGAATTTCGAAACTATTGTTAAAAATATTATATTTAAACTAATACTAATTAATTGAATTCTTCCACTATCAAAACTCTTCTTTAATACAAAATATTCATCTTCATCTGTCAATAATATATATATATATATATATATATATATATATAAATGATAAAAAAAATAAACACAACCCGTTATAGTGTGATGGACCGGTCCGGTCCAACTTGATTTTTGGAGGCCGATGACAAGATGAAGAAAAAAAGGGTACCCTAATTTTATAAAAATTTTATACTTACTTTAGAGTTTATTGTATGCACCTGTGAGACAACAAAAGTTCCCATGTACAAAGTGTCTTACGGGGAAGCAATAAAAGGAAGAGTTTTTATTTTATTTTATTTATTATTATTATTATTATTATTATTATTATTATTATTATTATTATTATCATTATTATTATATATGATATCCAATTTGTTGACTAACACTTGTCGATTTTTTCTTATTGTAACGTGATTGAGACAATTAGTCCAAACGATCTTCTGCCACTCGATTGTCTCGCATCTAATTTGAACCTACAATCATTTGAATTAGTTTATTATCTTGAGAATGTTTTTTCCACATATAAAAAATAATTAAATCATAAAGATACTTTTTGTTAAGATTTACTACATTAAAAAAGATATTATATTAATTTTAGAAAAATCTATATAATTCGGAAAAAAAAACATTATAATTTAAACATATTGTATTTATGTACGCTAAATCCGCGAATTAAATTCTACTTTACTTTCATTTTTCAGTCTTCATATCCTCTTCCAGTGTGTTTAAAAAAAGAAGAAAAAAAATCTTATTCTCGCACCAAGAAAGCCTAACGACTAATGGAATCTCTGCCAATTTAAAAACAGACTCAGGAGAAAAAACAAAGAAATTGACGGATTCAAAAGTTTGGATCGAGCTCAAGATTCTTGTTAGGAGTGAAGAAAGATGGAGTCCACAATCTCAATTTGCGACGCAGAGATCTCTCTTCAAACGCAAAAAATCAACGCTTTCACCGCTTCCTTTTCCGAATCCCTCCACTCTCTCCTACACACAGTGCAAGAAACCGCTCGCTGTCAAGGTCCTTCACTTCCTCCATTCAATTATCTCACACATTAGGGTTTCCACTCTAAACCTTCTTTACTTCGCTACCTTCGTCTTAGGGTTTCCGTTCTCACTCTCTCTCTTCTTTCTTCCCAGTTCAACTAGACGAGGCAAAAGCTAAACTGAGAGACACTGAGGATGATTTGGTCAAAGCACTTGCGGGTGACTCCAACATTTTCTATTCATTTTTAATTTCGCATTTCCGTTTCAATTTTCAGTTTAATTCCTTTCGACCTTCAAATAACTGCCTCTATTTTTATGTGCAGTCAAGACTCGCAAAGAGGCCAAGCGAATGGCTTTGGTGGATGCTATTGCTTCTACAAAGGCCAGAGTTCAAGAACTCGATGCAAGTATTCAGGAGCAGCGTACCAAAAAACAAGCATATGCTGCAATTCTATCTCAACAATCTCTTGGTAATGCACCTCCGTCTCTACCTTTTGCAACTTTCTTGCTGGGATGCTTATAATTATCTTTTCTTCTGGATGTTTATTTATACTGTATTATTATTTATCTAATCATTGTGGAAAAGTGAACGTACTTAACATTCCCTTATTATATAATGTTGTGCAAGAACTAAACAGTGAACTTTGTTGGCTGTCTACTATAGTCATCGCGGTCAGACGTGCTTGTAGTTTGAGATCTTTTCAAGTCTACATGCTTATTTTGTTTGCAGGGCTCATCTTTTGTGATGACGAAATTATATGTAAATATGAACACGATATGTCCCTGTGATTGCTTAGAATCATTGTGGCATTAACGTAGCCAAGTGCCATCTTGCATTGACATTCAAAATACATTTATCGAGGTTGTCACACCCAATTACTGACATTTTTTTGTTAATAGCTACTTCAACATGCAGTCTATCTTCTGTTTCCTTTTCTGGAAGCAAAGAACTTTTTAGGATAGGAATTATCATGCAATCTATTATATAATTTTTAATGTATTAAATTTCAACTGTTTAAAAGAAGTTCTATGATGGTTTGGTCATTTGTGCCCTCTTGCCTTTTGGAATTGTGTTTATATCTTTGACCTTGTATGTATTTGCATTGTTCTGCTTACTATTGGATACCTGCATCGGGAGATATATTATAAATAATTCTAAGCTAATTTTTCCTCACCCCTCTTCTCTTTGCTACTACAAAAAGCTCTGACTGCATCTGAAGGGGAATTAAATGAAAGCGTTGAACAGAAAGATGAAACACAAGAGGTCATTTCCTGGTACAATACGGTCCTTGGTTTTCATGTAAAAGGCGGACGTGGTAATTGGTTGGCATTAATTTTTTGTATAAGGATTGATTTTTCTTCTGCAAATTGATGCCCTAATTAGTTCTTCTGTTCTTCAGGGGTAAAATTCACATTCAAGAATATAAATATGAACAATCCAAATGAGGAGTACTTTTTTACTATCCTCCATGGAAAGGATACATATTCATGTAAGCACAGTAATCTGATTTTTTTTATGATCTTAAAAGTATATGGATATACTTCTGGAAGTCTGAATTTTGTCCTTCATCTTTCAGTATTAAGTTGTGAACCTTCCCTCGGTGAAACCAAAGAGTTGATCCACGAATTAAACAACACAAATGATTTATTTAAATTTGTCAGAGTAATGAGGAAAAAGTTCCAAGAAACAGTGGCACAAGGTACAACAATGGTTCTTTCATTCTTTTACACGAGTGCAGTCATGAGATTGGAGAGTTCTGTATGTTGCCAGATGAATTTAGCACGTAATTGCAAATTAAGTTTATTGGGCCTTTGTCCAGTCTGATTAATTTTTTAACATTAAAACCATGATTACTGAAAACCAGGTGAACCAGCTTGCTAGTTATCTGCCAAACCAATAAGCCTTGGCCAATTCTGATAGTTTATCCATAGCCATTGTTGTAGACAATGCAACCAATGTTTGGAGAAAGGATTTTGCTTGGATGTCGTGCATAGTCATTAGGAAGGATTGATCTATCTATATTTGTGATCATCTCCTTAGTTGGCATTTGTTTTAAGGTATCATATTACACTTCCAGTAATCACATTCCTAAGAATATTGTAGCTAAGAATGTTTTCTTGGATTTTCTAAAACATGCTTGGTTGCTGTCTTAATATTCTGAGGAATATTTACTAGAGGTTCAAATGATTTAAATGAAAAAATAAGTAAAAATTGAAGTTACCGGAATTCTAGAATATAACTTCGCATATTCTCAGGGTGCGTTTCACACCTCTCACTGGGAATAAAAAAAGTGCAAGAAAAAACACATGCAACTTTCTTAGGAATCAACAGTCAAGGATAATTTTGAAAAACCCATGGCAAACATGAGAATATTATGTGCCTATGTTCACACTCAATGGAATGAGCTTATATTCTGTTATACTAAAACACTTTTAACCATTTGAACAACTTGTCTAGTTTTTTGAACATTGGTGAAAAAGCTGCTTATTATGAATGTTATTTTTTAAAATTACATAAAAACAGGGAGTTTAGTCGAAACAGCTGGTGAACATGAAGAGTCTGCTTTTAACTCTGCATCTGCTCCAGTTTTGTCAATATCATCTGTTAGAAGTGATTTTCCGGGCAAGGAAAATGAGCATCAAGTTGAGCCTATAGAAGGTAATACAAAAGTCGGAAAAATACATGTTAATAGAAGGTTAAAAGCAGTTTTATCTCCTGGATCTGCATCATCTGTTCTCCAGTCTCCTCGTTTGAAGGTATGAGTTCTCAAATTCTGTATTTGTTGACTTAAAATTCCTGTCTCGCCATACAGCATTATCATTCAAGATCATTCTCTTCACAGAATACTCTTTCCTGTTGTAGTTGACTATTGACCATCAAAATGAATGGCTAAGAAGTCAGTCCCTTTATATCTTTTCTTATCTATTCTTGGTGTCATCAATCAATGTTAGCTTAGAGAAAGATGATAATGCTTACCTGACTCAGAATAATAAATTTTATCCTTGATATATGCGCTGTAGATGCTGAGAGTTTTATATTAGTAATTGGATTGTTATGTTTTGAATTAGCTTAATTGAGTGGAATTGACTTTGGCCCCATTAGTTTTTTAGATTGGAACTGAATTGGTTTTGCCTATAACTTGTAAGTTATAACAAGGACTGAAAAGAGGAAATTCTTATGAACTTTGTTCTCTCTCTCACTCAAATTTCTGGTCAGATGGAAAAGTGTATGAGGAATGGTGGTTTTTTCCCCTTCGTTATGTGGCTGACTTTTTCCTTTTTTATCTGACACTGGTCCTCAATTACATCTTTAGGTTTAATTGTTCCACTTAATTGGATTCCCGTCTTTTGTAGGTCTTTTTTCTGGATCTGAAATATAATTATCATTCTTGGAATAATTGCTACGGCCTACTGTTTTATGTGCATTGGTCCTTCTTCAGTAGTATCCTACTGTTCCTTTTGTATTTTTCTTAATGGATGATGATGGTTTAGAACGATGGAGGGTTTTATCTTTAATGCATTTTTGGGCCCTGCGGTGCATAGATTGGATGTAGGGGGGTTGCTGTAATATCTATTTTGACATCATTTAATTGAGAATAAATTGATATAATTCTTGTATATATCTATTTATGCATACAACAAAAGCCAATACCTGTCTGGTTTATATATGACAGGCTAGGAAAGAAGGTTGAGGGGAGGGCGCTGACCTCGTCATTTGTTGATAAAGACTGAGGTCCCTGAAATTCTCTTGTAGGCATAACTCATGACTCAGGTTACCAAGTGCTAACAAATTGACACAATTCCAGACATTTCTGCAATCTAGATGTCTCAATCTGTACATATTAATCAGATGATCTTCACAAAACGGGTCAAACATTAAAACTATATTGGGAGACAGGAGATTTGTTGTAGTTTAAAAGTTGTTGACATCTTGTAATATCCATTTTTCTTTAGATTGCTAAACTATGTAAGTGAAGCAATGTATTCGAATGGTTCTTATGATCTTTCGTTTGCCTCTAGTGTTGAATTTCAATTTAACCATTTATTGTATTGAACTTTTGTGATCGATTCTAGGTAAGATTGTTTCGTGTCCGGGCTCGTCCGTATTAAAGTTTAGTAGAAATAATTATGAATTGTTGAACGAAATAACCATAAACCCGGGGCACAACTTGGGGAAACGTAACATTCAACTACAAAATTCAGAACATTCTTTCACTTTTTGCCTGGTGGAAGAAGAGACAAACAGCAACACGCCTTTTGTTCTCTTGGATTCCTAGTTTTAATGTCGATAAAGTGTTATTGTTGGATTGGAATTCAAAGAGTGTTGCGGGTGGATTGTAGACCATTTCTTTGCGACGTAAATATGGTTTTAAAGGGAAGAATTTTGGTGAACCCAGGTTGTTTGATTCAGTTGTCCGTGTTTTTATCTTTATGGCTGAGTAGATAAAAACAAGGACAAAATCAATCAAACAAAGATTAGAAGGTGTTGCACAAGATTAGAAACTGATTCAATTGAAAATAAAGAACATTATTCATGAAAAAGATTAGAAGGTATTGCACAAGAATATCTAAATCACTTTCAATGAATTTGAAAAAGATAATATATGACGAAAGAAAAAAAAAAGAAGTTTAACAACACAAAAGAGAATCTTAAAATTTCATAGTTTTGAAGTGTAATTGTTTAATGAGCGTGATATTTATATGTTTTTCCAAAACGTCAAGTGAAATTTATCGAAAAAAAAATCTATTTAATAATAAATAAATAAATTGTTTGTTGCACATGTGGAGAGTGAAGTTGAGTTCAAGACAAAAATAAAGCCCAAATTTTTGGAACAACAAAGAATGAGAGATAGAATTTTAACTCATTTATTTAAGTAAATAAAATTAAAATCCTGACTTTATTTTAACAAAAAAAATGAAGTTTGAATTTTGACTCCTGTAATTCATTTATGATTTAACTATTCTTCTTTTCAATTTTCATTGATATACTTTATTTATTAATATTTTATTAACGCGCATCTCCATTCGAATTTCTAGAAACTAAAGAAAAAATAGATTAAAATAAAGTCTTCAATTTTTTTCGCAAAATAGTTTGTGATTTTCATATAAAAAATGGTAATTTGAAATTTTAAATTAAAAAAATGATATCTAGATAGTAAATACGTATAAAAAAGCTATTAACACGAAACTAAAACTTACTTGAAAACATTAAAATAATTGAACTTAAATTGGCGCAAAAATATGTATGTTATGTTAGATAAACGAGTATGATAAGATTTAACGAGCTAGGTTGACTAATTTACAAATAACTTAATCATCTGTAGTTCTACTCTTTACTCTCTCCTAAACATAACACCTTTTAGGAATTCTTCAGCTATCCCTCAAGCAATGCCACATTTTTTTTTGGTAGTTTTACTAAAAAATGTGGCAATTTATTTGGTAACTGATTTGTACAGCATATGTGGTTTTGGGCTAGTTTTTAGAACTCTGTAATGGGTGGTGCTACTTAACGTGAAAAGATAATTAATTACAAAAATATTGACACGGTGTGAGATAGTATGAAGTATAGAAAATGGGTAAGAAAGTGTTTCAATTTGTTGCTTGACGTAACCGTTTGTGAAGCAATGCATAGGTATCATTCCATAGCTTTTTTGCTTCCGATTCCTCGTTTGCAAGACTTGAGCAGTTACTCTCGTTACAATCTGTAAAATATTTTCCACTCACTCCTTCCGTTTTTCCACTTAGCGCAACATAACACGTCGTTGATGCTCCCTACCAACGTGCATTCATGTACTTATTAATTAATTAATTAATTAATTAATCAATCAATCGTACTCATAATGGAAACTCATCATTAATTACAAACCTGTGATATCGATTTCAGTAACTTTGATGCAATGAAAAACAGGGAATCTGCATGGAAATTTTATTAGTATTAAGTTGCTTTAACCTTATGAAAACGACTTAATACAACTTATTTAATTAATTACCCGTTATTAAGCCCTTATGCGCCCTGATAATTCCCGTCTTCACAATTCCTGGATGCACTGCGTTAATCGTTACCTTTGCATTCCTTTCCTATGATGATCACACCCAAAAATTAATTAGAAATCGATAAAACGTTTTCTCTCAAAACTTTTAGGATATTCATTAGTTTAATTTAATAGGCGTGGTGTTCACGATTCCACACAAATAATATAATAAAATAAGTTATTTGTCATCATCTAACCTTCAGTTGTCTTGCCACTTCTTTCACATGCAGAATTGTTGCCAGTTTTGACTGAGCATATGCGCGTGTGCCATTATAACTGCATTTGTTATTTAAAATTAATTAAGATGATTGGTATCTAAATTTAAGGAAATGAAATTTGATCAAAATTTTGCAGAGAAAGGGACCAAATGGTATGGTATGGTGATTGTACTTTTTTCCGCAGAGCATGTCGTTGAAACAAAACGTGGATCTTTTGACCCAGCTATGAATCACAGAAGAAACGTTTATTATTCTTCCTTCAATACCTGACTTCTTTGCCGTATCTATCATTTTCTCTACCAGCATTTTCGTTAACAAAAAATGTCCTGCGATTTAACAAATAATTTAGAATTATTTTTTCATATCACTTTTACTTTCCTTCTTTAAATGGTGTGCACGCGTTTGTGTCGTGGTTAATTAAGAACTGCAAGAAAAAGGTGAGAATGGAGAAGTACCTAAGTAATTTGTAGCAAATGTCATTTCGATTTTGTCTTCGGAGAATTCCAAGTTCTGAGAGTACATTCCTGCATTGTTTCTGTGAAATAAATAATATATTCCATTCCGACTTAGTTCTGATCTCATGAAATGAAGGAAAAAAACATGAAAAAAGTAAAACTTACATGAGAATATTAAGGGGCAATTCTAAAGCTAAAAACTCAGAGCAAAATCTCTGTACAGAAGCAAAAGAGCTAAGATCGATCTCCAGCAGAATAACCTCAGCACCAGGACTCTCCTTTTGGATTTTCTCTCTCACTTCCCTCGCCTTTTTCAAGTCCCTCGCACCAATCACCACTCTCACTCCTCTTTTTGCCAACACTCTTGCTGTTTCAGCTCCGATTCCAGAAGTCGCACCTTCAATTCAAAATTCAACCGCACATTACAACTTCATTAATTAACCTAGTCCCACATCCTTTCAAAACAACAAGACATTTGTTTAGGTGAAAGGATAGGTGGTAAATTGCTACACATTTAACATAATCCTAGGTTAAAAAAAAAGATGGATAGAGATGTCTGACACAGACAAAACAAATGTAGAATAAGCAAGTACAAATGAAAATGCAAGTCACACTGTGACAGCTTATGGCTACATATATATATATATATATAATATCACAAAGTTTTCACGAATATTCAGAATTAAGTGATGGACAACACCATCGTTCTGATAAGATTCTTGAAAAACAGATTGGAAGATCGGAAAGGTTAACCGTTTTTTTGTTCTTAATTATAAACTAGAAACGGTGAGAAAAATATGAATGGAAGTGGAACAGTGATATGTAAGCATTTTTGGTGATACATATTATTGTTGTTGATGTTGTTGTATGGTGAGTTACCAGTGATGAGAGCGGTTAGATTTGAAGGGAGCAAGGAAGAGAAATCTTGAGTGACTTGTTCAGCTGTTGAATTTGAGCCGAAACCACTTGGGCCAGCAATGCCTGCTAAGTATCGCAGTGTTGCCTTCATGGATTGCCCTGCTTTGGAATCTCACACAAGGACAAAGCACTCGTGTCTGCAACTAAAACCCACATACCTTATATATAAGGTAACTCATACCTAGGTTGTTTGATCATTTCTTATTTTTAACATAGAAAATTATGGTATAACGTAAGACTATTATGTGTTTATTTTTAAGTACTCATTTAGACCGTGGACTTGGACCAAGCTAAAATAATCAGCAATTATTAATATATTAATGAAGTTGTTTACAGCAGCAGCTGAGCTCAGACTTTTTACGATGGTTAGTGAAACGTAGTTGAGTTAGTGCATCAGTTTCTTCCTGTTAGTGTACCCACTAATTTTGATTGAGAGTTGAGACCACCCATGTCGGATGGTCCACAAACTATGTGATTTGAACCTACCAAAACGGTAGATATTAATTAATTATATCACCAAGCATTCCATCTATCATCTCTATTTGCAATTCCTTTGGACATTTCCCCCTTTACTTTTCCGGTTTTCATTTCTCATAATTACTGCTGTCCTTATTAAGTGGCTCGTGGACTTTGGTGTTTTTTTGCTAAAACTTTCGAGTAGGTAATAATGAATAATTAAGAGTAAAAATGAATCATTAATTATGTTAAGATTATTTCTCAAGTAACTAGAGGTGTTAAAACGGGTAACCCGGCTTGATCCGATTTGGTCTATCACGGGTTGGTTATTAAATGAGTCAATCCAATCCGACTCATTTATTAGCGAGCCAAAAAAATCTGAATCGGGCTCGACTCACCACGGATTGACTCACTAGTCCATTTAATTACAATTTTTTTTAAATAAAAAAATTACAAACTTTCTATATTCAAATTTAAACAAATTTCACTCCCAAAAAATGATGTTAAATTGAAGACAATTCAAAATAATAATAAAAAGTACAATATAATCCAAATGTCATCCAAAAACAAACACAAAAAACATACAAATAAGTTTCTTATAATCATCATTTTTTGTGTTTCTTATCCATTTACAATATTAGAATCTTGAATAGATAAATTTACAATATTTTCTCTTGAATGACAGCAACGTAAATGAGAACAAGTTCTGTGAGAGTGATTTGTGAGAGCAGAGGTTACTTTTTTGGTAAACACAGTGAGTGAAGAGAATATTTTATTTTGTAAGGTTTCATAAATAAAATAATAAATTAAAAAAAATAAAATTAGGTAGACGGGTTGATGGGTCAACCCGACCCATCATGGATTCAACCCGCGTGAGCCGGGTTGAAATCTGACCCGTATAAAAAAAATTCAATTTTTTCAAATCCAACTCCGTAGTAAATCAGGTTAACTTGCAAATTGTGACCTATTTTGACGGTTCTAAGTAAAACTCAATTCTTACGTGCAAATGAATGATATTGGTACCCGTGCAGAAGGATTTCTTACGGTAATCAATTTCTGAATATATGAATTGCCATCTTTCCGCAATACTGATTAACAGTTAAAAGGGTTGGCAATTAATCCATAATTCATGAACAATATATATATGACTCTAAGTTTATTTTGTTTCTTCTAATAATATATTTTGACATGTGATGTTGTATATGCAATAGAAAGGACAAAGATTAGTACTAGACAACAAAATCCAGTCTCAATTGCTCAGCAAGATACGTGATCTGCTTTGCCTAACTTCCTTTTGAAAGTCCATCTATATTATTGCAGAAACAGGTTTTATTTAGTTCAACAAAATCAAAAATATCACTGTCACATTCACATATTCCACTAAACTTCCTTTTTCTCACTCTTTTCCTTATTTTGGGTTACAACTATTATTTCCAAGTTTCAACCAAAAGATACTGTTGCTATATATATCCAGTGTGTGGTGGGTGCGACATAAACATAGCTTGTTGCACCAAAAGTCACGTCCCTCTGCACGAGCTAATTATATATTCTACTTCTTACGATACGTTAACGTCAAGAAATACGGAGAAAAAACAAAAGCTACAAAAATCTGTTTTCACACACTCATCTTTACCTTCAAATATCTACGTTAGATTATCTCTTTCTTACTTTTTAATGTAATAAAAAATCAATTTATGTTATATATCTTTTTATTTTTCCCAAACTTAGCATCCAAATATATTTAAGTAATATAATATAAACATTTTTATAATATTAAAAAACTGATTTATCATAGCTTAAGCAATAAAGATACGAGCTTATTGGTCTAATCATCAACTCATCTAAAACGTACAGTCCCTGTTATTAGCTTTGCATTTGTAATGATAATATTTGAAAGAAATAAAAAATATAAACAAAAACTTATGTAACTAATTTATAATCTATTATGTTTTTTCTTAAACATCTTTTTGACTTTGTATTAATGATGGTTAGAAATAATTAAGTAACCACATTAATAAGACTTTATTTAAAAGTACTTTTCCTTTCTTGCTTTCTAATTCGAGTGCACAACTTGCTAAATAAAGGTATTTTTATTGTATAATCAATATATTTAACGTCACTGATTATAATATGAAAAAACCATCACTAATTATAGATTACATTAGTTGCAGATTAATTCTGTTCAAACTATATAATTAAAACTTTGGATAATCTGTTTTAAAACTTTGAATAATAATATTTTATTATTATTTACGTGTTGTTTTATGATTGATATATGTTGGTGTTTATGATTATTATAATTGATTATGAAATAATTTTATAGACAATGTTAAAATATATATAATTATCGTAAAACTTTACCTATCTTTCGAATTTTTTTTAACCAAATCAATTTTTTTTACCATGGACTGAATATAATATAGAAAAAGTGAATCGTGGCAGTGACCGAAATGTTTTGGATCCGCCAAGGTATCTAATCGTTCGCCAACACAATGAATGATTCGTAGAAAAAATGGTACAACTTTTCAGGAAAAGCGAATGAATTTGTCGGTTTTTTTAATACCTGAATTGACAATGAATAAACCATAGAAATGAAGTTGCAAAATTGATGCACGTGAGTTTTCTTTCTTGAAAGTTTTTTTAGAATGACCCCTACAGATAACAATTGAGCCCTAATTAAAATATTAATAATAGTTAAGTAGAAGAAGAGATTTTGTTAAAGTGGTGGTAGAGTTAGTATGAAAGAAGAGCGTGTGAGTGACGTTTTTCTCTTTATGGATGGATGGAAGGGTGTTAGAGAATGATGAGTGGTGTTGGAGGTTTGACGGGCTAAAAGGAACGCATTGAGAGCAACCTTTGAAGTGCATAAGGGTCCCATTCTGTTTCCCTATTTCCCAACACCATCTTATCACTTCCCACACCTCTTTCAACCACCACTCACTTTCACACGTCATTTTAGTTAAAAATATATTATAATACACTTTTAAAAAATAAAAATAAAATAATGATAAAAATGTAAATTTTTGTATTTTTTAAAAAAATAAAAAATAAAAAACAAATAAAATAAAAAATTTAGATCTCTCAAATAATATTTTTCTTCTTTTATTCCTTCATTCTTTCATTCTTTCATGCCATGCGCCAACACATCTTCCAAATATCAATCATCACAAACACTTGTACTGTTCCAAATCCACGCATATATACCAAACCTCACATACATCCTTCCATCATTCAACTCTCGTTATGCCTTCTTTTCTTACCAAAATACCTCCACAACTTCTTCTACCCTTTAGCTTCACCTAAGCATTAAATCCCCAACTTTATCAACACAATATTATTTTCTATTCCATTAAATTTATTCAACTTTTAATACTTCAAATATTATTTTACTTTCTTCTGTCGGCTATCATACTAAGACACTCAAATTTCCTCTCTTTTTTTTCTTTGATGGAAAAATTTAAGAATTTAGTTTATAAGTCATTTTTTATAAGATTTTTGCACTAGTAATTATATAAGTAAATGTCTTATAAAACTATTATTTTCAAGTTTTAGATTAAAGATAATGAATCTCCACCAATGAATTTCCTTAAAAATTAAACATATCCCACAGTACTACAAAGTTTACCGATTTATAATCAAGAAAAGTTGGATGGTTATTTTAATTGGAAAAAATTTAAACAATTTAAAAGAAAAGTGATTTGACATCAAAATCACGCGTGTCCTTGAATTACGATTGTACAAATCCTACCATAGAAAATTTCCCAGATAAAAGCTAAATAATAATAAAATAAAATTTGATTGACTCTTCCAAAAGTATTATTGTAGTGCTGATCATATAAACTTCTTTATTAATTGTGTGTCTTAAACTTCAAGCTGATTAATTAACTTAAAGACATGTCACCTACAAAAATTATGACTAGCTTCGCAACGCAATTAGTGTGAAAATTTATCTCACGCACCTAATTAACACAATACTCTAAGTCGTTAGTTCAAAAGGTGCTTCTTTCTATTAAAACGCTTCACTTTCTAATGTTTGTATTAAACTAAGTTTTGCCTCTTCCTTCTCCACTCTTTAATTAAACGCAATGAGCAGTCTAATTACTTTCATCATTCATCAAATAATTACACATGGCAATATTGTTAATCATTCCATAGTACCCTATGTAATAAATTAGTGCGTCTTATCCACTACACACCACAAATTTATGTTGATAAACTTATTGTTCATACGTAAAGTAGCATAACTGAAAAACAGAGACCGTACTCTATGTTTAAAAACACATTATTGAATAAAGTTTACCTAAATTTCATTTTAATAGAGTTAAATATGTTTTTGTCTTTTAGCTTTAAGTGGAAATTAGAATGATTTTTTCTTTAAAATTTTGATTTAATTTAGTTCCTCAACTTTATAAATGTGTTGATTTAATCTTTTTAATCAAATTTTATTAAGTTGATTTGATGTTTCAAATAAATTTCATGATAGCATTTGAATTGTTTACACTGTTTGACATATTTTTTTCTTCAATGTTAGTTGAGAAAGGTGTTTGAAACCTTAAATAAACTTAACAAAATTGGGTTAAAATAATTAAATTCATGCAGTTTTAAAGATGATGAACTAAATTAGTCCAAAGTTTTGAAGATGGATAATTCCAATTTTCGTTGGAAGTTAAGAGATCAGAAACATATTTAACCCATTTTAATATGACCAACATTTATATATTAAAATCCTAATAATCTATAATTAGAAGTGTATTAACATATGACATTCAAATTATTTGATTTCAAATGAATGAAAGTCAAACTTACTCCAATATCCATATGTATTGTACTATATATATGTATGAATCGGTATCAACCAAGTCAAACAAAACTAATTGTCTACATTGGTATGAAACCGATCGATGTTGATAAGATCCAGTCAACCATCCGATTAAGCTAAATAGGTTAGTAATTAAGTTTAAAAGAATTGGACTATGATTAAGTCAATCCTAATAAAAAAACACTTAAAGGTTAAAGGTAAGGTTGTTGAGACTTTTGTGACATGTTTATTATAACATTAATTATTAAACCGTTCGGATTTCAAACTAATTTAAGCATCAAAGTATCTTTATTATATACATAGGATCAGATGAAAAACACAAATAGAAAAAAAAAGATTTGGGAGTGAAAAAGATTATTAGAAATAAGCATTCGACCAATAGATTTGAAACATGTATAAAAAATTAAGTAGTTTAAATAAAAAATTAAGAAAAAATAAGAAAGTAAATTATCTAGTGGTCAAATTAAGTTGATACGGATTATTTCCATTATTGGTTGTAAGCATGTTATATAATTAGTTTCCTAGAGTTTATAACCTACTTTATCTATAGAAAGTAAATTATCTAGTGGTCAAATTAAGTTGATACGGATTATTTCCATTATTGGTTGTAAGCATGTTATATAATTAGTTTCCTAGAGTTTATAACCTACTTTATCTATAGAAAGTGTAAGTCCTTTCACATTTGAGGTTTTCAGATATCATAGCCTTTCTCTTTCTGAAAGGATAGAAAGAAATAGTAAATCCACCACCCTATAGGGTTGTCTTGTCTTCTTCTATGATTATAGAACTATATATCAATGAAGGTCCTAATTGTGTTGATTATTACTGGTATCAAATCACCAAGAGCTCCACTTTATGGATGCTAAACATTTAAAAGTTGGACCTTACGTAGAATCACACAATACCTAATCTACCCATAGAAGATGGTATTTTTCATATACAAAAATATAATACATTATTAACCTTAGGTGAGTATTTTCAATGATAACGATAGGAACACGAATGGGATGAATACAAGTGACATGTATGTTACCTTTGACGAAAAAAAAACAACACAGTAGCTCTAAACGACCATAGGGCCCAGCATCACAACCTTGTCCGCTAGAATAATAGTAAAAATTTGATACCTGAACATGGATACGCCTTCAAGAAAGTTGAAATTTAAGAATGCCGACAAATCCTAAAACTTTGCCTCCCATCAATCATAATACATAACTGCTTGTGTTTTCTTTTCATCCATATGAACATCAAAGATAAGATTACTGAAAGTAGAGATAATGTGCACGTTATGCATCATTTTGATATGTGGTAGCCTCACGTGTGATACACCAATGAGACTCCATGTCACACGAGTCAATCACGGAACATATGGATGTGGTGGGCACACCAAGAATTGATTGTTAATTAAGTGCTACAATGTGTATTATTATTGTTATTGTTAACTTAATAATCTATAATACGAGAGATGTTTCCTACTGTTGGGGACGCTTACGTGCTAAGATTTTAAGAAAAGGTTGTTTGTTTTTATCGTCTTGCACCGAGTGTAAACAAAAAGAGCATGTTAGCACAATTTAAGGAGAAAATTAAACTGTTCATTGTAGTTGATTGAGGATAATGGCATGTTAGCAACACAATAATAAAATAATAAAATAATAGTAATAATTAAAGAATAACAAATAGTTCTTAAAAACCCTATGATTACATGAGTTGTTCTATATGAAGATTGAATGGTGGGTAAAGGAGGCATGTGAATTGCAAACAATATTTTCGGGGACAATATTATATGTGTTTGCCATTGCCCAAATGGGTTTTACTGTCGAATGTGGAGAGTCTATCACCAAAATAAGTTCGAGTAGAACAAAGTAACCAAGAACAATGATCGATTTTTTTTTTCTCTTTCCTTTTTATTACCAATATGAAATGTTTTCTGATTTTATTGATAATTAATATTTTATCTTAAATAAACCAGAAATTTTACTTAAATTTTAGTCTACTTGGCTTGTAAAATTTGTTTCATAAAGAAAATCTTTTCTCGTCTTTGAGCTTTTTCTTATGTTGTGGCCAGTTGAAAGCCTGGCCCATATTCATCCTTTAAGAGACTACTTGGTCCGATCAAATCGCAATCTTTATGGTTTTTTCTTTCCGCACCCCATGATTACTCTTCTTCGCTTTACCGTGTAGCTGCTCTCGATGGTTCTTCTTCTTCTCTACTGCACCTCTGACTGAATGCTAAGCACATCAAGCGAAGGGTCCATGAATAAAGTTATTTGGGCAAATACAACAGAAGGCTTCTTATATTTACACCTCCCATTTTGCTACATACACTGCTTGATTTCTTTCTTTTATTATTCCCATATTATTGTTGGATGAGAGCTTAGTTCGTTTTTGTGAACCCGTTGTTTTGGATTTTAGATTATGTTAAATAAATACTTTAAGAAATTGATAAGCGATGAACAATAATTAGGTTAATTTGTGATATAACCTTTTTTTTATATATATATTCGTAACAAAAATGACTAAGCCAAAACAAAAATGACCGAGCCGAAACACTTTGAGGCAAAACCATTCTATAGAAAAATGTTTTATAATTTTGCTTTCAGTGAATGACAGTGTAAAGTTTTTTATATAGTTATCTAACCATGAGTTATTTATATTCAATATAGTATTAAAATTATTAATATTAGTTACGGTATTCAAATGATCGATTTTTAGTTAAACTATTTATTTTAACAACTAAATTCAAATTAAAATAAGTCAAAGATAAATATTTTTTAGCTATCAAACTTATCCAATTATGACTCCATAATTTACGTGTGTTTGTTTGCAAATTGCACTCGGTAGGATTTAAGCAAACCTATTACTTAATTCGCTATATAAATATCGGATTAGTTAAGGTAATTAGACTTGTGATTTTTTTTAATATTAAGGTAATTAGACTTGTGATTAAGTTGGGTCAATTTAGTTGAGTGACTTGGATTGAGTTGAATATTTTGAAATTTTTGTTGATTTATTAAAAATTATAATTTCACCAATCAGTCTAATTTAAAATATTGCAATCTCTACGTAAATTAATTTCAAGTTTTAATTAAATCAATAAATTTTATGAGTTACAACTTGTTCTAGACGTGAATTATATGACCCTCAACCAAAACATCCTGTCTTTTTTCTACTTCTCAGGGTCCTTTTATATTAATCTCTATTGTTAAATTTTCTTCAGTTTTCATTGTCCAAAAAATATCTTATTAACTTCAATATCATACCTTAAATTTCCTTCATTTATTTCGTGACTCTTCTCATATTTTCAAATATTACTGACTTAATAACATTTAACTCTTTCTTATTAGATTCATACTTTACCTAATAATCCAATATTAGACCTATCACCACATAAATAAAAACTAATGATTAATGAAATACGTGTCCATGCAAAATCAATAAAAATGTTTACAGGAAAAACATATCATATCAATTCTATTAAAAAAATATCCATAAATACTATATTGATTGCTTCAAAGAATCGATATAATATGTTTCTTTTAATGATATGACTGATCTAGTATGCAATCTACCATTTCAAATAAATACCAACACTCTATATTTGATTACGAAAAATTAAATTCAATATTAATAATGAATACTAAAATTTTATATAAACATTAATGTTTAGTATATCAAAATCGACATAGAGTAATTTATATGTAAACTAATCATATTTACTGCGCTAAAATTAAAATACGGATCTCTAAAACTAAAAATAATCAGTGTCCAGAGTCAAATAATCCGACACTCAACACTAGTTAAACATTAACAAATTTATCTTTAATTCACTATTAATATTAAATTTAAATATTTATTTTCTAGATAAATTAAAAATCTGATTTTTAATATTAATCTTAAATTGTAATAAAAAATTAAATTTATTTGATAATATAATTTTAATATTAATATTAAAATTACAAGTTGTAAAAATACATAAAAAATGAAAATAGAAATAACATGCGGTACGGTTCCTCTTAGGGCAATGTTGTGGCGGGGCAGTGACTCATGATGGGGGCTTCCTTTCGGAGAGGATAAGGATCGACAAAGGTAAAACTGACCTTGTGGGACCCAGAGAAGCGCATGGAGACGCACCAACATCGCTGGAGGAGTCGCTAGAGAGCAGCTGCAGGGGACACCAGGGCAGTAGCTTCACATTGTCGGAGTTGGGAGAGCTTCTAAGCGGCGGCAGCAGCAGAAAGGAGCAGCAGCGATGGTAATGAGCAACGACGACGACCCAACAACATCAATGGCAAAGAGTTATGGTTACCGGATGATCACCACCGGCGAGACACATCGGAAACACGAACCAGAGCGAACGGAAAACGCAATAATGAGTGAAACCAGAAACACATAAGCATCAATAGAATAGAAAAGCGAAAGTAGAGCTCAATAGTGTTAGAAAACTCCCTATTATATCATATCTTTGTTAAGTCAACTAAAATTAGGATAAGGATACTTAGAAAACATTTTTTTATAACATTTAAATATTATTTATGTGTCTGATTTATAATAGTGTTAAAATTATTATTATTGATTGTAAAGTAATTTTAGACCAATCATAAAATAATACATAAATAATTTTTAAATATTATTAAAAAAATATTATCTAACTATCGTTATCCTAAAATTATATGTAATATAAAATAATTTTTTAAAGTATCTATTTCAGTCATACTGTTACATTTATTGTACTACAGTGTAATTTGTCATTTCTTACCCGATTAAATTAAAATTAATGCAATATTTATTTTAATATTTATAAATATTCTGGTAAAAAATTAAGTGTCCTTTTTATCGAAGATAAAAAATTGTCGCAATCTTTCTAGAATTGAAGATTATGAATATCTTTACACTAAAATAAGTTATATTCTCTTAACCATAATATTAGAATTTTATTTATAAGTAAATCGATTATAAATCATTTTGATTTCTTCGAATCGAAATATATTTCAGTTACAAAAATAAATTATTGATTCAAATATTAGTAATTATTTTATTTTTATTTAACCGATTTAATATGCTTTTTTGTTAAATCTTTATTTCAGACAAGGAACTGTGTGAATGAATTTGTATGAACTACTACAATTAGTATTTAGTGAAATGTAGTAACGTTTATGTGTTACAGAGTTTTTTTATTAATAAAAAAAGTAATTTTTAAAATTGAGTCATTAATTTTTTAAATAAATTTTATGTAAGATTAAAAGTACCTTATCCCATGTCGGCAAGTCCACCACAATAATGGTCCAATTTTCGGATACGAGGGAAAACATTTAAGTAAGATAATGACTATTTTAATTTTTAAAACAATATTTGAAGTTATAAATACGATTTAAAAGGCAAATAATTGTATAGAATATAAAGTACTGCTTATAACGAGTTTTCTTAATGCCTAAATAATTAAACAATTTTGTAAGAAAAGATATTTAAAATAATATAATAGTGAGCTCGGAATTTTGCTCATCCACTCACGTAGATAGCTCGTGACGTGGCAGGCTAGAGAACACTTATGCTCTTTATCAAACACGTAATCTTTTATTCACCACACGTCTATATAAGTATTTAAATTATGGAAAGGAGAAAACAAAACTGACAAAAAAAAAGTCTTTAAATGTTATTTAAAGTGAAAACTCGTTACCAACACGTCAGTTTTTAGAGTGAAAATGTGAAAAAGAATATCATTGAATATTGGTTGGAATTCGTATGGCACACCAAGACACCGAAGAACTTCGTAAGATATTTAATTATATTTATTTAAAATATTTCATTTAAGTAAATCTCATTTGTGAATCTTATTAAAAAAAATCTGGTTTATTAAGTAAGTGATATTAATTTGTCATATTAGATAAGTTTTCAATCATACTTTACATTATAACTATGCTTGTTTTTGTGATATCCCATAAATTATACACTGAATATAATTCATCAGGATATATTATTATAATACCAACACTTAATTTAAAAAGCTTAGAGACCCTCACCAATGGATCCGGAAGAGTCAAAAACCCCCCAGAACGACCTAAAAAACGTCCAAAACGGACGTTCGGATCCCCCAAAATGTCAAAAACATTAAAAACACTCAATCTGTCACAGAAAATTCGCTCAGTGCACACCCTGGGGTGCGCTGTGCGAATTTTTCCTGACAGAAACCCTTCGCAGAGCGCACAGAGTGCGCTATGCGACTCTGCATAATCTGCAGCACCCTAAAACTTGCATAATGAAGCAACTCTACCCTCCCATACCAATTGTAACCATTTTGGCGAACTTCGAACACCCCTAAATCAATTTATATGTTGAATTAAATTTGTCCAACTGATTACAATCCTTTCTAACATCGTTATAAATTAGTTATGCATTCATTTACACCTTAAAACTTAAAATCTCACAACCTATGAACCCAAATTTAATTTTTCCACCTTGAGTCTGATTTTGACCATTTGAGGGATCCAATTAGGTCCTAATTGACTTACCTAAATTATCTAAACTAACCAGAACAGCCTGTAATACCTAGTCCTCAAATTGACTACCTCAGTTCCTCTAACAGGACCCAAAACATCCAAATTCACTCAACTGTTAATCTAAAAACTTATTTAACATAAATCACTTCATTCAATCACTTAATATCCGCATCAATTCTTATTCATACTAATTGAAAATTACAAATTTCACAGTCACACACTAAGTCCACACTAAGCATTAACCTTATCATACAAAATTACTCATTTCAGTCCAACAGTAGTGAAATATCAAACAGTTTCATACTTTGAAACACAAACCTAACTCATGCATTACTAAATTTACCAAACAGAAAATCAAAGACCCAGCTCCCCTTACCTCTAGGTCGAACAACTCAAATCACAGGAAAACCCCGATATCTCACTTACTCTTCAAGGATAGGCTAGAACCACCTATAGGTTATCAATTGAAAAGGGAAAACAGATTTTAGAACCTATTTGAGTCTATAGCTTGAAGGAAAGCGCAATGTACTACATGTAGTAAGGCTTGCTACATGCTCACAGCCATAACTTTGCATGGGAACATGGAAAATGACTTACTGGTGGACAACGAAAAAATTGATCGGATGGAATTGTTGCTCTTGAAGCCCAGATTGTCTAGGCAACATCTGATCAACAAACTAACGGTTCAATTTGAGTTGAGATGGAGAGATGATAGAGTAGAGAAGAAGAAGAGAACGTTTGAAGGGAGGCAGTGTTTTTCAGATAATAGGATGAACTTAGAAAATTTTCAACTTAATGTTTACTAAAGTAGCTCAGCCTATTATATGCTGCCACGTGTGCACCCCAACCATCTTCTTTTCTCAGGCTTTACAGTTTTACGTAGCATAATTAAACTATAAATTTTATTATATGAATATCTAACGAAATTAGTGAAATTAAGTTATTAAACTTAGAAAGTAACAATTTTAAATATGATTTAATGAAATACTTTTGCTTTCTGCTTCAAAGTCTTCCTTCTTTTTGTCTTTTTTATTTTCAGCTGCTTAATATAAACGTCATATGTACGACGAATCATGCATGCAAAATTGAAATCACGTTAAATCAAATTGTTACATAAGGATTATTTGATAAATACTCAAATTACTAATATTATTCTTATTTGACGAAAATAAATTTATCATATATTACAAGGAGTGTGGAAAGGTCTTTGTACTCTAATAATATATATTACAAGGAGTATTGGAAAGGTGTTGGAAGAGAGAAGACATGAAAGAAAATGAGAAACAAAAGCATATAGAGTAGAGAGAAAAGTGTGAAAGAAGAAGAGAGCAAAGAAGAGAGTTAGAAAAAAGAGGAGAAGAATGTTGAATGAGGAGATGAACATAAAGGATAAGAAAAAAAGAGAAAAGGAAAAGTGTGTTATAAATTTTGAATAATATTGCAATGTTATTAAAAATAATAATTTTCTAAGAGATATTTTAGATCATGGGTCTGATCCACTTCTTCCACTACAAAACACCAAGTTCAGTATTTTCTCATTCCTCTTTCTTCTTAGTTTCACTCTCTCTTTCTCTTCTAATAATTATCATGGGTATAAACTCTATCAGAGTTTCTTGCTAGTTCTGTGATCCTCGAATATATTCGAGAAGTTCCTGTTGTATCTGGAAGACTTGTGCAATACAACACGAATAAGTCCTTAAGGACAGTGACTCTTCACGCCTCAGAAAATTTTGTTTGTGTTTTTGTCAGCATTATTTTTAACATAAACACTAGTGGAAAAACGCTATTTAACGTCGGTTATTTTAGGCTTTTAACGTCACATATGGAACCAACGTCTATTCGAGTGACGTTAATTACACATCGGTCAGGATATGACCGACCTCTATGTAGACGTCGGACTATATAGGTCAGACGTCTATATAGACGTCAGAATCTATAGGTCAAACGTCTAAAATGTCACCATATTTGATAGGATCTTTCTCCGCTTGAGGCCTATCGAGTTGCTCCTGGCTTATGGTGATTCGATTTTACAACTTTATATTTTAGTTGAAGAGCATAAATTATACGTTTTTTTTTGTATTGGATGATTTTAATAATGTAGTGGAGGGAATTAAAGGAGTGCAAAACGCAAGAAATCGCCATCCAAGAACGCTGCCCAAGGACACAAGCAAAATTGGACAAAACTCAACGAAAACGCATTTTAATTGGTTGAAATGAAATATAATTCATCAAATAGTAATGTAATCGGAGTAAAATTAATTTTAAACGGTGCAAAAGTGAGAAAACGACCTGAAAAACGTAGCCCGTGGAGAGAAAATGCGAGAACGATGATGAACAATGAGTGCGCGTAACTGCTGCCTCGCGTTCGCAGTGCTTTAATGCAGGCATTTAGAAGTCGGTTCCCCCATAACAAACGTCTAAAGGGCTTTAGAAGTCAGTTCCCGCCATAACAGACGTCTAAATGGAGTCAAAAAGTGACTTTTTAAATTTCTGGATTTAGGGTTTAGATGACGGTTCCCCCAATAACAGACGTCTAAAGGGATTTAGAAGTCGGAGTGGCGGGATCAGACATCTAAATGAACTCAAAAAGTGACTTTTTAAATTTTTGGGTTTAGGGTTTAGACGTCGGTTGCCCAAATAACAGACGTTTATAATATTTTAGACGTCGGGGCTCTCCCAACTGACGTCTATATGTCTAATAGGTAGGTGAATAGTCATTAATTTCCACCATATAAACGTCGGGGCCCCTCCTAACTGACGTCTATATGACTGAAAGAAATGAGTTTTCACCCACCTGTCAAACATATAGACGTCAGTTAGGAGGGGCCCCGACGTCTAAAATATTATAGACGTCGAGGCACCTTCTAACTGACGTCTATATGACCAACTTATTTATGAAAATGCCACCGGTCATCAATATACGTCGTGCTTACTCTTAACCGACGTCTAAGGAGTGACGTTAAATAACGTTTCTGCACTAGTGAAAGTGTTGATAAACTCCTTCTTTACCTTAAAATATATTCAAGAAAAAAGAAGGAGAAAAAGTTTTCCAATGAGTTAATACTGGGTGAGCATATACTCGTTAGGTGAAGACAAAGTCAAAGAATTACTAGCTTGGTAATTGTTGGGCGAGCCCAAAGTCAGATAGTTCACTGACTTGACAGTCGCTCGTCAGAATATGCTCCTTGAGCGACTTTTGGAAGAATTCAAGTTTGTATGTCCCAATGATATTCTAGCAGAACGAGCTATCTAGTCATTGGGCGAGTGTGTTGTCTAGCACTACTCACTGAGCATGCATATCTCGTGACTAAGTGAAAATATCATAATTTTAACTAAATTTTCATATGTCTATTAATTATAATGTGTTTAATATGTGTGATTATGTGAATGTTAAAACAATGGTTTGTTTCTAATATGATTTGTGAATGGTTGGTACTAGTCCAAGGAGAATTGGTACTGGTTAAATTAGTGTGTATTGATATATGGATTTTGTATTATAGGAGTTGTCTTGACACTCTAATAATCATTCAACCTCAAGTAGAGAATGATGGGAAATTTGGTGAAAGGAGCATGAGATCCTAGTATATCGGTTTTAGCTTGTTCAAAGATGGTTGACGGACTAACCTTGTTTGTGGTAGAATGGATGGGCGAGCTGTTCCACCACCAGAAGTACATAACTCCTCGAGTCTGATATTAATACATGTAGGATTTGTTAATAAAAATGTTATTTGTGTTACTATATCTATACATGTTATATGATTGTCTTTTTGGTACATTAGTTTATCTCATTTTTTGTTTGTTTGTTTGTTCTTCTTATTTGCAATGATCACCTTAATGATGTGAGTCGATAAAGATGTTACTTAATCCAGTGCAAGGTGAGAAAGATGTAACAACATAGTTAAGATTTGTTATGTTACGTAGAATATTTTCTTTTGAAAAATTAGAGTTTTTGTTAGTGTGTATATAATTTTCGATACTCAATATACATATGCTTCATGGACAGTGTAATATTATAGTTGTATGTTTGTCTCATCTTGTTGATTATCACTTGTATAACTTTTATATAATAGTTTTACTTTATTAAATTGAATGATACACATTTGATCATTTCAATTGAACTAAATATATTTTTTTTGAAATTCATCCATTTAAACAATACAAAATATATATTTCCTTCTTTTCTACATCTTTCATTGATTTCCATATGTATTTGGCGCATTATAATGGACATCTTAACTGACGTATATGTATATCCTATGTATAGACATGGACATCTTAACCTATCAGTATTTGGTTGCTATCAAATGTGTGTAGGAGAAATGAGCTATCAGGCTCTCTTTAATTTGTTCACCAAAAATGGAATGAGATGGATAGATCTACTATTTTTAGGTTCAAAGTTTTGACTCATCTCTCATTACTAAGTGGACCAACCCCAGTTTTTTTTTTTACTTTTAAAACTTATTATATATATATATATATATATATATATATATATTAAAGAAAAACAATGAAATTTAAATGCCTTAAAAATATTATATTATAAAATTAATATTTGACCATCAAATGGATTAATAGACTATTTTTTTTCTTCAAAAATAAAATACAACAAATAAGAAATTAGTAAAATAATGAATTTGTGTGTTATTATTGAAGAGAGGATAAACTAAATAAGTACACAAAGAGATAATAAAAAAATATCTTGATTTTTCTTTATATGCTTTATGAACATTGTATATTTTATTTTATTTTAATATTTCTTAAAATTAAATTACCTTTATTATAATATGTATAGTATGATTGTCCGATCATTCACAGTCTAAACGATCAATTATAATTTAGGTGGTCAATCAATAAGTTTGACCAACAACCAAACAGGTCAATGATAAACTAGCCTGAATAGTTAACATGTAATTAGGAAAGCAAACCAATAAATCTAGCCAAATACCAAACATGTCAGTTATCATACAATAGCTCAAATGGATGTTCCACAGCTTGGAGTATAAGCCATCAAACCTATTCGGTCACCAAACAAGTTAGTCGATCATGTGCTATCCAAAATTATCAATCACCAGTTCAATAAAGAGAACACTAAACCTAATTGACCGCTAAACAAACGGATTGATCATACACCAAACTCAAATAAGTCAATATGGAAATATCTTTTATAAATATCGTCATGGTTCATTCAACAACCTTTGAATATCATAGCACACCACCTTGATCCCACGTGAAACATAAAATAAATTAAAAATTTCCTAATTTAATTCCTATATGCACAGAAAGTGTGACAAATTTGAAGGTTACGGCGTAGGCTGTCTTGTAATCCCCCGCCACGGGTAGTGGATGCATGATAGATAAGTGGTGGCATATTAGAATGCCACCATTGGTGGACACGTGAGCTGCAAGCATTGGACATAAGTGTATATAAGTCAACCTTTGTTCTTCATAAAGTGTGCTAATCCCTTGTTTCAGATGAGATTCATCAAATTTTGAAGTGGCAACAGATAAACGATGAATATCAAATTTTGGAAGTTCACTTTCTATCATTGCCTCTTTGACCAAAAAAAGTGGTGGGATCACGATCACTCATTTGCATAACATTTGGCATAAAAATGAGTGTGACCAATAAATTTATATGTTAATTATTTCATTCATTCACCAATATATTAAACTAGCCTTAAGTTATACAAATAAAAAAGTAAACTAATTAAACCATGTGACAAAGTTTATAATACATCAATTAAATAGTTCAAAATTCATTAGTTGGACATATATAAAGATGCAATGATCTCTTTGGATTACACCAAATTAAAATGGAGAAGAAAAATTAAGAGGAAAATACATTAAGAAAAGGATGAATTAATTTGTTTGTACAAAGTACAATACAAACTAAATAATTATAAAAATGTATACCCGCTTATTCGTAAAAGTGATGGATGGAAATAAATAAATTTATACTGCTTAAAAAAATTAAACTAAAAAAATGTAAATATTTTTCTACATATAGTTTTTCTTAACTTATTATATATTACTAGTATTATTATTAAAATACATATTGATATATAACTCTAAAACAATACATATCAGTAAAATATTTAATCGAATGATTATTCTTATCTTGCATTTTATAAACTATATATTAAATTTGAATGTTTAGTATTCAATTGGTTGAATATTAAATTTAGAATTGAATTTGAGTAATTAAGCACTTAATAACATATTAGTATTGAATAAAAAAAATTCTATTGAATTTTATTCACTTAAATCTGAAAGTTTATAAATATGTATTATGGTTAAAGAAAATACTAATCTAATTCTTTCTACTTTATTTAAAGGTTTTTATATTTATAGACTTAACATAAAACTTTTGAGTAGTATGTCTTCCTTTACCATTACCATCAAAACTCATTTTTAAGAAGTCTACTAGATAATTAAAAGAAGTCTACTAGATAATTAAAAGGACTTTACTCATTCCAAAAATCATTCAACAATATTCCAAATTCTCATAAGAACATTTGATATCTACCACATGATTAAGGTAGATCTTTCCCAAGCAATACACATTTATGGTTAACACTAAAAATATCATATCCTCTTTTACAAATAGTGAGAAGAACTTTCAAGCTTAACTTGTAAAAAACGTCAACCTTAATTGGTAACAATATTAAACTAACCTCTTCCGATAATTCAATGAGCTCTAAAGGTTACATAATTAACAAAACAAATAATTACAAGTTTTGTGTGACCAAAGACATATGTTGATTCATGATCAACAACCACAAAACATCAACGACAATCAATGAACCCATAGTCCTTAACATTTCAACTGTGTCACTAAATATCAAGCATTTAAGAAGAAGCTCACACACAAAAATAGACTACCATTCATGTCAAATAATCCATACAAGTACTAATCCAAAAAGAGGATTATAAGGAAGTAGTAGTTTCTCATGCCATGAAATCTTGACAAAATATCCTTACATGCAAAAACATTGATAAATATCTTTTTTTCACTCTCGAAATTATGGAAGTTAACTTTCTTTCCAAATGAAAATATCCAAACATCAAGAGATACAACATATCATTCAACTTATATGAACACTTGAAGGGTTATATGACTCATGTCAATCTCTTTATATCGATTACCTTCTCGTTTATTGCAAAATTTTCTCATGGCAATATAAGGATATTTTGAATAGACATATAAGTTAGCACAAAACTAGATAAAATTTGAAACACTTTCCACAAAATCCACAACATATTTTTCTATTAGTAGACGACCAATGTTTAAGGGTGACAAAGCAAGACAATCGAGTCGCATTAGGATTGACGGTTGCCTCGAAAAAACAAGACAAATCCATCGTGGTTAAAAGAGTTTAAAATTTTGACCTACCTATCATTGTAATTGTTCTTTTACTAATTTTTTTAATTTTAATATTTATATGTTTATATATATATATATATATATATATAATACATTTACTCCTGTAAATATTTTATAAATTTTTAATTGATTAATTAATGTCTTTAATTAGATAAATTAAAAGAATTATCATCTTTAGATGTTAAATGGTTTCATTATAATTAATAATTAAAACTTATTTTATAATATCAATAAATTTAAGTTATAACAATGTTGTAAATTTGCATTCTTCAAATAATAACATTAAAAAAAAAACTTAATTTTGTAAACTTTTATTTTTTATTTTACTTCAATATTTTTAAATGAAGTGAGTAAAGCAAAACAGGGTAAACCAGATTGATGAGTTGAAAATATCAACCTAGTATGTCATGTCTAGTTTGCTTTGACAACTTTTATAAATGGTGGCTAACTTTATGGCATAAGAAGGAAGCAAATCTCTCTAACATTATATGGATCAACATAATATGTAGAGATCACAAATAAATCTGTCACTCAACATTGTCCAAATCTGTTCCCATTTTGACAAAGAATTATTGTATTTGCTATGTATGGATGTAAATATAGGTAATATCCAACTTTTTAAATTGAGTACGAGGAGGATGATCAATATTGTTTATATGATAATATTTTATCTTTTTAATTTATTTTAACATTATAAACGATTTTTTTTTTGTATTTATAAAATAAGAAGTGTTCTAATATAAAGAAAAAGAGAGAGATAAATAGAAATGGAGAAAAAGGAAACATAATAAATAGAATTTTTTATTATTATAAGAAAATATTATTATAAATATATATTATTAAATTATATCTAAATAATGAATAATAAAAAAAGTACATTTTTAATTAAATGTGTTACTATTAACAAGCTTTTACCATTGATATATGTGTTAAAAATGTTTTTAGTTTCTATACTTTGGAGCGATTTTGATTTTAGTCCCTCTTTCAAAATAAGGTACATTTTAGTCCTTCAAGGAAACTTTGATTTTAGTCCTCAAAAACTAACACCGTTAAAAATCTGGTAAGCGGACTAACGTCTAGCCACGTGTCGTTTGCCACGTTGGTATTTTTCGTTACCTCATCCGTTGTTTCTTCTAGGTCTCCACCGCTGTTCTCTCATCCACAATCGACGAGGATGATGCCTCAAACACTACAAGGGGCTCCTTCACGGCAAAGAAGGAGCTGTCGGAAAAGAAGTGGAGGAGAGATCTAGGACAGCGAAGAGTTGCGAGGGAAGATGACGACGAAGCTAAACCTTCAACGACATTGTTTGGCGGTGGAAAGGAGTTAGGGTTTCGAGTGGTTTCGTCTTCGAAGGTCAAAATCGAAGGTTTCGAAAACCCTTGTTGTTGTCTTGGATAGATCTCCAAGTGGTTTTCTTTCCGAGTTCTACCTTTCATTTGTCTTGGTAAATCTGCCTTCTCAAAAACAGATCTGCTCCTACGCCAGTATCATGAATAAGCCTAATATTCTCCATTAAGGTCCTTAAACTGAATCTCAATATTTCGAGTGATGCTTGATGCAAATGCTCAATTGAATTAAACGAGATAAGCCCTCAAATCATACGCTCGACTAAAAGAAATAGAAAACCCCACTCAAGCCAACCCAAAAACAACCAAAGATTTCAAAATCCAAAAACATAAAACCCTCACATTTTTCTTCTTCTAAACTTACTGGAGAAAAAAAAATGAAACAAGATCTTCTTCTTCCACACTATGGAGAAACAGATAACAAAATCTACACCTTGCAGTGTTTGAGACCTGATGAGAGTGTTTTTCACTGCGTGACCGGAACACCAGGGGAGCGATTGATGGTGGCGAGCTTGGTGGGGGGATTTGGGAACGTGAGAAGCGTGAAGCCGTGAGAGGTTCGTGGGGGGAGGGGGGGATTAGGGTCCGGGATGGTGGAAGTGGGTGAGATGCCGAAAGAGATGGTTTGGAAGGTGATGGGTGGTTCGGAGTTAGGTTTGGTGGAGGTGACATGGATTAGGGACTTTGTTTACTTGAGGAACACTTCCGTTGCGGAGGAATTGGTGGTGTGTGAGGAGGAACACTTTCAGTGGATGAGAGAACAACAAACAACGAACGAAAAATAGCAACATGGCAAACGACATGTGGCTAGACGCTAGCCAGCTCACCAAATTTTTAATGGTGTTAATTTTGGAGGACTAAAATCAAAGTTTTTTAAAGATGGAGGATTAAAATATACCTTACTTTGAAAGATGGACTAAAACCAAAACTACTCCAAAGTATAGGGACTAAAAACATATTTAACCCTTGATATATAGTTCATCTATTAGATAACTGAAATTTATAATTTGTCTCCGATTAACAATACTTTTTCTTTAACATGAAAACTATATACAGAGAGGGAGATATATAAATATATATGTATGTATAAAATGCGGGTTAGATAATGGTTGTATGTACGTGTATTATAAATAGTGTGTGTTCCCTTAATGACTTGGAAAACATGTGGTAAATGGTGACAAAAGTGGATTGTGTTGTTTGTTGGTATAATTGTTGGAATGAAGAACGAATGATGAACACACGTAGTGGTGAATGAAACATTAGCAATTTCGAATTATCTTTTCAATGTCTTCCCAATAAGTGGCTACAGAATCTCATGATGCAAAGTCTAACTAATGCACCTTCCACTCAAAAACAAAGACAAGGTAGTTCTGGAAGAAGAATATTCCAATCATATTTTTAAGTTTCTCAAACACAACTTCAACAACTCAACTTCCCTTTATCTGCATACTCACTTCCTCATTAAAACTAATATTCCTTTTTTTTTTTTGTATGCCTCTCCACATTATTATGTGTTTCGTGACCATCATCAGTTTGCTAATATGTAGAAGATTTTTGGAAGACTTGTCAGCTTCTAATATATATATTTATATAACAAATAAACCCATGACAAGTCACATTTACGTTATATGAATATGACAATTTAAGACGAATTTCGCGTAGAAACATTTAATATATGATTGGTATGTTTAAAATGCCTTTTCAACCCGAAATAAATTTTGGGACCCGCTATCATTGATCAACTCTCAATGTTGGGTCTCAACGTGTGATTAGGAATAGGAAACGTATACTCGTAATCAAGGCATGAGCAAAGTTGAAAAGGACCATCATCATACACCAAATCCAAGGGCTTATTATGCATGTTTATGATTTGCTCTCTAGTATTTTACTTTTAGTAGAAATTGACTTAAATAATAGTTATATGAAACTATAATTTCACTGTTAGATTGAAACAATTTTTTTTTATATAAAATTATTATCCATGTAATATTTGGTGTAAATTATACCAATGTTATCAAAATCGACATATAGTTTCTAATATTTGTTATGTTATTTGTTATCTTTTATAAATTTTTGAAATTGAAGCATATTTGCTGAAATTTTATAAACAACATGCGGGAGTTATATTTTTTTATCTTGGATTAAATTTTTGTAAATGGATTTGTGTACTTAATTAAAACTCGCTAATTGAATTAGTTAATTGTTCAAACTTGAATATGAATTTTTTAAAAATTATGATGAGAGAAATTGTTTGATTTTTTAATATGTGGATTGATATTTTTATCTTATTAATTTTATATTGTTGATTTCTGAATTTTATTTTATTTCTTTTACCTTTTTTAATCTCTAAAATCTAAAACTAATTTTGCACCTGAAGGATATAAAATATTGGATACAGTGAATATATGTTCTTAAGAATTTATGAACGTTCGACTTAATTAGTGTCTTATATTGCAAAATTTAAATAAGTTTAGAGTATTTGATTTTGTAAATGACACTTAAATTCATATATTATTTAATATGAGTAAGAGAAAGACTCTAGAATCTTCAATAATACATTACATTTATATCAACCAACTCAAAATAAAAGACTAATAAAACCTAAATAAGATAAATGATTCGAATTTTATGTATTAAAATACACATAAGAAAAGGATAAAACAATTATAAAGAGAATGTTTTTATTAAATTGAAAGTCTATAGATTAGTGAGATGGTTAATAAGATTAGTGATATGATCAATAAGTATTTGTTAAAAATTATACACCAATGCTTTTACATAGATTATCTTGATAATATCTAAACGAGTAAAGTACAAAATTATGTTAAATATTTAAAAGTAGAATTTGACTATATATCTATTCCTATTATATATTACTTGAATAAAAGACTTAAGAGAAGAAGATATTCTTTCCTCTAATAAAATTTTGTTAAATATTACTATTATTAGAATTATTATGTAGTTTAGAATTCAAACTTAAATTTGTCATTATATCCTTGAAAAAAAAGGAAAGAAAATAATATAGAAAATAATTTGAATAGCGGACCATTGGTAGCAGTGGTGTTCCGTGGCCATAATGAAATTGGTCCCTTGTGCTGTGCGCCTCCATACAGAGAGCTAATTTCGTGGACCCTGAATCCGCAAAGGTCAAGAAGGCCCTCTCAAAACCACTGCACCACTTATCCAACTTCCACAGCCCTCTTGCGTCGTCAATATTAACTTCTTTACCCTTTACCTTTTAATCTTATTATCCAATATACTAAATACTAAATCAAAAAATGAGATTCATTATTTTTTTTCGCCACATATTACATATTTAGGTTCACTTTCCTTTTCTTGTAATAGGAAATTAATTTAAATTTAATATATACATGTGATTAATATAAAATTTATATATTTGAAATTAATTTTATCTCTTCTTAATTATATTTTTAATAAAACTTTTAATAATGTCTATTATTTAATTTTTTATTGAAACCATTTATGTAAGAATCCAAATCACCATATAAATATATTAATTTAAATTATTATTAAAATAATGATGTAGACTAAATAAATGTAAATCTATATAAGAAGTGTGCATTGTCTTTCATAATTATAAGATTTTTTTTTTAAATATAAAGTTCCATATAAATGAGAAGAAATGCATAATACATGAGTGTATAAATAAATAAATAAATAAATATATATATATATATATATATATATATATATATATATATATATATATATATATACACGTCTATTTTTATTTATCTACCGTTTAAGTGATCATTTATTCTTTATATCCATATAGATATATATGATAATTACAAGTGAAATTCACATTTATTGTGAAATTCACATTTATTGAGGGTAAGCTATTAAAAGTATAGCGATCATTATTATAATTCATTTAAGTATATCTTAGACAACCTTTCATAATGCATGTTATCCTATTTAATTATTCAAAACATATATCATGACACAACTCTCACAACTTAATCATCATACATAATCTCCATTGCTCAATCAATACCTAATAACAAGAAACAAATGTCTATCATAGCACAATCCTTGCGACATCAACCATCACAATATAGCTCTCACGGCATAAACACAATACAAGCATTTAACTATCTTCCAGAAGACCAGTGTATTGAGTATGCACTTGTCATCTCTATCTCCTACCTTTCAGGAGTTATAATTGTAGATTTACACCTTTCAACATCTAACGAATACAAGGCAGGGCATTCCTCTTTCCTTTGAGCATGACAAGCTAAATTTTTATATCAACACTATAGAAACCTCTATTAATTAACAAGTATGAATTGAAATTTTACAGAAATAAAAATAAGGTAGTGTTTTTATCAGGGGAACTAACTTTTGTAAATAAAATCCTAAAGTTAACATTCTCATCCGTCAGAATAAAAAAAATGTGTTATTAATTATATATCAAAATTTCAATATGATATAACAATTAAAAAAAAAAGTGAAAGTTGAGATTTAAGGAAAACAATTAAATAAAACAATTCAACAAAACATAACCGTACATCAACATAACAGTTCAATAACAACATAACAGTTCAATAACAAAAACATCAACTTAATAAAACAATTCAATAATCATGTAATCAAAGTTCCATTTATCAATTAAAAAGCTAAATAATTATTATAATTAAACTAATTTCTCTTCCTTTAGAATAGTTTTTTTCAAATTAAAACTTTTGAATTATTCCATAAAAGGTTAAAAATGTTTTTTATTTCCTCAATTTCAATGATGAGAATCCTCTAGGATAAAGTAATGACGAGAATTCTCTATGATGAAACACATTATTTCTTACATTATCAATTTTACTCTATCATTATTTTGAATTTTGGATTAACCTCATTCTCGATTCATAATTTGAAGTATTTTTCTCTTTTCGTTCAATTTTTTTTATAATGGATTATTTAGATATCTAAGAACACAATAACAGTTTATCCAATTAAATTATTCATTGTAAATTCAAAATATAGTTTATATATTTAATAAATTCAACATATCCTGATTTTTAATAAGTTTATATATTTATTAGTTATAATTTTAATTATATAACGTAAAAAGTTAAAATTGTATGATCAACAAGTTAAAATAGTGGTTTTGAAAAATATTTCAATAAAATTTATGATACAATTCCGCTTAATAAAATTGTTTGCAATATAAGGAGATGGCAAAATGACAAGTTAATCTAGCCTAATGTAGACTATGCAGGGAAAAAATGTTTCACTTCATGTAAGCTCTTGAAAATGAAGTCTGAACTTGATGAAAATAGGTTCTTTTAAACTTATATGGCAGATTTTAACAAATGAACCTCCAATTAGGTAAGTTAAACAATGACTAATTTACAACTTTTGCTGCTTTAAATGATCTTTAACCTAAATACATTCACGAGTACAAACATTTTAGTTTTCTTAATGAAATGGAAAAAATTTACCCAACTTATTTAAATTTATGTATCAACTTTTAAAATTGTTTTCACGTTATTTTAATAAAATTTATTATTAAATTCAGATACTAGTTACAAGTTATACAATATGCTAAGTTTGTTTCTCGTTCCAACATCTATTATTAAAGAGAAAATGATAAATTTCATTGAGTATCTCCTTATTTAAATTAATCTACAAAAAAAAAAATCTATTTGAATTCAATTTCCACCAAGATAGTGTTAGAAAAATCTATACATAACACTTTTCATTAATGAACAATAAGATATAAGGAACATTTTTTATATTCTATATATTAAAACCTTTACATCTTAAAAAATATAATTCTTTTGATTAAAAAAATAGTTGAAATGAACTAAAAAAATTGTATTATTTATGATTCATTACTAAGTAGTTATTATCAAACCAAAGATGATTATAAACTCTTCACTTTAATTTTAATAAGTATAATTAACAACGTATTTAAACGTGAAGGAATGATTTATTAGTACAAATGGTATTATAACATGGCTTCATAGATGCATTAATGGACTATTACTTATGTAATATATATATATATATATATATATATATATATATATATATATTATATACATAATATGAATTACTTGGATTCACATGTTGGTTGATCACAAGTTGAATAAAAAATGAATGAGCATAATTTGACTTTCTTTTATAGTTGAGTTGGCTCACTGTATAATTGCTGTTTTATTTCATATTCTTTGCACGTGTTTGAAAAAGTAAAATAAAAGCTATTTTTCTTCACCATCCATCCAAACTCTTCCATCAGATGCCATTGCTAACCATGGCTTCCATATCATCAACCAGACTTGTCGACGGTCGTGGCTGGCGACTATGTCAACCTGACCTCCCTTTTCATCCTTTCACACCACAAACTATAACCCAAATTGAAGAAAATTCACAATGTATCTGGCAGAAACAACACTTCAAGACAACAAAATAGAAACATGATGGACGCCTACAAAAGATTCTCCTTTCAGGTTTTCTTAAAATTTGTGACAAAAATTATACATACACTAAAGACCAACCATTACCAACCCAACCAAGATTCTTTTGAGCCTTCAGCTTTCTCCTCCCTGTCTGAATCAGAGTCAGCAAAGGCATGAACAAACCCTTTTGTTCTAACCATCAACTTCTTTGGCATCCCATTCTCCTCATCACCAAAGCTATATATGTTGTTCACCAACAAGATACGTGAGCAACAAACTCATGTGGTAACAATAGTATTCCCCCTTCCCCGCCACCATCAACTTCAGCACAGGGGGCTTCACCGCGACGCCATGAAACCTCAGCAAGCAATCCTCGTAGCACCTCTGGTGTTCGTGGGGGTATGGCAGTAGGGGGCCATGGTCCAAGACAAAGAAACCTAATATTTTTAAAATGAATCATGTTTCTTAACAACTTTTTTATAATAATTTTTTAAAAATAAATTAAATATTACTATCTTATTAGTTTATATATTTTAAATGAATCATTCGCAAACTACCATAATAAAAAATAAAGTTATAAAAAAAATTGTTAAAAAAATATTTTTCTTTTAAAATTTAAGTTGGTTGAGGATAAGAACTATAAGTGGCTCCCGCGTAACCCATACATTTTTTTTATCTATATTTGATAAAAATATTTTTTTTTCAATTCGATGCGGTTTTAACTCATACTGATCCGGGTTGATTACGAATTTTAACCCACTTTAACATGTTTAATATATACATATATTAATTTATATACTTTTAGACAAAAATGTTGATTAACCGTATCTAGCATTGTCTAAGAAAATTATGAATGAATAAAATATTTTATTTTGAAAATTAATAATGTTTTGTTTTCTTTGGAAAGAATTAAAATAACAGTTAGGATTAGATGCAAAAGAGAAAAGACAATCTCTTTAACCAAAATATCATCAAAAGGTTTGCCTGAATAATAATTAAAAGTCATGAGAAAAATATGTGGAACGAAAAAAAGAAAGGAAAAGACTATTTGTTTGAATTAATAAAAGCAGAATGAAAAAAGAAGAAGAAAATAAAACATTTATAAATAATTTAATTAATATAATAAATTTAAAAGAAATTGTAAAATGATATATTTATAATGACTAAATTATTGTAGCTTAATTGTAACTAATATTAAATTTTATAATTATATTATTATTATTATTAATAGTTGTATTGTTATTATTATTTTATTTACTTTTATTATTTTATGACTATTATTATTTATATATTTTATTATTTAATGATTTTATTATTATTATTTTATTTTTATTATACTATATTATTAATTATGTTACTTCAAAAGCGTAACGTAAATTATGTATATAACATAATAGATTATAAGTAACCTATCACATATTATGGATGATTTATTCTTTTACATAATGGCTAATGTTGTTACCCGTAATACGTTATATTCTGAAAACCTGAAAATTGTGATTTTTTTTTTCAGTTTCACTTGATTGTGTTTGAATTGAAGGATGAATTTAAAGAAGTGAAACTGAATATTTGAAAAAATTGAAAACTGAATTTGACATTGTTTTAATTAAGAAAAAGATGATAAATTTTTTTATAAAGATTTATTAATGAAAATAGACTAAAATCAAAATCATCCAAAAGAATAGGGACTAAAAACATATTTAACTCATTAATTAATGCGAATAATAAAAAAATGTTTTTTTATTTTTTTAACATATAACGTATATTTAAGAAAATAAAATTTATTCTTTTAATAATAATACCAGAAAAATATATTTATAAATATTCAAGTATTATTTATTATGTTTGAATGAATATATACTAAAATTATTTTATTATGTTTTATTTAACTTTTTTTATTATTATTTTTGTTTGATGTGATATTGTGTCTTGTTTTTATCACATTTTTTTACTGAGTGTGTTTTCATAGCTGAAAACAAACACAATTAAAGGAAAAAGGTGCCTCAAAGTAAGTAAAACATATTGAAAGCTCACTTCTTTGGTAACTCACACAATACACTGATTAATATTTATTAAGTTTTTGTTGAGGTAAAATATTAAGAATTAAATATATTTTCAGTTTTTAAATTTTGATTTAAAATTAAAATTTATTTTATTTTAAATTTTGATATAATTTGATTTTAATATTTAAATATTAATAAGTATAATTTTTTATCAAATGATATTAGGTTAACGTTTGAATTATATATACGAGATAACTTAAAATGTCAATTTAAAATTGAATTTTGTGACATTCCAATTATATAGCAAGGATATATATAATAAAAACATCATCAAGTATAATATTGGAAAGCAGTTAAGACAAGTAATTAGGATAGTAGGATTACAGTAGTCCTCAAAAGTTAGGAATTGAAACTTTAAGCATAACAAGGTATTTCAAAATGATACTAAATTAATTAAGAATTCCTACGGAAACTAAGGAGCACTGTCATCTCCTTCCAAGACATGCTCCAAAGGGACCTCATCTACCCCTGCTCATATCCAAGTGGATGATCATCGCAAAAGAAAACACACACAAACAAACACAAAGCAAGGGTGAGCTAGTTATATAAAAAGCATACCATATCAGCACATACCATACAATAGTTAACTTCAATCAAAGCAAGATAAAACATACATCTTAACATGTTGTATACTAGACATGACTCGTCTGGACTTTAGAATGATAGTCGAGCTATGACGGGTCATGCACTCGTGGTGGCTTATAATACTTTGGCCATTGGGTTCCCCACCCTACCACACTCACAAGGTTAGCCTGTTCCGGGCCTTGAGGCATACTGGAAGCCCCCAAGTCTAAGACCTCCTGCTACTCCTCACCACATGGTTTAATCTTCTCTACGTGAGAAGAAAGACCATTGGAGTTTCAGGAAGACCCCCAAGACTGAGCTCCTACTCTCATTCTAAACACTAAGAATCTCACCAAGAGATTTCGCACTTTGAAACCTACTTACAAACTTGAATCATACTTCATTCACTTTATAATCATACACTTTCAAGCTACAAAGATCCTCCAGGATATAATACAATACATTTTTAAACATGTTTCACAAACCAATCAACATTCAAAAAAACACCACATCAAACAGAACAAAAGAGGGTAAACTAGATTCAACACTTTTCGCAAAGCGCACCGCACTCGCATGCGAGACTGGCACTTTTCGCATAACGCACACGCAGATTCACCTTGCTAATTAAACCTGCATAAGTGACAGACTTTAAGTCTCTCGCACAGCGCACAAGGCTCGCACAACGAGAGTCTAGACAGAGACCACTCCCCTGCATGGACTCGCTATGCGAAACAATTCACATAGCAAGTCTGCATAATCTGCAGAACGCCCAATTCTGCAGATTATGCCCACCCACACCCTCTTTGCCAATTCTAGTTAATTTCCTCAAATTCTAAGAGCTCTAATTCCTAATGTAGACCTAATTAAACTTGTCTAATGCATTATAAACATTCTTAAGGTAAATCTAAAGTGAGTTAGACCTAGATTCGTCTTTTAATTTCTAATTTCCCTAACTTAAGTGCTCAATTCCCATTCTACCAAGTCCTAATAGACCTACTAGAACTATCTAAACAACCCTATGGTTCTCAAAACCCTAAATAGTGACCTAAAACACCACCCAAACACCTGACTTCTAATCTAACCACACCACCACAATATTTCCATTCAAGACACTTTTAACATACCAAATTCCAGCATTCAAACTCATCTTAAACAGATTATCATCAGTACATTTCCAATTCACAGATTCACACTTAACATTTCAAAGAGCACATAGCTTAAATTCACAAGAACATCACATTTTTAGCTCAAATAACTACAACACACTAAATTTAACATGCATTCACATCAATCATCAAATTAAAGAACATAACTAGCTCCTCTTACCTTGGGTTCTCATAGCACAGCTTAACTGAAGATGCCCTAACAGTACCTCTCACAGCAAAACTCACAAGGTCTTACAAATCACTAAAATGGTGATAGAATAAGCTCTTAGAGCTAGAAAGGGCAGAAAATACGAAGAGGAAAGGTCACTAGCTACATGAAACCAGCAGAGTTGCATGCCCTAGGTTCCAAACAGCGGAGAAACAAGAAGGAAAAGACTTACTTGCTAGAACCAGAAACTATTCGGTCAGCTACGGAGCCCTCGGCGCGATGAACGTTTGAGCACCTCCTATTGAAAGACCCAATGGCTCGGTAAGAAGAGGTTGAAGAGAAAAGACAGAGAGAATAGAAGAGAGGAAAGTAGAGTTGTGAAGTAGAGCTCTGAAGTGTGGCACTATTTACTCAGATGTTGAGAGAAGCTTTGAAACAAAATGTTTAGATGACAAAAATATTAGTTTATTAATTAAATTCAGTCCCAATCATCTGCCACTTGGTCATCTTCAAATCATTTCTTTTCTCAGTCTTTACAAATTTAACACATAATAATATTAATATCATCAAATAAATTATATTTATTTATTTTTTAATTTAAAAAGTAAATATATCAAAATTATAAATAATGATAAATTTTAATTATACGCCAAAGTTTAAATAAGAGAAATACACATAACTTATATTACAAATGTCGTGTTACTTTTACTTCACTTTTTTGTCTCAAATTAGAAAGTCCCAAAAGTAATAATTATGTAAAATTATCTTCACATCTGGTCAAACACTTTTTTTCTTGATTTTTCCCTTTTTTTTACATATGATTCACATAAAGAAAAAAAAAAGTATACAATATTCTAATTACTTTTTTGGTCTATTTATGGATTTTAAAAAGAAATTAAAGGAAGGTGGTAAGAATATATCTAAGATGCTTTCTAGTTACTCAATCTTTAAAGTACAAATAGAAAAAGAAAATTCTTTAAAAAGATTAAATTCTTATTATCTACATGTTTAATCCCTCTCTTTGTTCTCATATTTATATGAAAATCTCAGTTAGATCCTCAAGTTTTGAACTGTCTCAATTGGGTCCATGTATTTACAAAATATCTCAATTGAATCCAAATATTTGAAAAATTAAACCAATTAAACCGTGTCTGTCAAATTTTCACAAACGGCGTTAAAATGTGCTAATGAGAATATGTTGAAATGAATATTTTATTAAAAAAAATATATTACAAGTAATGACATGGAATTTAATAAATTCAAAAAATTCAAAAAAACCCTATAAACTTCATCCTCAGCAACCTATCAAGTTCCCAAAGAGTCTCTATGTCAACAGCCTCAAAGCTGCTCCGCCATGGTGTACACATTGTGATCCTCTGGTACCCGATCTTTACGCCGGAAAGATTTCTCGGCTGAATCTCGTTGGCGAAGTGTTCCACCAGCCTCAATCCATTCGTCGATTGGCTTGGCAGAGAGATGGTCGCCCCTGACAACATCGACGTCTTCGGCGATGCCCACGTTGTCACCAACAACGACGCCGCCCCCACGTGCGCCTCACCAACCCCTCCCTTTCTTCCTCCGGTCTCCTCCGCATCCCTGAGTCCCTCGTCTTCGACGACGTCCTGTTTGTCCTCGCCGTCGCTTCCGCCAACGCTTCCCCCAACTCGAGCCACGTTGGCATCGATGTCGAAAGCCATTTGTCCCTGGGTGTGTTTGGGTTTTGGTTCTCAATAATGGGAAAAAGTTTAATGCTTGGGTTGATTATGAAGGTGGGCCTAAGGCGATGGAAGTTAGGTTAAGCAAATGGGGTAAGGGAATGGAGATGATGATGACCCCTCAGCACAGAAGAAACCTCATGTTGTTTGGTTCAATCAATGGATTTGGAGATTTTTGCACTGTTTCTGGTTCTGGAAGGATCTCAAACACTATATTACCATCATATGCATCTTCTGGAATTTTCAGTAGGCTGAATTCCCCAGCTGGAAACATTCAACCATCAATTTCTCCTGCAAATCAACAGCTCAAGTTGATTCAAGTGCATTTTTTTAATCTGAAGGAGAGATTGTGATATTGTAAATTTGTTTGTAATATTTTAATATCATCAAAGATTTATGTTTATTCTAATATGGAAGGAATTTATTTTTTGACATTCTTTTCCCTAAACTTTGTTGCTTCCCTAAACCTTGTTGTTGTGGTTCCTGGACAAACCCTTTCATTTTTTTTCCTGTGTCTCGTGCAAGGTCTCTGTACAGGGAGGGTTCCTTCTTTCGTTGATTCTGGTTCAGATTCGTCTTGGTAGGGAGGGGAGATGCCCTTCTCCCTCTTCTTTGTTGTTCTTTGACCCTGCAAAACACTTCTCTTCTTCTCTGTTCTAGTGCGTTTTCCCAGGCCAGGAAGGAGATGCGATGGTGATAAGGCGCTCCGTCAGCGGAGGAAAAGAGGAGCGGAGGTGAAAGGTGAGGAGGGAAGAAGAAGCATTGTTGCCATGTGATTTGATCTTTCTACAACACATCACCCATTTAATTTAATGTATAATGTCACGTCATAAAATAAAAATACAGCTCAGCTCAAGTTAACGTCGTCTGGTAGCACTTAACGGATGAGGTAAAATGTGTGTATTTTTACAAAAATTATGATCCAATTGAGACAGTTCAAAACTTGAGGGCTTAACTGAGATTTTCACACAAATATGAAGACGAAGGGAAAGATTAAGTCTTATCTATACTATTATATAAATTTTTTATACATTTCCAATTTTATCCTTTGAGTATTTTTTAAATAAAAATATTTGTTTTACCCTTTAAGAGACTTTTTTTTTAACTTAACCGTTTTTGTTTTCAATTTGATTGTTTTTTTTAATTTAACCATTTTTTAAACTAAAATAAATATTTATAATAAATAATTATCTTCAAAATATATGAAAATTATCTATAATAAAATTGTAAAAATTATTTATTTTTATAATTATAATAATAGTACTTTTTTTTGTTATCATGGATAGAAAAAATTATTTAAAGACATTAAATTTTTGTTACAATTTTTAAAATAATTACTATAAAAATAATATACATTAGAGATTATATGTATGGAGGTGAAAGTTTTAATCACTTGTGATTTTGAAAGTTTTAATAAAAATCATATCAATTAACCATATTTCAAAATAATTTTTACTTCCTAATTATTATATAGATATCAATTATATCTACACACTATTTGGGATGACAAAAAAAAAATCTACATAGATATTGTGATAAACATTAGTAAACAAAAGAATATGAATAGATAATGAATATAAATATTTAATTATTCGTTTATTGATAAACAAGTGCGAGGTAATTCGAGTTTTTTTTTCTTTTTAATTTTAGTGACAAAATAAAAGTATTAGTAAAAGAAATACTAACTATTTAGAAGTTGACTTTATATATTTTTCTTTTTTTACCTATGAAATTAAATTTATACGTAAAAGATTAAGTTTCTAAAATTTATATTAGTGTAACTAATTTAAATTTATTTAAAAAAAAAGTTTATTTATATTAATATTTTATTGAATAAATTCATTTGAATTAGATTTTAAAAGTAATTCTTATATTTAAGTTTATATTTTAAAGATTTACTTTAAATAATTTTATTTAAAATTAAAAAAATAAAATATAGAAGTATAAAAAATCATTGAATATTTTTTTTACCGTATATACATAAATAGTGAAACGTATTTTTTTTAGACGAAATAATAACCCACACCGAAGCGATTAGTAATATGTTGGCAGCACACAGATCATTGAAGACAAGTATGGCGTTACTGTTTTCAAGATCCAGCATCGGAAAACTGTGAATTTTCTGGTACAGCCAACTCAGAACTTTTTGGTTACTGTGATAATATATACTGCCTCTTAAACTATCTTCTTCCATTGGTTCTCACTTCAATACCACAATCACAGTCTCTTCATTTAATTTTTAGGAAATGTGTTATTATTACAGAGTCCCCTTTATTCCCTACTTTGCTTCAGCCCTGCTGTCTCCAATATCATCTTCTCTGTCCATTGCCACTTTCTCTATTAAATCCCGGAAAAGGTTTTTCAAGATTTTGAAAATCGGATTTCATTTCTAAGTCTCCCTCTTTCACACTGATTCTCCAATCTTTTCCGTTTCATACAGATACTTTTCTATTACCACCGACCCAAACGTCTAACTTTTAACATCTCTACCAAACACTTGTCACTCTACCTCTTTAATTGCTACCATTTTTTTAATAGGTCTCAGTGATTTCCAGCACTATAAAACGTGGACCATACCAGCCACTGTTCATTCCAAGCTGTTCCTCTATTCTGTTTTCATTTCAGTTTTCTAGTGCTTTGTGTTTTGCTGGAAAATGGTTGCAGTTCCATCTCTGTTTTCCTTGAGGCACTTGCTGGTGCTGTCTCTGGCGCTCAATGTTAGTCTTATCCTTAGAGCTCTATATCACGAGAGGGGAGAAGACAACAAGTGGTGGTTTTGCTTCAAGAAGAAAATGATGGAAGATGCAGACTCATGTTTTACTACCTCTTCAACCTCGTCTCTCCATAATTCTACTCGTGAAAAAGTGATCGACTTGGATCAGTAAGTGAAAGCTAATCTAGTATTGTTTCCTTAATTTTGTCAACATGCTGCATTACGGCTGCTAAGGTAGCTAATTTTAGTGTTGTTTCTGTGTGCAAACAACTTTTCAAGATTTTTGAGTATCATTTCGTTACCCTTTTAAGAATTCCTTTTGGAGGGAGTGGGAGTTAATTTCCCGGTAAGAAAAGCATAGAGAAGTAAGGTTAGATTTTGTCACTGTTTTTTTTTTTTTTTTTTCTGCAGAATCTCCCGCTACACCTTAGCTAAAACCATCAAGTTTAATGTTGAAAGTATAAAATACTGGTTATTTTTATACAGCAAAAGTATTTCTTATTTTGGAAAAAGTTATTAGATGTTTCCGAATAGTTCTTATTAGAGAAGGCTTCCATTTTATATAAAATTCAAAGGCTTGTCGTCTTGTTGTGAGAGGATTTGCTGCTTGTGTTACTGTTACAGTATTGCTTACGTTGTGCGTCTGTGCTTTGCTTCCTGCACTAGTTCCTGGGAAGGACAGGGACAAGTCAGAGTCCTGGGAATGATATTTATTTTTAAAAGATGTCAGTCACATTATGACATATACAAAAATAAATAAAATATCTTATTAGAGAAGCTCCTTCATTAAGTTGCATTTAAGACCATGCTCTGGTCCAATCCATTTATTCCATAAATGAATTAATGAGGATGCTTGTATAGTCAGTTTAATCTAAATGAATTTGCATCATAAATTCGTCCCATTAAATCAACCATAAATATATTCTTATTTAGTTTAAACAAATTTATTTCAAAGATATTTTTTATTTTGCAATAAATGCATTTTTTTTAGTTATTGAAAACTGTTAAATGATTTATATTTCAAGTTTTTGAATTTTACGATAGAAATATAAGCAACAAATGTGACTGGAAATGGAGTCCAGTAAAATGTTAGCGTGTATAAAATAAGTTTATATAAAATATACAATAAATAGGGATTACAAGTAATATTTTGTTTTATTGTGACAATTAGATAATCTGAACTGTAACAACATAGTTTTATTCAGTCATTTAATTTGAACTAATCACTATCATTTTCAAAATCTAAACTAAATCAATTAATTTAGCTTTATTATAAATTTTTACCAATCCATGTGATAGACATCTATATTTGGTGTGCATGTTGGGACCTGATCGGAGCACGCCAAGCATAGTGCTTAACCATGATATTGGTCATCTCTCTGTTTCCGAGTTTGGAAGGTCGGAACTTTCTTAGCATAAATGATTAATAAATAATATTTTGATACACACAAATTTTTTATATTTATTAAGTATTGTTATTATTTTTAAATATAAAAAATATTTTTTGTATAATTATTTTACTTTTATAATACGTGTTAAATAAATATAAATGACAATCACTCTATCATTACTTCAAATATTTTATAGCACTGAGAATTTTATTAATTAAAATAAATAAATAAAAACACATTTTTTTATCTTAAATTGTTAATTTGTAACAAAAGGTTTATTTATTTAATTAACAGTTATATTTTAACCAGGATGAATTACAAGTGATATTAATAAGTTTTTGACAGGTGAAGCAAATTAAATATCTAATCTACCTACAAACAGGGTGGTGCTGATAGGGTCTTAGCTGCACTAGACAGAACAGTAGGGCTGTTGTACATGGAGTCTAACGTAGCACCATGGGAGGTCCATATTTTTTACTTGACCAAGAACAATAATAATAATAATAATTAATAATTAGTAATTAGTGTTACTGTTGTTATGATGTTTGTTAAGGTAGTCGTGGAGCTGAAAGTATTAGAAACCTGGACATGGTAAGTAAGGCTTTAAGAGCACAAGGTAGAGCAATTGGTATTACCAAAGAAGTTGGTGGGGGCCATGTGCCTGATGCGCGGACAGCAATACGAGGGCACCCTTTTGGTGGGCATTACTGTGAGCAAAAGACTTATGATATGAATGAATGAAAGTGCGCCTGGGGTTGTGAATTGCGATGAGAAAGATCTTTACAACTTTTGGCCGCCCCAATTGTGAAACACTCAAATGTTGCTGTTTAACTTTATATGTGTCTTCTTTTTCTTGTTTCTTTTTCTTTTCTCCGTTTCCTTATGGGTCGTCTGGATCAACTGCTTCGTGGGCCCTCCCTCAATGGAAGTCCATGTCTAACGTATTTTGTCTTTCCTCAGCTTAGCATGCTACACCCCCATTCATCTCATCTATAATATGCAGATGCCATTTGCAATCATCTATCAATCTATCTATATATATATAATCTAATCTACTATTATTATCTATCATTCTATCTATCTAATCCTATATCATAGACCCTTGGACCAAACACTTTTCTTATTACCTCATCCATCCATAATCCATGCAGCTATTAACTCAACGCTATCTCTTTCTCCATCCATCTCTTCTCCTTTCTTTTCTTACCTGCCCCACTGTTTCACTGTTTTCGCAATCTACCCTTCTTATTTCACATACACTTTTCTAGGGCAAAGTAAAGACTGTTCTAGGTCATTCATAGCATCACGTTGTTTCAGATTTCAGATATCAGATCATGCCCTACATCTACATGGGTCGGTTATATTATATAGCCACTTTACAAGAAGAAAATGACACAGATACACCATGCTACATGACGATGGGATAAAACAAAACGCGGTGCAATCATATTTCAACTTTATTTGTAATTATAGAAAATGATGAGCAGAGTATAATAATGGGAAATTTTACTAGATCTTTTAGTATGCATATCTATTTTATACTTTCATTATTTTAAGTGTGATTAATGATGATCCGGTTTCGTATCCGGACATTTTGTTTAGCTAGATTGGAGATGGTAATTAAGTTTACAATGTTGATAATATGCAGTGGTGACCCAATAATGTATGAAAGATTCTGGCGACAAATGGGTGACAAGACTACAATCACAATTCCAGGATGGCAATCGATGAGTTATTTATCTGATGGTTCAAACATTTGCTGGTTTTTGGAGGCTGAGTTTGCAACGGAAGTGGTGAGGTTGCACAAAGTGGTGGGCAATGCTGTGACAGAAGGTCGCCATATTGTTGTTGGGACAGGATCCTCTCAGCTAATTCTGGCTGCCTTTTATGCTCTGTCCTCGCCTGATGCTGCTGAACCAATCAGTGTTGTATCTGCCGTGCCCTATTATTCGGTCAGTCATGCATGATCATCCATAAGTTTCATAAATATAATATTTCTACACTAACTTTTTCTATTTTATCTTAGAGGAATAATGTGCTCAATAACTTAACTCATAACCTGCAATGAAAAAGGACACATAATTTAATATTTCAAAAGGGTAAAAACTTATTTCTTTCTTTCTCGTGTTTATGTAGCTAGTATGAAGTGTTCCCGAGAATTATTAATACAGTCACATGGTCGGTGGACAAGTTGATTTAATGATTTTTAAACAAGTGGTTAGAGGTTTAATACATATTAAAGATACCAGTTATTTTAAGAAATATTTAGATTTGGAGAGATTAGTAAATCTCACTTCCGGTGAAGATACCGTGTTCAGAAAACAAGAAAGTATTCGAGAGAGTTTAGTATTTCGATATTTTGAAGTTGTTTTGTAAAGGAATTCTCTCATGTGGCCATTACCGAATCTGCCTCCTCATTTAGTTCTTCTCGTGTTTGTCTTCATCAATGTCTCTCTCTCTGATGGGCCTGAACCTGATCACATGAAGACTTTTGGTGAACAGTCGCATGTGCCAAACTGAAAAGGACTAAAATTTAGGTTCCAGACTTGCAATTTATAAAGTACGTAAAGGAAAAAGGGATCTGGCTAATTAAGTATTTAGAAAGAAAGAATCAAGCTATGCACCCCTTGAATTTTTTTATGAAAAGGTTTACATGATTGGCAAATTCAGGCTCATTAATTATCTGGGGACATCAGAAAGAGTGTTGGATATTTCTTTTATTTATTATCAGGGGAGCTCTATAATATTGATTTTGAATATTTGAAGTTATTCTTTCTAGTTGGACATGCACTTACAGAAGAAGAATTCTAAACTTTCCTAACATTGTTTTTTTCTGAACCTTCACCGAAGGTGGTATTTAATATTGTAATGCTTTTAACTTCTCAATTGAATAATTCCATGGTGGAACAGTTGTGAGATAGGAAGATGTGGCAAAGAAATACCGTTGGCTCGTTTTTAGTTTGAGCAGTTCATGATTAAATGTTGAATTGACGAATTATGTACTTGCAGTCGTACCCACCAATGGCAGATTACCAGAAATCAGGCCTTTACCAATGGGCTGGTGATGCAGAGAATTTTGACAAAGAAGGTCCTTACATTGAGCTGGTTACTTCTCCCAATAACCCTGATGGATATAGAAGGAAATCAATGGTGAACCGAAGCCAGGGACTATTGATTCATGACCTTGCCTATTATTGGCCTCAATACACTCCAATATCATCCCCTTCAGATCATGATCTCACGCTTTTTACTGCCTCAAAAACCACTGGTCATGCTGGAATGCGCATAGGGTAAGTTCATAACAATGCTTGACCTGCCTCAACTGGGCATAGTTTTTTATTTGGGGGAAATTAGGGTGTCGATTAACGAAAAGTTCTCCACTTTATAACGCTGTAGTTTTAAACAATTATTCAATCGTGTGTTATATTATACCAAATGAAGAACATGTGATAATGCTTGTGAATTATACTGCACAATATTTTTTCAAGATTACACTGATATCTAGTGATCATATAAATAAATTTCTTAGAAATTTTCTTCTCATAATACTTTGTAGGTGGGCTCTTGTGAAAGATAAAGAGGTAGCGAAGAAAATGACTAAATTCATAGAGCTAAATACAATTGGTGTTTCGAAGGATTCTCAACTCAGAGCTGCCAAGGTTTTAAAGGCTGTCTCTGAGAGCTGTGAAGAAGAAAACCACAAAGGGGAATCATTTTTCAAGTACAGCTACAACCTCATGGCACGAAGGTGGAAGCAACTGAGGGAAGTGGTTGATGCTGGTGATATGTTCACAATCCCCCAATTTTCTCCCGCATTCTGCACCTTCTTTGGTAAGGAGACGGAGCCTCAGCCAGGTATGCGAACAACTTGTACATTAGATTTTCATGTATGGTTGGATATGATTTTTTAACCCTTTGTTATATTGTACCTATGTTGCAGCTTTCGTGTGGTTGAAGTGCGAGGGAGATGTTGAGGACTGCGAGACCTTCCTTCGAGGACACAAAATTATAACCAGAAGTGGGACACAGTTTGGGGCTAGCCCAAAATATGTAAGAATTAGCATGTTGGATACAGATGAAACTTTTATACAGTTTATAGAGAGGCTATCAGCCATACAGGAGCGAGAATGAAAATTTACCCCCCGTGTATATTGTGTACATATATGCACAACAAATAAAAGGTGATAGTTCATATGTAATATTCGCAGTGCAATTTTGCCAATCCATGCATAACACTGTGTTCTCCTAAACGTAATATCGGTCTTGGGGAGTTAGATGAAATTCGTAAGATCGAACTTATAAGACGCCAAAATAAATTCAATTCGTGAAGCATTACACAGAATTTAAACCCTATTTGGGTCTAATTATTTGCAGACGCATAAAAAACACAAAACATTCCATTCTTCTTATAACAGGCTTCAGAAATCAGAGTAGTTACACAATGAGTGAAGCTTCGTTATCTTAGTGGATTTCTTCTGTTTTGCTACTTTCTTCTTGAGCCCTGGGCGCGGTTTCTCGTTTCTCTTTCGGCCGTTTCCTGATCGTTACGCACTACCGGCAACTTGTCAGGCTAAACATGTTTTTTATGTATTAATCAGTGAAGCTTTATCTTTTTATGTTTGCAACTTTATTCACCTTTTGCTGCTATGCTACTGGTAGTAAGTATTTGGAAAGAGAAACAATATTTACAATTTATGAGTAACTTTAGCATATAAGAGACCTGATAAAGAAATAAAGTTGACTTTTAATACGTGAAAAACAACAAAAATTTTTAGAAGGAAAGAACCGAAAGTAAATAATAGAGGATGAGAGGTAGAGCAGCACTCCTAATCAGAAAAAAGAGAATACAAGATAAAAGTAGTGTAACATATTTTAAAGTACTTCTGTCTATAATGTACTTCTCTCTCTTTTTATCAAGTCAAAGCTAACTCTATAATTTGAAAATGATTATGCATATTATATTATTTGTATGATTTTACTTATTTAGGAAATACCAGTTTGTCTGAGGCCCGTTATCTATAAAGCTTGGGCTCGAGCATTTCATTCAAGTATGATATATATATAAAGCTTGGACTCAAATTAATTGCTAAATTTTCATCATGCTACTACTCTTAATTTTTTTATGATACATTTCATCATAATATTTGTGATCATTATTTGAGTACTTCTGGTAGGTTTCAAAGGTATTTAAGTTTCTATCGTAAAGTGACTTTATTGACTTCAACAATAGATACTTTATGTTTAGCAAGCTTACTGCAGCTGCAATTGAAATAAACAATGTTATACTTAATTGGAGGAGTCTCAAGATTCTGTAGAATCTATGCAATGGGTTTTTTGTAACTGAAAAGTACAGTTTTTTTTAAACTTTTCAATAAATGATCCCTGCTTCTATCGCAGTATGGTTCTTATTATTTTTACCATTATAAAGAAAACTTGAGTAGTTTGAATTGCTTTCATGGTAAAGGAACATGCAGTACATGTTGACATATTTTGTCTATTACCAAGAATGTGACCTTTTCACAAATAAATAGTGATTGTTTGATTTTTTTTTTCTTGATTGAACTCTGGCCCTGATTGTACCTGCTATACTTTTATTGTCAGATAGACTGAATGTGTGTCATTAAATTTTCCATTTCAACCCAGAGAGAGGATTTTTTTACTGTGTGGTTTACTTGAAGTCAAGAGATTACCATCGAATACACTCCCCTGCTGATTAGAGCATTCTTGTGCGCATGCATTACATAATTTCATCACACTGGTCTTTTAATTATAAACATTATCTTTTTCTTTGATGCTATTTACTTTTTCAATTCTTGATTGATTTGAATTGAATCATAATCTTTATGAATACCTAAGGCATCCAGTGCACCATTGATAGCAGAATTTTAATGAGGTTATGATATTTTATGTTGTTGTCTTCTGAAAATTATGACCAGTCAAGTGGTAATTGATGAAGATTTAATGATTTGGTTGTGGAAATAGGTTTAATAAATGTACACTAGAAAGACTGCTTGTGGCATTTGTGTATTAGACTTTGTGTTGGAAGCATTTCTCTCATTTACATGTAATTATTAAACTTTGAGTTGAAAGTCTCATCTCAATTCAATTAGAGATAATATAAATTTATAAAATATAATACAAATCTTATCTTTTATGCTGAAATTGAATTAGACTTAAAAATTATTAGTATGCTTGCATTATTAGTCACGTGGTTATTCTCTTTCCGATGTTACAGAAGACACCATTTGGATATACAAGGAAAGATGTCCTGTAAATTGGACTTGGGGTTACTTTACCTGACATTGGCTTAAAAAGTGGACAAGAGGTACCTTGCTTTTTTGCTTATTCAACATCTTTTTTGTTTTTTTTTAAATATTTTTTTTTTACTTCAATATCTTTGGTCTTAGCTTATTCCAATTCATAATTAAGAAAGTACGTAGTCTGGAGATTATTAACAAATGGTTCAGGTTCCTTGTAAATAAAGAACGCAGTTAGTGTACCTTCTTTGAATTGCTTTTGGCAATGATGCAAGGATAACATATAGACACTTATGTACCAGGGATAATTCACGCAACTCTTCTTGGTATACTGTATTGATTTCATCAATTATACTAGGTATACCTAAAGTTAATTCCAACATTTGAATTTTATTTTTGTAATGGTTATGTAAATAATGCAAGTGTATTGACTCTTATCTTTCCCATTAAACTTCAATAATATTATCTATTACCTTTGATTGCAGATTTATCTCTCTACACAGTTTCAGAAACATCAACGTAATTATTGTTCTTATATATTTGCAGTGTAAATTTGTGTAGTTTTATTCTGATCTTCCCACTATAGCAAAAAAAAAGTTATGATATCGGTGTTTTTCAACTTTTAATGTCTAAAATTAGACCGATGTTATATTAAAAGATATTAATTTAACAGATTATATCATTGACATAAAAAGATATTGTAAAACTATGTAAATCGACATCCTATGACGTCCAAGACAATTCCCTTCATGTTTAGTGGACCGAGAGAATGATCTATGATTAGTAAGAAAAGAATATTTGACGTTTAAAATTGAGACTATACTAATATTAATATCGTTAAACCACATCTTCTTGTTCAGCTTAGTGAAAATTGTATCCTTAAATGACATTGTAAGAGATTTGAAATCAAATTTTACACTTTCTGATTTTAAATTGTCGAAATTTACCATATACGATATCCATTAACATTAATTAATGTAAAGAAGTTTAACTTTCAACATCATTTTAGTTTATCTTTTTTATAAAAGCTTTCTTTTTTTTAATTTTACCATACTTGAAAATTAAAAAAATCAGTTTCTACATTTGAAATATCCAAAATTCATCTATTTACAATTCAAATTACAACTAAGACAAATAAATCTAAAAACTAAAGCTATCAATACCAAAACAAAAGAATTGAAAGTAAACTATTCTATCCTAACTTTGTTTTTCCAATATATATGTTGTACATTATTGTCTTACTTTTTTTATTGTGGCATCAAGGGAATACATTGTTGCAAAACAAGAAAACTCGACTATTAATTTAGGAAGATATTTTTCAGATTCGGAAATACTTTCCAAAACAACTAATTCTGATAATATAAAATATAAGGAGGTGTAGAGAATTTTATTAAAGTTTTAATAAGGGATAGTTTGTAGATATGATATGAGTGCACGAAGAAAAATTGGGGTGCAGGATGAAAAGGCCCTGTAAAAGATAAAGAGTCTAGGCCCAACATTCGAAGAAGAGTGTTGAATATTTCAGGGCACCTAATCCTTTATTTATCAGTGTTACTCCCTCCACCTTCACCAAATCTTCCTCCACCTCCCCAAACTTCTTTACAAAATTTTTAATTACAAAAGTACTCTTTTTAAATTTATATTTATTTACTTATACTTCATATTTTTATTCTCTCTCAGTGTTCCACCCCACTCTCATTCTCAAAACTTTCAAATCCGTTTTTTTCACCTGAATTTTCACTTCCCGATCTGTTTATTTCCGTTCCTTAATTCTCATTTTCTCTCCTTCTCCATATCCATGATAATATCAAATTGGAATTCCAATTGATGTTTTTAAGGTTAGTTGGGATTGGGTATTTGTACGAAGAAGAAGTAGCATGGCATTACATTTATTAAAAAAGAAAAAATGGAATTGTGAATTTTGTTCAGCATGAAAATGGCATTATAATGATCCTTTAATTTAGCTTTTTGATATGTGGAAAATAAGAAAGAAAGAAGGATGGATCTTTGGATTTTCCGCACACGAATCTTGATATATAAAATGGATAATAATAAATGTCTGCAGCTTTCCTGTTGTTGAAAAAAGCAAAAGAAAGAAAGCATCTAATTCTTTTAAACAAAGAATTTTCTTAAATGTATATCAATATCCGCAAACGAATGTACACATCCGTTTGGTCTGACATCCACTTAAAAGTTTATCATATATTTACATTTATTTAAATATTATAAAAGGGTGAAAAAGAGATGGGGAGATGGAAGAAGAAATTGTAAGGGTAGAGGGAGTAACTCCCAAGAAACTAATGTCAAATTATAAATGATTGTTACTCCCTACACCTCCACATGTTTCTTCCTACACCACCACATCTCACAAATACCCTTCAGTCAAAATTAAACTACCGTAGATTGAAGTAGGCTCAACGGAGATAGGAGTTCCGTTGGACATTCAAAACGGATGTCCATGTCCGTGAGAGAGCTTACAAAGAATTTTATTTCTTATTCTTCTGTTGTGATAGTATATTGTGTGAGATTTACACGAATAATTGTTCTCTTGGACTTACATTTGCTTTTGTGCAGCTCCGCAATGTATTGGGCCTCATGCATAGGGGTGGGAACCTACAATTTGAGGTTCGTTTTATTTCAAATTAATGATATATGTTGACAAGCACTGGTATTGAGTAAAGCTTTCTTGACTGTTGCATAGTTGCTTCAAGTTCACATTGAAGATTTTTCAACACCATCAATGGCTCCATTTTCACTACTGTTAAACTTTTCTCTTCTTTTGTTATGGCAGAAATTTCAAACTGCTTCACCATCAGACATGATTACGCTGTTGTATCAAAAGTTACAGATTCCATCAGTAACATCAAAACATTGAAGCTTTCAACCATTTTTTTTACTTGTTTTAACAAAACAATTTTTTAAAATAAATTAAATCAATTACAAATAAATATATTCTAAACATAATATTAATTAAATAAATCTAACAAAAAAAAATCAATGCAAAAGACCAACAAAAATGGAAGATCTTCTCTTTATTCGTTGAAAAACCATTTTCGTGCCTCCAATGTTTTCTCTATTTTGCGCATGACAAATACAATATACACAGTGATTTTGAAGTGTTAAGGAAACCGAAAGGAGCACCAAGAAAAGAGGAGTTGGAGAAAAGGAAGAGGGGAAGAGAGAATTAAGAAAATGAAATGTAGGAGTGGGGTGTGGTGCTGTCTTGGAGTGAAAAGGGGAAGGGATTAGGATTTGAAAAAAAGTTAAAAAGTAAAAGGAGGAAGAAGAGAGAAGGAAGAGAAGAAGAAATAACTAAGAAAATGAGACGTGAGGGTGGAGGTGTAGTGCGGAAGTGGAGTGAAACGAAAATAGAGAAAATGGGGAGGAGAGATCCGTGAGAGTGGGTGCAGCTTGCGGAGAAGGAGAAAGTAAACAAGAGTAGAGTTTCAAATAATTTAAAATATGGTAAAAGTAAAAAACTTTTTAACCTAGGGATATAATTGGAATTAAAATAAATTGGGGGAGGTGGAGGAAGCATCCGTTGGGTGGAGGGAGCAACACCCTTTATTTATTCGTATCAGCCCAGTTACTATATTAAACCTCAGTTTTATTTCGGAAGAAGAGGGGAAATTGTGAAAAAACAAATCGTTTGGGAAAATCTTTTCGGAAACATATTTCATATATTCTGGAAAGTTCAGCCAAAAAATTCCGAAATATATTTTGTATAAGAGAATTTTGGAAACTATTATATGCATTTTGGAATATTTATTCTGGAAATCTCAATTTTAAAAATTATTTTTCGAAACAAATTTAAAATAAAAAATTCGTTTCAAAAATTTTATTTCGTAAATTCTTGTCAATTTATTACGAAAAATTTCCAGAATTCGTGTTTCGGAAGTCACTTTTAAATAGGATAAAATATTTATTTTAAAAAAAATTGAGGTGGTGTGCGAAGAAATTGATGGGCTGCAGATCCCGTATTGTCAAACCGCGTCTTCTTTGTAGGCCCAAACCAAATGGACCACATTACACTAACACGGTGGCCTTTGTTATTTAAAATCGCCCTCACTTTTAAAAGGTAAAATATATTTTGAACCCTATTTCCAAAATAGAACCCTTTAACAACTCCTTTTAATAATATTATAATAATATAAAATCTTAATTTTTTTTATTTAAGTTTATTATTATTATTATTATTATTATTATTATTATTATATTAATAATAAATTATTAAGTGATATGACTTAAACAAAGTGTAATATGTAAGGACTCTTTTTTAATATAAAGTTATAAAATACCTAATTTTGTGTGTAGAAGAGGGGGAAAGGAAAACGAAGTAAAGAGCGCCAATGACCGGTTTAAATATTTGTATGACAAAACAGTAATAAAGATTATTGTATATACAAATTTTAATTTCAGTATGTAAACATTACTTTTTAAATATAAAAGCTATTTTTTTTTCAATTTTTTAAATAATACGGACGCAAATTTTAATTTAGATACAATAAAAGTAATTCTTTTTAATAAAAACGCAACTTTCTTAAATATTAAAGCTAATATATTTTTAGACTCCTTGCATAAACCAATATAAGATTTTTGGACTACTCTAAAGACCGACAATGCAAACGCGACACAAAAGTAGGCTCGTTTCAATTTAGAAACAAAACTACATTAAACGGGAACATAATTTGAAAAATATCATTGTAACTTTAATGTTTACAACACACAAAATTATTACATCTTCTTCTTATTTAGAGATATTTCATTCTATAAATATACCATTTTCTTTCTTCCCGTTCTTCTATATTTTTACCATTTATACCAAAACTACTTAGCAAATAATTAGGTCAATCTTCACTTTTTTTGTACTTTATGTGTCTTTCTTTCATAAACCAAAGAAAACATTGTAAGCCGTCAAGTGAAGAAAAAGAGAAAAGTTTGACTAAACAAGTGTGATAAGAACTGCACGAATGCTCTCTTCCTCGCTTTCCTCCTTCATGGACACAATACATGTATTCCCTTAAATAGTTCAATCGTTTTAAGAGAATGTTTTTGTTCGTATCAAATCAAACTTATAAATTTTATTAACAATCATGTACATTTTAAAAATAAAGTTGAATAATTGCTCTAGCCTTAGGGGTAAAAATACCACAAATGCAATAGAATACAAACTATGCATATTATTAGAACTATTATATTTCCTTATATACAGTTCTCTTTTGTCCCTAAAATAAAATTCTTATACTTGTAATTGGTTTTAGCTTTGTTTTTTTGTTTAAATGAAATAAATTGTATGTATATGAAAATTATAGGTCTACACAAATGAACTAATAATATATATTCATTTCATTTTCCATAAGTTGGGAGCTTATATAGAACATAAGCTAACAAATAATCATCTGTAGTAATTTTGTTGACTTTTATACTAGCACCTTAAAATTCATACCAATAATAATCTTTTGTAGTGCATAAGTTTATTTTTTTTAGTTTGACAACCATTAGTTCACTTCAATGCAAACATAACTTAGTTTAATATATCCAACCCTTTGTTGATATTTAAATAGATTACACTCTTTCTTTATTTGACATAAATTAAAACTCTAAAAGTTATATTTGAAATACAATATTGTTCTCTCGTATCCCTATCTATTGTTTAATCATATAACTATATTAAATCATATACATGATGTCATGAATTTTAATAAAATTGTGATTATAACCTTTTTTTAATTTCACGTTAATTAAAAATAAGATAAATTTATAATATAAGAGTGAATTCAAACCTTGTCTTATAAATAAAATTCTGTAAAATCTATTGAAATGCTACCAAATACCTATTTAATAAAAGTTTTTATTGACACAACTACTCATATTAATGACACGTAAACCATTAACAAGTTGGATTAGACTTAAAATTTTTTTATAATATACAATTGTATAACAAATGCCAAAAATAATTAGATATTAATTTGAAAGTTAAACTTAAAAATTTCTCCTCATTTAAAAACACAATTAGTTTGATCAGAGTGCCTTGTTAGGATTGCAGGTTCATTTGTTTGGATCAATTTTATTTCTTGAGTTGGTTAGATGTTTTGTAAAATATCTCACTCAAGGGATCATTATCTAGTGTTAGTGGTAGTGTTGTAAAGCTGAGACATCAAAGAAATATTATCAATACAGAAGACATGGAAATAAAATATAGTGAAACATATACTAAACTTAATAAATTGTTTACAATTATAGATGGACAATATTTAGATTACTTTGAGTACTGTGAGAAAAATGTGAAAGATGAGTATGACAAGTTGAAGATGGAAAATTAAAGATTTAAGAAAACGAGTTGATAAATTTAAGGCAACTGTGAGACTCGTCGAAGTTAATTTTATTAAATGGTTAAAATAATTTGTGATGATTTTCACAATTGTAATTGTTGTTGATATTAATTTTGATTTTTTTTTGATAATTTTTATTATATTTTTTATATTATTTCCGATGCTCTATATGTTCCCATAATTTTTCACTTGTTAAGGAAATTTAAGAATACTAAAAACCTTACCTACATATTTTAAAAGGCATGGAATTAAAAAGAAATGCGAAAATTACTTTTAAAATGATAAAAATGGAATTAAACAATTATTTAGGTCAACTAGTGAATTAAACTCCATCCCATAAATCTTTCTCTAGATCTGTCTATTTGAACTTCATATGTTATCTTTATTAGATTCATGTCTCCATAGTTAACATATAAAAAATAGTAACATTAGTTGATATATTTTCATAGATTTATCACACAAATCTAGTATTTCCATTCTTCCAAATATAACATTTGAGTCTCTTAATTTAAAATATAATACAAATTATAAAATAAAAATAAAAATTACATTAACCTACAAAACTATATAATATAAGCATTCCTAACATGTTGCTCCCGACGTTGCTTCTAGGCTTCTCAAATACGTAGGAATGCAAACTTCATCTTTTTTGTTGCCAAACATTTTTAAAACATGGACATATATTTCTCTCTCTAGTGGTAGAAGTTGACCACCACCAGTACTTAAGAACCAAAAGACAAAAGAAAAGGAAGGTGTAAGTCCTTCTACATAAGCAAACTCGTTAAATGCATCACGTGCATTCCAAAATAATCAAGATCCACATTTCTTATCTTACTTGCTTATACATAAATTTCATTGAAGTATATAAAAATGTCTACATGACTCATTCATTATATTATTAGGCAATAAAAAAATAGGACTATTATAGACATTAAACATGTATTTCGATATTAAAGTGGTGTATGTCCATAAAGAAGTTATATTTCTATATGGTTTCACAACAACAAATATACAAAAACATCACCCCCACTATTTACAACACCAAATAAAAAAGAAAATGGTTCTTCTGTATTGGTGTAATTAACTCAAAAATCATACATGAAAACAGTCTCAAAACACGAAACATAAACTCAATCACGCACAATAAATATTCACCTACAATGATCTTTTATCTTTTAAAGTCGATTTCGTACTTACAAATCTTTGAGGTACTCTTCTTCTTTATATTTCAAACTCTAGACTTTCGTTCTCGTTTTACTCCATTTTTGTGCACGTTTCAAATACTACACTTTCGTGTGGGCTTCAAATCCTAAACTTTCTACTTGACATTCCTTATTGTATTCAATATACATATGTATGCAAGCTATATTTTAATGCATGAGTGTTATAAAGTTTATACTTCGTTTTCATTATAACTCTGTTTAACAAAATTTTACCATTCTTTTCAGGATAAAGAAGTAAAATATGTTAGAAAATATGTTAGACGCAGGTTGGACTTGACTAGGAAATGAAAGTGGGAGAAGGGCAGCTTGAAGAAGGTAAGAGAGTTTTTCTGAAGAAACTTTAAGGTAGAGATTAATGAAATTGAGATATTTTGAAAAGGATTGCAAGGTTATGAAGAACTTGACAATGACAGATGATGGTCAAATGAAGATAGGAAGAGAATATAATTGAGTGGTGATAAGTTATTATGAAGAGGCAGAGTGACGACCTTATGAATGATGACCAAGTTCATTAGCAGTTTGAGTTATGCTTTTCAGACTTGGAATATTTTTGGTACACACAATTGAAGGGGACACATCATATGTGCACGTATACTTGTCTCAACGACTGCCTGTAAATACTATTAGGGTGACAATAGACTTGTTTGTCTCTCTTGACCATAATGTGACGAATGACGAAAGTACATTAGTACATGTTTGGGTCTGTGAGTGTATGTAGAGAGAGAGAGAGTGGAAATTAAACCACATAACGCGAAAGATACAAGTCCCTGGACCCATTGTGGGCTTTTATTAGGTGCACGAGGACATAAAGAATTTGATGTGGGGGCTTAAATAGGGATAGGACCCCCCACATGCTTGTCCTTTCTAATAACTTCACCCTGCCAATTTCACCTGCTCTTTGCTTCTTTTCCACGTCTTAGTGCAGAGTGAAGAAGATTGATGGGTTTGATGGATTCTGAAATTATAACTATTGCATTCATTCAGAGAAACAACAAGTTCAGAAAGCCATACTCACTTTTTCTCTGAGCCACAACAGTGTATATATCACACCCCTAATTTCCTTTGGTTATTTAGTTTTGCTAGTTCCAACGCGAACATCTCCAATGCTATAATCTAATCATATTTATACCCGTTAAAAGGGACTTGACGTTGTAAGGGAGATATTCTGAGGGAAAGTTGATCAGGGATTAGATTTGGTTCACCAAAAATTCCAAGAAAGAAAAGGTTGAGACCTTTGGTGATCTCGAGGATGAAAGCGGGGTCATGGTGACTCTCACAGTCATATTATCATATATAAAGTGAGAAAGAGAAGGTTATGAATTGGAGGTCTTAATATGGACGTGACTCTCTCGCTGCCAACGCCCTCGTGTCCCTCATACACATTCATATTCTTTGAGGAGGGGGAGAGGGGGGGGGAGGGTTTTGAGCCTTCTGACTTTTCTTGATTTTAATGAGTGTAACAGTGTCTGTGTGCTGTGTCCTGAGAGAGGGACTAATAAAGTGACTGACAAAACTGAAGGGAGAAACAGAAGATGTTTTCAGCATTTAGCTCAGTACTTACACTCACTCTGCAAACACCTCAATATTATCATTTCACAATTTAGATACAGAGATAAATAATATAAGGATTGTCTCAATTTTCATGATTTCAAATTCAACTTTATATTCATAAAAAATATACATTTAGGCTTCCTTTTTAACGTGATTATTTATATTTACACGTATATCAGATAACATGGATGTCCGCTTGCTTTATTTGGGTAAGAAAGGCCTTGTTTCACCGTTGTTTTTCTTCAGGGAAATGAATTGACCGTGGAAAAAAACCCTAACCCTATCCCTGATATTTCCTCGGATTAAGATTTTTTTTTTAAAATGCTGCAACTTCTGTGGTTCTGATCTCACCAGGATCGGATCAGAATTTTACCTGCCAAATTGCAAACTAACATTTGCCTAGATAGAAACAATCCAATGAAGAAGATGTATAGAGGCTATTAATGTTTACCAATTCCATTCAATGAAGCTACAGACTTTTTTTTTTATCAGCAAAAAAAAAAAACTAGATAAATAAACTTTTATATCAGTATATAGTTACCATATAAAATAATTTATATAAGTTGGAATGCATGCAAATTGTTGTCAATGTAGCTGCAGTCTAAGAGAGAGAGAGAGGAGGACGGGGTCATTCATACTGTTTCACAGTATTGTCTGGTGGTGGAGGAGGTGTTGGTGGTTGATAGCAACAGTTTCGTAGGGCAAGCCTGCAGGGTACACTTCGAAGGATATAGATGAAAGAGAGAGAGAAAGAAAAGCTGAAAACCCTAAGGATGAATGAACTACTACTGTTACTTTATGTATGGGATCCAACAAGGACAGCGACTGTGGCTCACTATTTCAGATATTTTATGATTAAAGAAAAGTGGAGATGGAGCTAAGCCTCAGTCTCACGGGAAGAAATGTTTTAGACCGAGATATTCATTTTCTTACCTTTTTCTTCAGTACATGATGAAAACTACAATTCAAACTAGTTTAGATTACAGCAGAGACACGAGTTCAGAAAAACACTGCTCGTTTTTCCTGTTAGTTGAGTTCATCAAACACCATACCCAACGTATATCTCAGCAAAATTTAAGAAGATATGGCGGGCTAGCAACAAGATGTGTTGGATTACGATCAGGAACATCCTTTTACATGAAAAATACATACATGATAGCCGAACTGAAGCTTAATATCTTGTCTTTGTGTCTTTGACTGTGACATCTAATTAATTCGATTCCCTCAGTGTCATTGACTTGAATATGGCAAGGAATAATAATTTTATCATGAGAACTAGGCTGGTGAAGTAAACTCAAAGAGAATAGTTAAAGAAAGGAAAACAATATTCGAATAGTGAGTAGCTTTACCTATATAAACTGGGTTAATTACTAATTAGAGTAAAAAAAAACCTATTAAAAAGGTGGTCCACAAATAAGAGAAAATTAAAGTGAGAAAACAGGCTGGAATGTAGAGTTATTAGGCTTTATAACCTACTAATGTTAATGCTTACTTATTGTGAATGACAAATAATGACTGAGAAACATGTCAATTCCGCTTCACATTGCACATGCCTAGAGTTGCATCAATACCCAATAAGAGGTCTAGTAGGCACATACATTAGTATGCATGTTCTACCAACTTATTTAGGCTCTAAAGAAAAGACTACCTAAGTCCCTGGATATAAGTTTAAAACAATACACGGTCATCATCTAGGAAAGAAAAGGCAACAAATAAAATTAAGAGACACGGTAGAGGTTCAGAGTCACCTAGCTAGAAGAGTCCAACTAAGGCTACATAGCCAAGAGTCCATAATAGACACATATAATATCACCACGCCATCAGAATATTGCAGGCCACGCCTCAAAAAGTATAAACCCTAGAAGGGTTAATACTGCAATCTTAATTCACAAATTACCTCCTCCACCTCCTCCCTCACTGATGTCCTCCGAAGAGGTATCAGTCCAAGGAAGGGCATAAGGAAAGGAATAAGCAGTGGTAGTAGATTGCCTATAGAACCCAGTTCCTTCGTTACCAAATCTTGCAGTAAACTGCCTTTGGGGCACATGTTGAAATGCAGCAAGTCCTGGTGGCACAGAAAGAGATGCTGGAGGGATGTCAGTGTAAGAGTAGCGTAGCAGATCAGCGTTTGCAGCATCAAGCTCCTTTTGGAGCCTTTGAACTTGTCTCTGCAGGAAAGAGATGGCTCCTACGCAGCCATAAACTGGGTCCCTCACGCGTGCCTCTGCTTCATATGCTAGTGAGTTCACTGCATCCTCCCTCTGCTGAGGAAGGAGTTCGTTCAGGAGTTTGGTCACATTGCTAGCACCAAAAATTTTGTGGACGTTGGCGAATTTCTGAGGCTCTTCGGGTGGGAAGTAAGGCGCAAAGATGCATCCTGGCATGCATTTCCTCCTCAAGAATTTGCAGGCAGCACATGGAGAATTGTAGGAGCTGGATGATGCCATTTGCCTGCACTAGAAAGATGAGCATGAAACCAATTAACAAACTTCTTATCAAACTCCTTGTTATGTTCTTCCGTGAGCAGTTTTAGATTCAAACTTCTAATCAAAGACGAAGTAAATGAATGATCCGAAAACTGGATCTGATGCAAGTACGCCCAGTTGCACTCTTAATATGTATTCCACTTATTTTAACAAGCCTTGATTTGTTCTCTGATATTATTATCATGGTTACAGAATACATATAGAAAAAGCTTTTCTAAGCACTTACAATCGCAATGGTACAAGTCTTATGATAGACCCTTAAGTCTTCTATAAATCTCCCCCAGACAAACAACCCTTAACTTCCCCTCTTCCTTTACATACACATACATACATGCAACGAGATCATATATGCTGACTGGCATAAATTCAAAGATTCTTTGTAACTTTAAATTATAATATTAATATGATTATCTTTTTCCTTTCTTGTTTCCTTTTCTGAAAAAGATGTGTTTTCCTTCTTTCCTCTTTTTCTTTTCTTTTTCTGTTCATGACAAAAAAAAAACAGTAAAGAACTCTTGGTTTTAAGCCTGTTATCTGTAAAATCTTGATCTGAATTCCTCCTGAAGTTCATGGTATGTTTTCCTCTTCTGCTTCATTTCCTTATCTGAACAAACATTATATTTAATGTTCTTACACTGGCGGAGATAAGAACACTTTATCTTTATAAATCTTTCTTCTGCTGAAGAATTAACTCAGCTGCATGACAAGGCAGTCAGTCATAATTTCCTTCTGAAAATATTAAATAAGTTAAGCCAGCAAGAGATCTGGCTTCTGCAACAAACCATGATTATTATTTCATGACTACATAGAAAAAAACAAAACATAAAACTAGAAAAGCCCTAGAAAAGCATCGTTTTGTTGTATCAACCGTTAATTTACTTGAAAGAAAACAAAACAGAGAAAGAACTATATATGCATAAAGAAAGGGAGCAGAGAAGAAAGCAAGACACAAACATGATTTTACCTGTTTTTGATGTAGGTTTCTTTGGTAATAGATGAACTAAAAGGGAAGTACCTTTTTTCCCTTGTTGGAGGTCCTTCGGAAGCTGTTCTCTTTTTTCCTCCCGAGACAAAGTAGCCTAAGCCAAGGAGGGGTATAAGCCTCAGAATTGCTAATGGATGAAGCACTCCTAAAGAGGAAACCCTAATTAAAAAGAGGAACAAGAGGAGAACGACAAACAGATATAGTGAGAGAGAAAGAGAGAGAGAGAGAGAGAGAGAGAGAGAGAGAGAGAGAGAGAGTGAACGATGAAAAGCTGTTAATTAAGTGGTAAAAGGTGATAGTAGAGGGGGGAAGGCAAACAGCATTGAGTGGATGGAGAAGGAATGGATGCAAAAGACAAAGGTAATAAATGGAGGTAGACTAGAAAGAATAACTATGACCTTGTATCCAATAATAATATCTATCAGGAATGTGGGTGGGGATGTCTTACATTCTCCATCCTACTCCAACTCATGCACTGAAACAGATTTATATTTTTTTGGAAAACATCAAACCACATTTTTTAACACATGTAAAGGGAGAAAAGGCCAGTAAATGCTATTCTGAGAATAAAATGAATAGGAGGGTTAATAGATTATTACAGATACAGATAAATTAACTAACACCACACAAAATAGTAAAATAGATGGAAGTGGTGTCACATAATATCAAATTGATATTAATAATTAACACGGTGACTAATAAATTTTCAAGGCTGTCGGAAATACTTAGTGGTTTGCTTTAGCATATTGTTGTATAAGGACACAAAGGGTAACAGCAATGCGTGTGTGTACGATCATTTTCACACCAGGAGCAGAGATGGTTGGACTTTTGTGTTTCAATAGATCATAATCCTCCCTAGACTCTAAACAATGATGATGCGGTTGTTATTATATTTGCAAAAATCAGCAAGGTATATATACATGGTGATATTTTGAGTACACTGCACCCAACTGCCCTCAGTATTTAATTATGCAATGACAGAAGTAGCTTATTTTTACAGATTACTACAGTTGCTGGGAAGATTGACCGAGGATAAAATTTCAGTTTGTCTATATATGTGTTATGCTAAGTTTGATAATAAAACATTGTATAGAAAGAAACAGAAGCCATCGATGGTTGTTTTAGTTGAAATTAAGATAAGTCAAATAATTAAGAAAAGGTTTCAATGAATTAATATATCATACTCGAAGCCAATAAATACGTGGTTCATTAATAGTACTTAGGAATGAATAGGGAAAATGGAATTTAAATTTGATATTGAAGTACGTATAATGTTTACGTTGACGGTGGAATATTGAAAGAAGGTGGCGTGCAGAGAGTGTAATGAAGGCAGAAAATATGTTTCCATATGAGAGTGATGAATCATTTCGTATATACGTTAATAAATGCTGCCGGAGTTGAAGCTCTAGGTCAAATTGCATTGACTGCGGCTACCACTTTCAACCTTCTGTCTTATCTACGGATGTAACGTTTACCGTCGCTCACTAATTATATATATATATATATATATATATATATATATAGAATCAAATTGTTATACCTTTATTTCAACCCATACAAGTTATACCTTATTAATTATTTTATATTTAAATACAATGCCGTTATAATGTATGTATTAATTAAGTCCACGTCACATCTCAATTAACTTTTATCATTTTACTATGATCTGAATTGTTTATATTTATTGTGTAATGAAATTCGTTAGCCTGGTCTCTCTTAATTTTCTTAGAATAATTCTTTTAGGAAGTTATAACCATATACACTTAATTTGTTGACAATAAATTACTATTTTAGTAACTTACTCTAAATTGCAATCATAGAAAAATGCACCTAGAATGTTACTTGCCGATACACTTTCTTTTTCTTCTAAAACACGAGTACGTAATAGCAAATTAATTATGACTATACCTTGCATTGTTTTTGTCAAATTTTATGAAAATTAAACCATAACAGGACAATCATGAACTTTTTATATCTTAAAAGTTATTAGGCCATTTTTGCGTGTGTATAATTAATTTTAAATTTATATTTACAGACATGATTTATATAAAAGAAATTTTCAATTCAGTAATTAAATTTAGTGATTTTTTTTATCTGTTTCCATTTAGAGAGAAAGAAGGATACTCTGTTTTAGTAAGAAAAAAAAAACTCTTTGCTAAAACGTATTTTATAAAAGATTAACCACGCATTTGTTATAGCAAACTTTATATATATTTTTTGCTGTGTATAGCTAATCCACAAATATTGCATTTTTTTTTTTAATTTATAGATGTCGTCACGCAATTTTACTAGCATATTGTTAACTCTTTATGAATTTATTCCTCAATGTAAGTAAACTTAGAAAATAGAGCAAGAAATGAGATATACATCTCCCATAATATTAGAGATGGTGTTCAAATTTCCAGCTTGTGTTTTGATATTTTTGGTTATTCACCTAGTAATTGAAGGATTTTCTTTCTCCAATTCTTATTTATGTATATAGAAAGTTAGAGGTTCTTTACATTGTAACTAGAATGAATCTAATAAAATTATTTTTTACATTGATTGAATTAACATTTGATACAAAAAGTAATAATATTTACGCTTTCAGAAACCATGATTATGTGAATAATGTCTTTCTATAATTGGTTGAGGCTGCACAAGGAGTAAACAGTATAGTCATATTGTGATAAATTTGAAATAAGATTAATAGATATTACTACATGCATGAAAACATAATTACATTTTAAAGGGTCTCCTTAACAATTATAAAGTAATTCTAACAATTGTAATTTGTAAACTACCCAAATTTGAAGTAAACATATATGAATTTAATGTAAAATTAATAATTACAAACAAATTATCTTAAACAACCTCATCGAGCTAAAATAACATCAATCATGTTTAACAAATTCAACAATCTATCTCATTTTTAAAAGATTAAATTTGTTTGTCGTTTGGTTTTTTCTGAAAACATTTAAATGAAAATCACTGATAATAATTAATGAGTAGATATGTACCAATTAAATGCTCGTTCATCAACAAATAACTAATTAAAATATTAGTATTTATTTTGAAGAGTGTGGAGATCAATAGTCAAACATCAAGTTGTTTAAGGATTCAAAAGCTATTTTCAATTCTGAGTCCTCTGGTAACTATTCCTTCAAATCGTTCATACTACCTTCTTAAATTTATATGTATAAATTTTGAAGTATTTTTTATTAACAATAGTCTAATTACGTTTCAATGGTAAATAATCATACTTTATTTCTAAATTGATCAACATTAAAATTACGTCAGACTCTCAAACCAGTCTTGATGATGATTTGTCCGTGAGTCCCAATGAAAGTTGATTGTTAATATAATCAACGAATGTAATTTAATTTATAAATATTAATTAATTAAATTATCATATAAAATATTAATATTTTAAATTACTCTTTATTTTAATTTTTAATTTAAAAATAGAGCAACTAGTCAAAATAAACTAATATTATTTAAAGTTCCAAAGTAACGCAATCTGCTGCTTCTATTCTAATTATTTAATATGCTACGATGATAGGTATATTGTCGCGATATGAGATGCTACAATAATAGTTTTGTGGGCTATAAAGAAATGGAGCAAACACCTTTTTTTATTCAAATATTGCTTCGAGTTTTAATTTGATAAGCATCATAAAGTGAAAAAAAAAATCATAATGAATTAGTGAAGCATGACTCTTGAATATAAAAGTCGCTACTATTCATTGTTTATAGGAGCATACATTATTTTTATTGAAGTTTCTTTTCTCCACAATTCAATGTTTTTTCTCATTGTCAAAGAAGAAAGATGAAAAGTTAACAAAAATCTGAATGTAAATGTGAGTCAATCTTTCTTAAGATGAGTTTAAAATGAATTAATTTAACTAAGTTTGTATTATGATAAGTCAAAAGATTTATAATCTAATTCAACCTATACGAGATTGTTGGATCAGTAGGTTAACTCACTTAAAAATGTTTTGTTTTTGTAATTTATTTTACATAATTATTATAATATAATCAAAGTAGATTAATTCAACTTATTATTTTATAGCAATACAAAGTGTTTACTTATTTTATAAAATATTATTATAAAAAAAGTAGTTAAAACTTAAAGTGTCAACTTATATAACTTAACAAACAAATAAATTACATATCCAAGATTATTCAACGTTATTATAATATTTAAAAGATCAAATGGTCAACTGCACAATTACAAATAATAAGTAATTACAATAAAAAAAGAATTTGTGAAAAATGGTAAAAAAATCGTTAAGTAATGAATTTTAAGTCTAATTCAATCTTATAAAACATATTTATAAGATGGTGAGATTTGAACTCACTTATATATTGTAACTTGAGCTTACATATCTAATTAAAGTGAAACTTGTAATATACTCCCTTCACGTTGAAACATACATATATTGAGTATGAGACTATATATTAATGAAGATCCAATAATAACACGATAGTAGTGCAATAATAAACTCAAGAAATATCGAATTTTCTTAGAATAAACTATAACTCACTCTCATACCATGTGCAAAAAAGAAACAATGAATGAGCAAAAACAAAACTAAACATTTTTACTAACTAATCAGTGATATCTTTATGTTCCTTTTAAGAAAAAAGTGGAAATAGAATTGTATTTTTATGCACTATATATCACTTGTTTATGTCATACTACATTAAATACACGATACACTTCACCTCACATTTTATACCCGAACTAAACTTTCTTCTTTGGACAACTTCATTGCAAATGTATTTGATCATTTTTACTAACTAAATAATCTTTATGTTCCTTTTTAGGATAAAGAGAAAAAAAAAGGAAACATAATTGTATTTTTATACACTAAACACCACTTATTTCTCCCATAATACATTAAATACACAATACACTTCGACTCACATTTTATACACAAAATCAAACATTCTACTTCGGATAGAATTGTAAAAACACTTTTTCTTTGAATTTTTTTGTATTTTGAAAGTTTTTACGAATTTATTTTGATATACTATTTTAAAAAATTATATTTAAATATATTTTTAATTCATTTTTAGTTTTGATATTAAAATATAATAAGCATTTTGGTTTAAAAAAAGATGATCTTTTTTTCGTTTTTTTGGTAATATATTAAGTTGAAGGCTTAAATGTCATTAATATTTACCTTTTAAAGTTAAGATTTAAACAATGTAGTTATATAGGAAAACACAATGACTTTTGTGATATAAAATTTTTATAACAATAAATATTATTAATGCATGAGGCTATTGTTCATTGTAGAATATTAATATAGGGGTTTGCTAATTTATATAAAGTGTTTTTTAGTTGGTAAATTTTATTAAAGTGTATCAATAGGTTATTAAAAAAATCCCTATTAAAATAAAAACGAACTTTAAATCTAAAGGTATTTTAATAATTTTAAAATTTAATTTAAAATAAAAAAAATAAAAGATAGTTATTTATTGGTCCACATAGTTATTATCTTTTATTTTATTTTTTATTTTAAAAACTACTTTTTATTTTTTTATTTAAAATAAATAACTACTAATACACGTGACAGCAATCATGGATGATGTGACTACAATTATGGATAATGTGGCAGTAATCATGGATGGTAAATAACTACCTTTAATTTTTTTTATTTTAAATTAAATTTTAAAATTATTAAAATACTCTTGGGTTTAAAGTATTTTTTTCTTTGAGTGGTGATCTTTTTGTTCATTAAAACTTGGTACACTTTGCTAAAATGTACCAACTAAAAAACTCCTTATGTAAATTAGCAAACCCATTAATATATATATATATATATATATATATATATATGGTTTTATTTTTTTTAATTTTATCCTTTTAATTATTACTTTTTCAATTTAAACAATTATTTGTAATAAAAAAATATTTTTCAGTTTTAAAGAAGATATACCTCTTTGAAATTTTCTTTTATTTTTCCAATTTTACCCTCTTACTTTTAAATTTAAATAATTTTATTCATAATAAAAAATATTTTTCAATTTTATAATTTTAATAAATATTTTTTAAAATTTAATAAAAGAATTATTTACTTTTTTATCATTTTAGTAACTATTTTTTCAAATTTAAATAATTATTTATAATAAAAAATTATTTACAAATCCTTACTTATATTATTTTTTATTTTAATAAATATAATTTATTTTATCTATAATTATATCTTTAACTATAAACATATTTTATTTTTCCAATTTTATCATTTTAATTATATTTTTAAAATTTAAATAATTTATAAATATTTAAAAAATGCGTATACACATGCAATAGCGCTTATGTTTACGCTAGTATATATTAAGTGATTATCCATATTTATTTATCACTTATACTCATTATATAATTTTATCAATAATATCATTTATTTTAAATTTAACTGATTTTTAAAATTTAATTTTTTAATAATAATAATAATAATAATTTTATTATTTTTACTATCATGAACACATGCATTTTTACTAGTTAATATATATAAACTGGTAAATATGATTAAGAAAAACGTTATATGCATGAATACAACCATATAAATCTAATTAATAAAAGGAAAATATTTCAACACAATTAGTTTTATTTTTACTTTATAAAATTAAATATTTAATAATTATCATGTTACTTAATTAAACCTGTTATTTAAAAATGAGATCCAAATTACAACTTTTTATAAATAAACTAATAGTATCTGAATAAGTATTTGTAATAACTATATTTATAGATATATATTTTGGGAGAGAGACAGAAGCTAGAAATGCTCAAAGAAGTCAACCTAAAAATATTTAAACATTAAGTTGAAATAAATATATGATCAAGACACGAAGTAGAATTAAAGATATTCAAGAGTTTTAATTAAAATTTTAGACGTTTTTTAGTCAAACTTTTTGTAAGACCAAAATTTATGTGTTAATATTCAAAATTGCGAACAACATTAAATTAAGATTTATGTATGAATGACTTCTTGAAACTCAAACTAATATGTAAGTAAGAAAGAATGATAAATAAAAATTACATATAAAATGGTAAGTGAATTTTTAGGTCTTATCCTATAAATTATAAATTATGTAATTGAATTAATAATCTTATAAATATTATCTAAATTAATAGAAAGTACTTTTTAATTGATTACATGTTATTATAACTCATATATAATACTCAGTTACTGAAATACTGCTTTTATTTATTTATATATATATATATATATATAGGAAAACTTTATTTAATATTAATTGAGAACTTTTTATTTTTAAAAACAAATATATGATAAGTTTAACTTTATGATTATTAATAATTTTATGGATTATTAATTTTACATGTAAATATTGTTTATAGGTGAACATTTGTTTAACTTTATTACATTCATGTTTTTTTTAATTAGATTTATTACGATTTAATTACTTTTTTACCTGTAAATACAATAACAAAAACTTACAAATAGAATTGTTTTCAATCTTTTATTTATATTATGTTTTTAAAAATGGGCGTTCATAAAATTTCTAGATTTATATTATCTTTCAAAATATTTATATTTATAATGTTTAGAGTTATTTCATTATATAGGTTATTATATATTGTGAGAGAAACACATTGTTTTATCTTGTTGCGTGTGGAAAAATTAATGGATCTAAATTTGGTGGGTTGGATTGAAGTTTTTAACTTGTTAATTTGTCTTGACAATCTATAAGGTATGAAGTAAGATGTGCTACTTTTTAAAAAATAAAAATAAAGAATAAAGAATAATTTAAAAAGAAATTAATGTTTTATATTATATTATTTAAATTATATAAATATACATTGTTATAATTTAAATTGTTATTATTTATAAATGAAGGTATAATTATTTTAATTTATTGGATTAAATTTATTAATTAATCAATTAAACCTTAAAAATTTACATTGTACTTTTAATATATACATAATAATAAAAGAGAAAAGTTGGAAGACCAACTGGCCATTTGGCTGCACAGGTTACCATTTTCAACTTGTCGTCGTTATTGAAAAACCAACAACAAGAACAAACATAATTTATTGTTAATGTTTATTTTTCTAAGGTTTAAATTCTTTAATCGTTTCTATTTTTGGGGCGCTTTTCCAATTTCATCTCTTTTTTATTAAAATTTCTAATTGGGTCTTCAAAAGAGCTAATTTCAATCAAATTGACCCTTTCCGTTAAAAAAATTTAACGCCATGAAATTTTAGTACAGCAGAGTGGATGAGGTGTTAATTTATGTAAACGTGGCCTTTCTAGTGTTGAAACGTGGCAGGGGCAGTACTGACCACCACAACCCTCTCTCTGGGTCCAATAACCCCTGTATTCTTGAGCTTGATGAGAGCCCTGAGAGCCACCCTAGTGTGCAGACATGTAAACATGCCAGTAGTATCAGCCTGCTGCGTGGCATCCATTAACTCCTCCTCCGTCGCCTCCTCCACAATCCCCTCCGAGTTCCTCAGAGCATGGACCGCCCTGTCTATAGAAACAGGGTCACCAATCTGAATCGTAAAAGCAAAAGTAGTTTTGGCCTTCACAGCCTTGTAGTCATTCCACCCATTCTTGTAGTACAAATACAAATGGTTGGCATTCGCAGCCTGAGCACACACAAGCCTCAGAATCTTCTCCACAAGCCCCAAATCCTTGCACATCTTGAATCCAACCGCAAACTGTTCAACGAATTCGCCAAATAAATCGGCAATTCTGCGGTTATCTCACGAATCATCTTCATGCACCCATCGAAATCGGTGTCGATGCTCAGTACCAGAGCGCCGTTCGAAACCGGCTGGATTAGCTGCGCGGTCGAGATTTTGTTTGCCTGGAGGAACATGATGGAGGGGATTCCCGCCATCGCGCAGTACGCCGAGAGGGCGGCTGAGGTGTTGCTGGTGGAGGCGCAGCCCACGCCGACCATCGGTCGTTGCATCTTGCATAGACAGTTGACCTGGCTGACGAGCACCGTCATGCCGAGATCCTTGAAGCTTCCGGTGTGGCTGATTCTGCAGTGCTTCACCCACAAATCGTTCAATCTGGCGCACTCTTTGTCGAACCTTTCCGCCCAGAAGAGGTTCGAGTTGCCTTCGAAGGCACTCACGATGTCGTCGGGATCGATTTCCGGCAGAACCCACTCATTCTTGCCACACACACTTCCCTGCCACGTTTCAATAATACAAAGACCACATTTACATAAATTAACACCTCATCCATAAAAACTTCATGGCGTTAAATTTTTTTAACGGAAAGGGTCAATTTGATTGAAATTAGCTCTTTTAAGAACCCAATTGAAAATTTTAATAAAAAAGGATGAAATTAGGAAAACACCCAAAAAAAGGAACAATTAAAGGGTTTAAACCTTTTTCTAACTATGTGATTATTGTTTAATAGTGATTTTTCTCATTTAACTTATTCTGAATTTAAATTTCAATTCCCAAATATTATCCACTTCATCATTTGTTGATATAAATAGAGAGGATGTTGCAGCCATCCTTAAAATATAATTTGTTTAGATCAATTTATCCATTCAAAATTCTGTTTCCGACCTTGTAGAGATATTTTAGTCAAACCGTTTCACCTGTTTATCACAAATCTTTTACAAGTCTCTTCATCAGAGAGAAATAATACTATCCTATAATTTTGTGCTGAAACCCTGTACGTGAATAGCAATTTCATTTGATCCTCTCGAACGTGTTGCTGTGAAGTTCAAAGGAATTATGAGATTGCACGACACGACGTATCTCACTGTTGTTTCCTTTTCATATATTCCTGGGAGAGATTATGACTTTAGATGAACATCTTCTTCGTAACAAAAAGAGGGTTTGTGTACACTTAAGAATAGGAACACGTTATCTTTATATAGCTTCCGAATACTATTAATATTCCTCCTTTTTCACCAACACACTGTTAACTCCTTACTATACAAACATGTGACTGAGACTGAGGACCAACATTGAACCCAGCCAACCATGCATCCCATGGATAATTCATAGCTTCCTACGCATAGTTAAATTTCAAAATGATTTTAAAAAGGTTTTCATTTAATATAAAAATGTAACCATATTTTAAATTGGTTGTTGATTAATTAATCTAAAAGCCTAGTGTAGAATCTATGTTTTGCGAGTGTAGAAAGCTTGTTGTGATGGTTAAAAATGAATGTTGGTGCCTTAATGTGCGATTAATTAAAACTGATCCCACTAATTAGGGACATAGATAATTTGGCGGAATGATTAGTTCTAGCTAGATAGCTTGTAGCTTAGGGTAGCCTACGCAACCAGAAGGTGTAAAATTTCTTCAACTAGGCTGCGAAGTTTTCAATTGAACGAGATTCTGATTCCTGTTTTCAGAGAAGAATCCCATGCGTCCCATTCACTGCAGTGCCAACAACTCCAGCCACTCTCCAATCACAACTTCACTTAATTAGCATTTAACACTTAACTTTAAGGTGTATTAATTCCTATCACGTGAGGTAATATTATAAATTTCACAAAGTTTTTATTAAAATAAATTAAAAAGAGCTTATTTTGATTATTTATAAAGAAAAACACATTGAAATAAGCTCACCTTAAAACTCTTCTAAACACTTCCTGCACTTTTCTGAAGTTTCAGTAGCATTTATCTCCATCGTCACTGATTCTAGATGTATTGAATAATTTAAGATATTCATAGAAAGAAAAATATGTCACAGAAAATGTATCTAAATATTCATCATATGGTTGGAGCATGTCCCACCCTACATGTGGAATCTAATTGCCACCCACACCCATGTGCCTCGCTCCAGTAGATAAAGGCATACTAGTCAAAAATGATAAAGATAAGTTTTCTAATAATTTTTTAAAATGTCTTTTAGTTATAATTAAAATCTATTACTAGATACAAATTCATATAAATTTCCTTTTAATTTAATAACATTTTTTTAATTTTTAATAAATAGTATATATATATATATATATATATATATATATATCTCTTTAGATCAACACTAAGATATATAGTATATTAAAAATATCATGTTCAAGGATATGTCGCTATCACTTCTCCCTTATTCTAAGTTTTGGTTAAGTACTACAACATCCTTACTTCATTTTTGGACAATTAAAAGTACAAAATTTTAAAAATTTTGGTATTAAATTTTAGAAATTTTTTATTGTAAATTTTATAATTATATTTTGACTTTAAGTTAAGCAAGTGAAATCACAATTGAAAAACTTAATTTTTAATGAAATAGTTATTGTGAAAAAGATTGTTACAAGTTGCATTCTTTAAATTATTAAATGAACATAAAATTATAACTAATTTTAATTTTGATTATATATATATATATATATATATATATTTTAGTCATTACTTATTGTTAACCAATGATTGCAAATGGATTTTGTTTTCTGAAGTGCACTTTTTTTTTTACTTTTGACTATGCAAATCCGAAATGGGGTTCTTTAAAATTGTAATATGCACTTTAGGATAAATTGTTAATTCATCTATGATCACCACCACAATATTTATCAATTTTTATGTAAAAGGTATTTAAGATTTTCAATTCAAGAAAAAAAAATGATAATAGTACTAATCAGGTGACTTATTTATATCAACTAGAGTCATATTAGCACCTAATAATGTTTTGCATCATGTCCTTCGTACCTGAGAGAATAAAATTAATGTGTACCTAAAACATTGATCATGACAATAAATTTAAATCATTAACTAATTTATTTAAATTTAGTACATTAATTTATTTTATAAGGAAATAAAAAATACCGCTTATCATTATAATTTATTTTTACTTTCATGGTATTACTATCACAACGTCTGCTAGTTGAAAACCACTTAGTAGTTTATTGTGACTTTCTATAGTCAGATTTATGTTCAGCCGTGCCCAGTTTTTTCCCTTCTACTTTTAAAACATTTTTTTAGAAAACTAAAAACTACATATACTTTCTCTGAAAATGTTAATTTAAATAGGGTAAAATATTACATACACTTTTTATTCTTTAAAATCATTACTATTCTATTTGTTAAAAAGTGAAATGTTTATATTCTTAAGTGATAGATCGTGTTTCTTTTCAAGGATAAATTTGTACACTTATTCACAATGAAATATACTTAAAAGCGAAGATTTATCACTTAAGATTAATATATATATATATATATATATATATATATATATATATATATATATATATATATATATATATATATAAACGAATATGAACTTTAATTTAATATAATTGATTTAAGATTAAACTATAAGTCACAACTTATCCTAAGAAAATTAATTGAACCTATTGTAACATCCTTTACCCAATAATACAGGACAGAAAGCATTAGTATTAGTAGATTCCTTTTAAAATTAACTTGCTCGGTCTCATTACATTCTCTATACACAGAAATTAAAGAAATTTTAAATTGACAACACAATCTCCCTTATTTGTAGAAATATGAATTATTGTTGGAAATCATAAGGATGTTGTGTGGGACTGGAAGATAACGTTCGGAACATGTTCCCCGAAACACTTGACAAAGTACAATTGTAAATATAGTTTGATGCTGTGTAAAAAAGAAAAGTGAGTAACATATATATGTGAGAAGAATCTATAAATTTGAAGTACTAAGATTTTGAATCGATTATACTTTTGATCTACTAACGTTAGTTTTCTTTTGATATATAATCAAGAAAAGAATGGATCGTGTTTTTTGATATAGCTAATGAGAGAGCAACTATAAATAGTAATGAGGAGTCGTAAAAGTAAAAGGCAAAAATGTAGAGTAAAATAATGAAGTGGTTAACGTTTACAAGTTTAGCAGGTCCACAGAATCTCTCTGTAGCTTGCAAATAGAGCGCGACAAGGCGATCCTGGGCATTTTGCGATACAGGACACGTGAGGCCAGCTGAATCGCTGTAAAACACGACGTGTTTGAGGGATACCGTAGTGAAACTTGGAAGATCTAATCATGTGAAGGGACATGGGGGCTATCTTTCGATTCACAAAATTGCTAAATATATGCAGTAAGCACATGCACACAACTCTTGTGAACAAAGCAGAGAAAACAGTTATTCTGTGGGAATGTATTCATACAACAAAGTTAAAGAAGTATCTTAGGTTTATAATTTGATCTCAATCGAAGAAAAATGGAAAGGAGGGAAAGAGAAGGTAGAGAAATATTTAAAAAGAAAAGGGACAGAAATGGAGTAGAAGAAGGAAAGACCAAGGAGAAGTAACATTTAACAGTATTGTGGAAAAAATGTTTCTAGAATCTCCGACATGTCGAAGACGGGCACCCCTATCAACCGTAGTCTTCATTCGTCTCTGCAAATACAATAATTAAACCATTTACGAACCCTTCCACCTTTCTTCTTGTCGTTTTCTGTTCCGGCTGTCCCCTCGTGAGAATGAATAGCAAGATTGGCTCAAAACTCAATACAGTTAAAAACAAAACTCTAACAAAATCAATTTCATTCCATTCTTAAATGCAAATCATCCATAAAATACCTTATTTATAATAGTTTTACAGGCTTATTTTCTTCAAAAAATACATTAAAGATTATGACAACAAAAAAAGAGGCTATAAAACAGTCATCTTATAGTGCATTAATCATTTGCCACTATAATCTATGGTTGTTCATGACATCCATGACCCCTTGTTAGTAATCATGTAACGTTTCATCAGTACTCATCATCCTTTATCACTGTTCACGGGTTAAAAAAAAAACTCACCCTTTAGTCTAATACAACTCGGAAGCAGTCCACAAGTTCATTGTTCGAGTTTATCTTCGAACTCTGGAATCTCCACTCTATGATGTCATTGCTGATACGTCCACTGTGTACTGAATATAAAGTGATTTGTAAAGTTGCAATTTTACAATAAGACATGCTGTCGGGCACAAAATTACCAACTTCAATATGATAAAAACACGTACATATATTACTTTCGTTTTAGATTAGTTTATTTTTTCTTATTAGTTGGCTAGGTGTCAATTGTATTCTTCCCAAAAATAAGAAAATATATTTAAAGTTTCATAACTCTTTTACGTCTCTACTTATTTCTTTTTCACATCTGGCTTCAGTATGGTATGAAGAGCGAGTTAGATAAAGGCAATCTGAGTTCCTTCTTCCCGTGTCTTCAACTTTCTTTCATCATACATAAACAAGCTTTTGGAGGAAACAAAATCCTTCTTTAGTAGCCGCAAGTTGAACCAACAATTAAAGAACATTAGGATCAACATTTTTTTAAGTAAATCTTGTGATTATTGAGAATGAGGAGCAATGAATCTTGTGTATATCTCTTGGAAGTAACGACATTTTCTACTCTATCTTCATTTCTTTTGCGCGTTCTTGGAAGCAAATATATCTATCAAGTTTGTGGAAAAGTTAATGATTATTTCACAAAGAAACTTACGAATAAATGAATCTCTTCTTCACATTAAAAGATCTCCTGAATGCTTTAAAACATCTTGATCATCAGCAAAGGATTATCTAAACAGTGGTGTTATAGGATATTGGTTTTCTTGAGAAGGTAACCAATGAAACAGAGGTGAAAAGAAAGAATGTAGATAACAAGAGAGAATGAGAAGAGAAAACTATTATATAAAACTCTTGAATGGTAATTGTGTAAGATAGAGAGAACATAACAAACCTACATACACACACATATATATTTACATATATACTAGACTATAAATCAAACATTAAGTAACTATATATGTCAACAATTTATCAATAATTATAATTAAATAAATAATTAAAATGATGAAATAAAATAATTCAAGTTGTAATAATTTATTAGTATGTATTATTATTTATAATTATTGTTTTGTATTTATTATTAAATTTTATAATAATTTTTTATTTTTATTTATAATTTATGTTTTAAAATTACTTTCAAATTAAATTATTTGTAAAAATAGTTTTTAAAAATTTAATAAGTATATAACAAAAAATTATTTGATTAGATGAATTAATCTATTTTTACTAATTTTCTTAATCCAAATAATTTTATTTTTTATTTTCTTCTCCTTCCTTTCATCTTTTATGGATTTTTTTCTTGATAATAATGATAAATATTATATTTATAACATACATAAATTAATCTAAGCATGGATTTAAATGAATGAATAAATAAATTAGCAAAGATTGAAAGGAATAAAATGGTGAAAAGAAATGTATCGAGACAAGTAGGATCGGAGAAACGAACCGAGAGAAAGTATTGTTAAGACATTAAAAAAAATCTGATCGAAATAGAAAGACATTGAAAAAAGGACAGTCGAGAGACACGAACTAAAGTCGGACCGAGAAAGATGTTATAAACAATAACACTTAACAGAACATGTGAATTTGAGAGAAAGGAAAAATATAAATAGCTAGGTAGTTCAAATGTAAAAAATGAGTTTTGGATACAATTTCAAATAATCTAATAGCATCCCAAATAAGAAAAATGGTTAATCCAGTGTTGGTAGTAACAATTTGGATCCGTGCTTAATGCTTTCGTTAATTTTCTTAAGTTCTTGTTCGACTTTTAATAATTTACTTTATTATAAATTACATTAGTGAAAAAATAAATCATTTCTACTCTCTTCTTCATCTATTATTCTCTATTTTATTTCATTTATCATTCTTCCTTTTAAAACAAGAATAAAAAAACATTATTATTGTTGAGGAGAAATGCAAAATTATTTATTAGGATTCGCATTAAGAAAGAATTTTGCAATTTAAATATATTTGTTAACTCTATCCATAAATGAATTGTTCATTAATTTTATCTTAGTAGTGGTATAAACACTTCAACACTTTAAATCAGATTGAAAAAAAATGTTTAGTTCACTGTAAACATTCTCCATAAAACAAATAGTTATTATATGGAAAAAGGTAAAAGAGTCTCACTCCTTCTATCTTTAGAAATAAATAAATAATAGGGTTTTTAATTCTGATAAAAGAATTCTTTATTTTTATTTTCCAACTTTCAAAACCAATTTTACTTCACGTATTTTTTGTAAGCTATTCGATTTTAATCTTTAAAGCCAACACTATTTTAAATTTTTTTTTTTAAAAAATGAGTATTTTGAAGAAACATTTAGACTAAAGTGATTTATAAATGATTATTAATGCAGACTAAAACTAAAATTTGAAAAGTAATAAAAAAAAAAGAAAAAACTGCATTGACATGGTATATGTATAATGTGTGATTGGAACAGAAAGAAAAATCAGTGACGATAGTGAACACCAGGAGGAGAAGCTCGTGTTTTGGCTGTTATCTTCTCTCGATTTCTCATGGGAGCAGGTGGTGGTGATGGAACTCTTCTTTTTGACGCTAAGCTTCTGACTTTGTCTCTGAGTCTAACGTTGATGTTGAGGCCTACTACCTTTTCTCCCTTATCACTGTCACGTTGAAAACCACCTTCTCTTGATCTCCAGTCAAATGCTACTGCTGATTCTTTTCCAGGCCCTAGCCAACCAAATTCATTATTTCTTATTATACTATAAAAGCGAAACCAAATTCTATAACTAATAATTCACTCTTACCATTGGAACCAAGTATCATAGTAGGGGCTTCTAATGCCACCAGAATTACTGTTATTACCACTGCACCCATCAACTCTACTTCACCCATTGATGCTATCGTCAAACTTTTACGTGCTTCTGTGTTGTGTCTGCAGTATGAAAATCCTTGAGATTCTACATTTGTTATATTAGTGTCACATGGTGAATGGATGCTTTTAATAAAATATACAATTGAATAGAACGTGTTCTGTATAAGTTTTTTATTTGATTTACTAATTGAAAGCTGGCTTTCAGTTGTGGAACTGCACAGCTGTTTCAAGAAGGACACAAGTTGACTTCACAATTTAATTTGTAATTGAGTAAATATGAAGATGTCTTTAGCTTTGGCTTCCTTCTTTTATATGCCAAATGCTTAAACTAATATTCATATTGTTATTTACTTTGCACGTTCCTGATAAACAAATCTTCTTCTCAACTTAAACGTTATCGCAGATGTTCTATAACTTTACTCTTACCCTTGCACATCTCGTACAATAGACAAATATATTTAAGCATATTGTCAATAAACACATAATTTTATCTAAAATACTCTCTCAATCCAACTTTTTCTTTAAAGAAAAAATAATCATCAAATATATAACCCGAATATATTACAATTGTATCCACTAATTTTTCTTTAATTTCTAGTTATACAATTTTTTTTATCAGCTTCTAGTGTGTGTAGGGTCTTTAGAATGAAAAATTGTACTAATTTAATTTTTGATTGTTAAGAAATAGATAAAAAAAAATTATTATATCATACTATTTATTAATAAATGTCTAGTCTTTTGTATATATATATATATATATATATATATATATATATATATATATATATATATATATTTCAAAGAAGGATTTTTTATTAAGAAAAAACAACATCAGTAAGACACTTATTTCTATTCCATTATGTTTTATATATAGACTACTTATTTGATTCATTGTTTTTAGAAAAACTTCATCGTGGATTTAGAGTATTTTTGAAGGTCCCAAACATATATTATAAAGAGACTCAACAAATATATATATATATATATATATAATAAAGCGTTAAGGCAATTAATTTTACTCTTATGTAATTAAGATTAGATTTTGCAGTAGTTATGACAATATTGATTGGTATAATTCCTATGGTATAACACATGTTCTATTTCCCAAGCATATAATGTAAAGACTATATAGTACCATATTGACAAATTTACTCTTAAATCTTTGGACTTACATTAATAAACATAAAAGGGAAGTCTCCTTAAAATTATATGGTAGGACTTCAACTTCAAAGCAATTACATCCTTTACGCCTTCGTGTCCATGGGGATAAAACCGAACATGTAACTGTTAATAATAGTTATGATAGAATATAAGTTTGAAAACAATCAAACTACACATTTCTTTGACATGGACAGTATATTCTTTCGTGAACTTATTGTAAGACAAAACGTGAAAAGTTGGCACCATAGCCCCATTTCTTTATGAAATCGTTAAAAAAAAAATGCTCTTTATTGTTAAAAAGTAAAAGAATATTTTATCTATATGCATCTATCTTCGTACTTAGAAATTTCTCAAAAATGTTTTGAGATAGATTATGATGCTTCAAATGTAGGAATAGGAGTAATATTTTACTCCGAAAACAACATCCCATAATTTATTTAAGTGAAAAATTATATTGAAGTCACATATTCTACCTATGATAAGAACATTTATGCTGTTCTTTGGTCCTTGTAAACTTGAAAACATTATGTTCACTTATCATCGTTGAACTTCACGACCAAGCAGCATACATCGCCCTTGATTGTGTTAGTTTTGTTTTTCTTATCCATTTTATGAATCTTCTTGAACCTAATGCAGATAGTGAATGGAAAGAGAGTAAACCAAAGAAATAATGCAGAGTTGAGAAAGATGAAAGATACCCTAAAGAGTCCTTATTAGAAATATATTAAAAGAAATAGAAGAAGAGATAAAGAAGGCTAAGAAAGGATGACATGAGGAAAACTAAAGGAGCGTCAAGAGGATATTATAAAACATAATATAGTTTGTAAAATCTAGAAATTATATTTAAGTAAAATGATAAGAAAATATAGCACTCACACAAAATTTAATTGAAAAATATAAATTTTTGAATAACCAATAAGAAAATAATTAAAAATATCTAAATGTAACTTAACTAAATCATTTTTAATTAAAACTATAATATGTTTTGTGGAGTAACTAACCAGGCTGAACCACATCCAGTAATGCGATTACTATAAAAGTCTAACAAATTTATAATGGCTTGTAATCTCATATTTAAAATTTATAGAAAAAAAATAGCATAAATAAAATATGCAATTAAACACTAAAAGCGATTAAAAACATTGTATAAAACTCCAAAAGTTCCCGTTGTCAGGACACTGCTCATCACCCGTGGTGGATTGGGCTGCAAATCATCCTGGATAGTGGATCTTGGGAGGGAATATAAAATACAAATTAAGAAATAAAAATAGTAATAAAGGTAATAAAATGAATCGACAGAAATATACTGCAAAGAATTCTCCAAACATGCTCGGATGAATGCTAATACTGATTATGCAGCATGTGTTTTTTTCTCTCTTGGTTTCTGTTGGAAAGTTCTAAACAAAGAATAATAAAGATATTTACATTCATATTCATATATATTGGATTTCTTTGTTATTTGTGATTCTCCTGCTTTTTCAATTTATTATTTCTATTATAGTTATTTTCTAAACTTTATTGTATTTCATGTTATATTACCCTATGATTTTTCGGGTTATCTTCTTTATTTCATCTTAAGTATTTTTATGTAATAAATATTGCTCATTTTATGTCAAGCAAAAAGTTTGCATATGTTCTTAGATATGATTAACTTCAAGAAGCTTGTAATATTACATTTTTTTAAAATTTTTATATAGTTCTTATTCGCGGTGTAAAAAGATAATTTTTTTAAACAACTTCATGTTAGGTACCGCTATTATCACATGAAGGTTTTATTAAAAAAAGGAAAAAAAATGAAAGAAAAATATGAGAGATTACGTTAAACTCATGATAAAATTATGTTACACATATAACTAAAAAAACTTACCTATTATGAAAAAAAAAAAAAAAATTCATGGTTTCTTTCTCGAAATGATTTTGTATTTTGAACTTCATATATAAAAAAAAAAAGACATTCCTCAACATATTAAAAACTTTACATTGATCAATCCTTTCATATTCCAAAAAAAAGTCTTTAATTTTTAGAGATTTTTGTTTTAAAGGAATTAATTAGTACATTTGTACATGGATGATAACAAATTACAACTAGTAAAACAAAACATAGCTTACCTGTTGGTGGCTCGTCTAAGGTTTGTTATTTCTTCCTCTGAGAACCTAACTGCAAAAAATACAGGAGTTAAACAAAGGTTGAACAGTAACACAACACCTTAAAATAAGAAAATTAAACTTAATGTGATTAAAAATGTAATTTTATTTTTCAAACAGGTAATGGATATGGGTGGCATAACACTTGAACCTAACCAATTAATGAGCAGACATTAAATTACCCGCTATTTGCGAATACCTATTACTTGCGGGTGCGTATTTTTTGTCATCCCTAGTTATGTACAAGCATCATGCATTATTGTTCTAAGCTTAAAGTATGTTTATGTTTAGAGCTCGAATCCGAGCATTAAGGGCTTGTATATGAGTAATAAGGATTCACATTTTACTTGCCTCATAATCAACTTGAGATGTAAGCTTCATATATAAGTATGTTTAATATTCATATGTTGAGGGTTCAAACAAGGCAAAATTATTTTATATTAATTACTTTATATCTTTTTCTTTGAAAAATTACAATGCTCGAATGATAACTGATCATTGACCCTCAATGAAAATGTTATTGTAGAGCTCATAGATTAGCAGTCTAGATATTTTAAACTTATTCAATTATTTTCCTTATTTCTGAAAAACCTTAATTAAAGGTGATAACAAGTTAAAACACTTTGATGGCTACTGAGCACTATTTTCGACTTATCAAAATTACTTTGTATTTGATTTAATTATTTTTCTCTATATATAATAGGTAAGTTTTCACACCTAGTTATTTACTAAGGACTCGTGAAGGTTTTTGATCCTTAGTTATAAACTTGTCAATTATATATACTTGTCATTTGTATTGTTTTTCTTGACAATTTATGAATTACTAATATGACAACACAACACAAAAAAATTCCAAGCTCGGCTTGGAGGAAGGAAACATCCATTTTAAGCAACTAACTCGGCATGACTAAGAGCTTTTATTGGTGAACTAAAACAAAACTAAAAAGTTGTTTATTTTGCACACAAAGTTAATCAGGATATAAATTATTAGGCACATTAGAAGATGGTATACAAGTTATGACAACCATTTGTCTCAAATTGAAGACTCAAGATTGGAGGGCTATGTAACATCCTAGCCATTCAGAGCCCAACCCATTACTCAAAGATGAATATTAAACGTCAAAAAGCTGACCTAAAGTTATGGATCCAAGAATTGGGCCTAATTTTTCTTGTTTTTGGTTTAATTTTTATTGATAGAAACAATTGTATAAGAGATTTAATAGGTTGTTATTGTCTTTATAATCTTTATTTTGACTTTTATTTTAGGAAGTTGTTATCTTTGTAATTTTTATTTCATTTTTGTTATTCTTCTGTTTTTGGATAATAAAAAAGATTTGTAACTATATTACTTATAAATAAAACACTAAATATCATGGTCAAGAAATTTCTTCATACTTTTTGTTACTTTTTGTTATAGGTAAAAGATACTCAGTTTTTTTTAGAAGAACTTGCTATTTATTTTATTACTGTTTGATTTAATTTAGTTTGTTTATCATAATTGCATTAAAAAAATTCACCTTTCTCATAAATATTTATATTAGAATTTTATACGCATTTGCATATTAATTCTTTTAGGAGGTTTTTGTAGATTTTTAGAGTTTTATCTTTTGCATAGTTTTGCATGTCATATTTATTAATTTTAATTTCTTTAGGCTAGATCTTTATTTTTATCTTTTATTATTAGTATTGTCTTTTTCTAACTATTTATGTAGGTTTCTATAAGAATTCAATTATTAAAAATAAATTTTATATTCACCGAATTAGAATTAACTTTATCTTATCTAATTTGTTAGTATTGGTTTGACAATATTGAAGTTGTTGTAATTAAGTAGAATTGATTTGATAGAATCGATGATAATTTATTAGTGTTGTTAAAATGGATTAAAATCCGTGGATCAATCCGACCTATTATGGATTCGAGTTGAGTTTAAAATAATTGCAAATTTTGACACAAGTCAAAATTTAACTTGGTCTACTATGGGTTGAACCAGTGATGCCGGGTTGACTTACCAACCCACCCATAAATTTAAATTATATTAAAAAAAAATGAAAACCCTAAAGGTAACCCTCCTATATTGAAGTTTAACATGATTTTAGATTGTATTGTATTTTTTTATATTTTAGATTGTATCTTAAATTTAACATCAATTTGTATTGAAGAAAAATGTTATTTTTTCTTTTTGGATTTAAGAAAAAAAATTATAATTAAATGAATCAACTTGTTTACCTCACCAATCCATGGTGAATCGGATTGGATTTTAATTTTTTGGATTTATTAATAAATGAATTAAATTAAATTGATTCACTAAATAATCAACTCGTAATAAACTAGTAAAATTAGATAATTAGTCAATTATGACAACACTATAATTTATCATTGAGATGGCATAATTAATTAGGGTTTGCATTTTCGTGTTCCTTACATATGGACTCTTCCATTTCTACTCATTATCTTTTCTGTTACTCTAAACTTTACTTAGGTGAAAGCAACACATCGATAGAGTCCCTGGGTTTGGATTCCATAGACCAAAAACTACAAAAGCAAATAGTGAATCAGTGCTGGTGCTTACCATTTATTTCTCAAAGCAAGAGATCAAATGGAAGTTTGTTCTCAAAGAAAAAGATCAAATGGAAATTTGAACAAATATCTCTAAATATATGCATATAATCTTTAGATTACAAAATTTAAAAAATAAAAACTCTGAAATTAGTTTTTAAGATTGTAATGATCAAACACTTCAACATCTAATTTTTCTAAACCGGTACATAGGACCATGGCTTTAAAAAGGCAAAACATCATTTACCTAAATCCTAAAATATATAATAAATAAAATTTAACTAAGACGCACTTTATAAAGTTGGAATTAAATAACATGAAAAAAAAACTAAAATAATCTATGAACATAATACCGTACTTTTACTAAAAAAACCAAAGGAACCAACCCAGTCCACAATAGAGTCCAAGATATTCCAAGAATCATCAAAATGTGGGAAAAAATGGGATTTACTCACTTGAAAAGGGTTTCAAAATTGAAGATTTCGAAGAGGAATAAATACAAACAGATGGTAAGCAAAGGTGTACTAAGCAGAGTAAGGCATCCACATTTGAGTGTAAGATTTCAAGGGACCGGGAAGCCTTTTCTTCCACTCCTCGGGTGGAGGCAAGTCGCCGGTAAGAGCAAGAGAGCTATCGTCTTTGCGATTCCCAAGATTGAGAACAAAAAGCTCCTCCCCAAAAACCTCCTTCATCGCCCTCAGAGTTTCTTGCATAACAACCTTCCCATCTCTGAGCCTACTCTCCGGCTCCACACAGCTCCCTCCAACATTCACCATAATCCTCCCTCCTTTCCTCAACTGCCCCCTCAGCTTCTCCCACGTGGCAGGCTCCTGGAGCTCGGGGATCAAGCATCCCTTGGAGAACAAGTCCACAACGATCCCGGAGAACCCGTTAGGCACCGTGGCGTTGAGCGCGTTCCCGATGTAGATGAAAAGGCGCTGCTGATTCTCCCTCTCGAGCTTCCCGAGATTGAAGTACTCTCGCGCCACCTGGATGACGGCGGGATCGAGCTCCCAGCCATGGAGGACGGCTTGGGGGTAGTGGTCGAGGAGGAGGCGGGCGGCGGTGCCGGCGCCGAAGCCGAGGAGAGCGATGGGGCCGGAGGGTAGTATTGGAGGGAGCATGGCGAAGACGTCGAAATAGGTTTTAGTGAGGGACGTGAAGAGGAAGGATATGCTGTGGATGTTTCCGGGGCCGTCGAGGAGAAGAAGCCTGGAGCCACGGAAGGGATGGTCTGCCTTTCTAGAAACTTCTAGAACGCGGATGTAGTTATGGCGGGACTTGAACTTCGCCAGTATTTTCACCTCCTCGGCGGGAATGCCGTCATCTTGGGTTTTCTGGTGTTGCTGCTGGCATTTTGCCACCAATGAAGAAGAAGAAAGGGGTTTGAGAGCGAGGGAGATTCTGGTTGGGGTGTGGCGGACCTTGATTGGAGCTGAATTGCGGAGGAACATTTGTGGTTGGCTTTGCGCGCTAGAAATCACCGTCCTCATCCTTGCCTTCGAGCCTACTCTCTCTACCATGGATTGCAAAATTTCAGAACACTCGTTTGATAATGTTGTTTACTTACTTAAAATTTTGAATTTTTATTTAATCAACTATTTTAATTTATTTTGATAAATTAGGTCTAGTCCACATATCCAAACATATTTATAATTTATTTTGATAATTATTATGAAAATTTTACTAATTTTTTTAATGGTTAAGTAGTATTTAAATGTGGTAGAAATGACATAAATTTAACTATCAAGTATACTAATTTAACAAAAATATTACAGAATTTAATCAATATCATGTAATCCCAAAAATAAATAATTGTCAGTGGATGTAGAATGAATGTAGAATCACGTGAAAGTGTCCATTTATTTTATTTTTTTTTCTAATATAACTTCAGGCTCTCTTTTTTCCAACTATTTAGCTGTTGAGAGAAAAATCCAGATGTCTTAAATCTGAATTGTATAGTTCAACGTAGGAGATTTGATTTATTTCCTATTTTTACGAGGTGGTGTTGTTCTGAAACGAGTGATTTTTTATTTCTTTCTTTTAAGATTGTGCTGTGACTATGAGAGATCTTACTAAAATGTTGAGAACTTAAAAGCAAGTTCACCGCTACTAAGCTACTGAATTTAACGTCATTATCAGTAATAATATATGTAGATTTCGAATCTAAGTATTGATTTAGATACCTGTTTTAGTTTTACTTCATTCAAGCATACAACAAATATATTGAAACCTCACAATGTAAGAGGAAAATAATGATAAAAGAATACAAATAAAGTATAAGAAAAAAAACAGTTGATAGAAAGATTAAATACTTATTAATTTGTCTACAAGAATATATTATCCAGTATCTATATTTTAATACATTGAAAAAGATTGATAATAATACTTAATTTTCAAATAAAATAAAATAAAAAATTATTAATTATTTAATATTAAATATAGTTTTAGTTCTTTAATGTGAAATTAAAATTCATTATTTTAGTAATGCTTACAAAAGATAATTGAATCCTATGGGTTCTTTTATAAAATTTCTGCAAATTTTCTTCAATTTTAAAAAATATTAAAAAAAAACAAAGAACTTCAAATCTTGCAATATTTAATTTCTAAAAATGTAAAATCTAGTATAATTAAAATCAACCAAAAATAATATTAAAAAAGTTATGACTAAAACAGTGAAAAAGGATTATATTAGCTGAAAATACAAATTTAAGGTAAATTTATGTACATTGTACTGTATATGATCTTACGTTAAAAAGAAACTGCATATGGTCTTATTTTATAAAATTAAGGGCTATTCAGGTTTCATATAATATAAGATTTTTTTTGAAGGAATGCTAACTTGGAAACTAGCAGTGGATGATAAATATTTAAATATTCATTCAATTTTAATTACATTTAATTTAATACAAGAAATAAAACTTTGATAGTTATTTAAATTATCAAATTATTGTACTTTTTTTCATACTTACAATTTTTTTTTCTTCACTTTTTACTGTATTTTACTTAGTTACAATAATTTTAATTAATTTTTCATAATATTTACTCTCAATTTCAACTTCCTACTTCCTGATTCAACTTAAGGGTTAGTTTTTTATGTACTATATAACCTTTCACTATCATGAAACTCTGGTGGATCACAGATAACATGGTCCAGGTCAGAATCCACCAACATTGAATGAAAGTACTTTTTTTTTGTCAAATTTGGAAATTTAGAAATAATTAGATCAAAGCCGCACTATATTTTTGGGATGAATTTTACACCCTTTCCAAAATGTAGTCTTGAAACATTGTTTTGGAGTGGAAGGAGTACTTCGAACCTGAGCTAATTTTTTTTATTGTTTTGCTTATTGAAGGGTGCTTAATCTTCATCTTTTCATTTTTCCATTTACACAGAGTATACATAAAATCTTTTCAAAAAGGAAAAGTAATAACAACAAAACAACATTATGGTATCTTTCTCACTTTAGTATATTCATCATACGATACAACAGTAAAAATTGAAGTGATAACATTTACAAACATCCAAAATGATGTCTCCGTGTGAACAAAGGAAACTGTCCACAAATGGCAATGATCAAAATCAATTAAATTGACTATTATGGGAGACTAGAACGAAATAAGTATGAGCCAGATGCCAAAAGAAAAGAAAATGACGTGAATGAACAAAAAATAGTTTAAGCGGGAGACCAGCACAATGTTTTACACTATGTTACATTTGCACAATGTGTTGATTATATTTGCATTCTCATGAGTTGTTTGTGTACTATTTAGTCATGATCTCCCCCATAAAGATTACAATAAAAATATGCTGTGCAAGAACTTGCTCTGTTCTATCAACAACAAGACGAGGGATGCATTCCTGGCTTCTCTTCTTCCATGTCATCTGCAATATCCCTGCAAAAAGGAGAGTATTAAATTCATTTCTTAACTGTGTAATAGCATAGTGAATATACTGAGCTCCATTCAATCTAGACAAAACTTCTATTCAAGCCGACTCTAGAATATTTATCAGGCTAAACCGGGTCAGAAAGGTAGCGGTTTTAAATGACAAAACCATAAATTATCAACTGAAAGAGGGACTTATAAACTAAATGGATTTACATTCAACTTCAAACAAAATATGATTGTTACCTCATATGGGCAGTGACACTCGAGAACTTGGAATTAGCTTTTTCACCTTCATCAGGGTCGGAATCATAATCTTCACCATCCCATTTGCGAAGTTTTGGTCTTCTATCCATGTCTTCTTCCGCCTGAATAAAAAATAAAATCAAACAACAAGAAGAGAATGGCAGAGAGACAAAAACTGTAACAGTTATTAAGTACTGACCTCTTCTGGAATTTCTAAGGTAGGTGGTGTTGTCTGAAAAGGTACACTGGGAGCATGGGGAAGTCGGGAAATCTGTTCTAGCAGTGTGATCCTTGAAATTTAATGGAGGAAAAACATGTCAGTCAGAGCTTAATCCAGGGAATGTTAGGAAATCTCTGAATATTTTATACGAGAGAAAAGGGAAGTGTAAATTCTGACTAAGGTTCGGTCCTGGGTCTACTGTCTTCTGCCACATCAAGAGGCACAAATTCCATGAAACCCTAAACCCTATCAAAAATTGTATCTTCACAACCAGTATGAAAATAACAATTCAGGTATAAGGTATAGCTTGTCTATGCAACTAATTGTAAGTTACTGAAAATATCATCTCTTGTAGAAATGCTATGATGTGACAGAGATTAAATCCAATGCATTAAAGTTACATTCTTAACAAATTATGACCATTATTTTTCCCCATAATTAAAAGAAATAAAATTGAAATGAGAAATACCAACTTTAACTCAACCAAGATGAAATTATCAGTATAAAAAAACACCTTATTTTTTCCATATCCTTAGGTGTGTTAAGGTTCTCCATGTTGCTTGGATCGACATAGAGAGTATAATCTGGACCAAAATATTCATAATATTCATTATAAGGCAACTTATTGTCAGGCTCAACTCCTACTGCCACTGCTGTCTAAAACAAAGAAAAAAACAAGTAATTAATGAGTAAATTAAACTAGTCCAAGTTACATTATGATCTGGCCTAAAAAGAGAAATAAACGGACCTCATAACACCAACAGCGGGCAACATTCCGAATTGTATATCCACCACCACCCAAAACCATTAAAGGAACATTGAAAGATCTAAGGAATCGAAGGCAATCTGCGTGACCTTTCACAGACAAGTTGAAGCAACCCAACCTGTCACCAGACAATGAATCAGCTCCACATTGAAGAACAACTGCCTCAGGTTGATAAACCTCCATGACTTTATGAATGACAGTTCGAAACAGACCACGAAAATTTTCATCATCCATTCCGTCGTTTAATGGGACATTGACAGCATAATTCTTTCCTGAGCCCACCCCAATGTCTTTGATATGGCCTGTGCCAGGGAAAAAGTCACCAAACTTGTGAAAAGAGACTGTCATCACTCTATCAGTGGTGTAAAAGGCCTCCTCGACCCCATCACCATGGTGAACATCAATGTCAACATACAGAACTCGCTGCCAAGTATCATAAAACAGACAACGAGAAAGTAAATTCAGCAAAGGAAGAAAGCATGTGTATATAAACAAGAAACTCAATCAACAACTCAACATCACAAGCAATAGAGTTTCTGCACAAGAACAAACATATATTTGATTCTTACATTGAAAAAATACGACATTGTGAAACAAAAAAAAAAATCCAATCTTAATTCTTGACATGTCCAAAAAAATCATGATGAGAATACAGCTTAAAAATAAATTACTCCATCTGATTTCCTTTACTAAGCACTGCTGGTAGTGAATTGGAATGGTAGCTGCGGAATAAAAAACACAATGAAAATAGTGACTACTGTTTGATTGGATTAGGAATGGGATAAAATTTTACACAATTCGAACTTGTTATCGTTGGGATATGTGAAATAAAAAACAGAAACATGTTTTGGGGAGTGTCAAAGCACACTCTAAAATTCTATAAACTACTGAAATGAGCAAACATTCCCAGAAAACAAAGGCATAAAAAGTTAGGTAGAGGTATTAGGAAAAGAGAAGGGATTACCCTGTGAACTTTGAGAAGCTCGAGGATACCGAGAACAATGTCGTTGACGTAACAGAATCCAGAGGCTTCGGATTTCTTGGCGTGGTGGAGGCCGCCGGCCCAATTGATGGCGATGTCGGCGTCGCCGCGGTTGAGTTTGACGGCAGCGCCGATGGAGCCACCAGCGGAAGCCTGACAGAAGTCGAAGAGGCCGTCGAAGACAGGACAGTCTTCGCCGACGTTGAAGCGCTTGAGTTGTCGCGAGAAGGTGGTGTCAGCGAGGGTCTCGGGAGAGACGGAAGAGAGGAAGTGAACGTAGTCATCGGAGTGAAAACGGCGAATGTCGTTGGGGGAGGCTGGGAAAGGGCGGTTAATCTCCATGCGGCGGTGGAGGGAGTAGTGGACGATAAGGTTGTGCGCCATGCGGATGCGGTGCGGTTTCATTGGGTGGCCCTGGCCGTAGTAGTAATCGCCGATAGTTGGTTCGTAAAAGTACGTAACTCTTCGCTTCTTGGCGTCTGAACCTGACGATGGCAGCGAAGCTCCACCTTCTATGTTGCTGTTGCTACTCTCCTCTTCCATCATTCCCATTCGATGCGATGCGATGCAGATTTCTCTTTTTCCCTCTCAATAATATTAAATTAGTATCGTAATTTGTAGAGTACCCTAAGAGATCAAATACCCAAACCCTCTTTGCTCTGTTTTAGTTATTGAATGTGTGTCTATTTTGTAGTGAAAAGGGAAGGGTTATTTATTTGCTACCAGACTTTCTCCTATGCATCCATTCATTCAATTTATTATTCAGGACGTTTCCTTTCTCGCCTTTCCACACCATCCCCTGTTTCCTATACACAGTTTTAGGTTTAATTCTTTTTTTAATATTCTTTATTCTTAAACCATCAAAATATTATTTGCAACAACAAACGTATTTTACTTTTAATTACAAAAGTTAAAAGATAAATGATTTTGTATGTATGATTACATATACACGAATAGATATTGAGAATCGACTTCATGTTATAAATAAATAAGAATGGACTCATGTTGATGTATTCTATAGGGTCTTTTTGTTAAACAAATGTTTTTAATAAAAATAATTACTTGAATCTAACTAATTATAATTGAGAATTATATTTCAATAATATTATGTAAAATTTGCAACCTAATCCAATGATGGTTTAAGATGTTGTAATCACAATATTATCCAAACAATTTAGGAATAAGAACTAGTTGACACCTCAAAATCATTTTTTTTTTCAAAACAACTTTTTTATTATGAAATCATAAAATTACTCCATACTATATATAAGAAATTTAAATATTGTTAACATAAAATATAACAAGGGTGGTCCTAACTCATGTGGGTTAGGGACAAAAAAACTCACATGGCCAAAATGTCCATAAACCAACCCATAGACTACCTTTATAAGCATGTTTTTTTTAAAATATAACCTTCAGTTTAGACTGACATATCTTGACTTTTAGTCTAAATAACTTTGTCCAATCTTCAGTCAAATTGGTCAGGATTGACCTTCAATCAAGAACGATGCATCTCGACCTTCGATTTGACTCGAAATTGACTCAGTAGAAGTTAGCCATATTCAGGTCATGGCCAAATTGGTCAAATTTCTGTTGAGGTCAACTCAATAGAATTCAACAAAATTAGGTAATGACTAACTCAGTCGAATTCATTCAAATTTTCATCGGGGCAGACTTGGTTAAACTCGGTCAAATTTCGGCATGGTGGATGTAACACCACAAAATTCAGGGTGTCATGGATTATTACAAAAACCGGTAAATTTCAAACATTATCATAGCACAAAAACGTATTTTCAGAAACTTCAACACTTAAACGTGCATAATTTATTCAAAACATAATAATTCCAAAACATTTATCTAATGAAAATAACGAAGGACATAAAATAACTCTAATTACATTGTCTTAAAATCCAAACACAATAACTTTAAATAAAAATCTCAAGTTTGTCCCCCGTCATCTATCGAATATATCATGTTTCAGCAACATCTGCAACATCATTTGCTCACGTATAACACATTATACGATCATCGTCGATAATATCATTCACAACACACAAACACAAACATGTATGGAGTAAGTTACCTATAAAACAATCATAATAATAAGATATAAACACACTAAATATGTCAACCATAAACAATCACTCCATACCCAATAGTAATAACAATAAGATTCCTAATTCTCTAGCATAATAATTAAATCATAATGAATTACTCAGTTATTGATCCATGATCATCGATCCTCGATCCTTGATTCATTGACCCTTGATATCATCATTTACATCTCACACATAGACCGTTGTTTATCCACTCATTAGCACTTATGCTAATTACTTACTATAATCATCATAGTAACACTACTATCAACGTAGCATCACCTGAAACATCTTCAATACCATGATCATCATCATAGACACACCACCATCATGACTATCCTAGTCATGAAAATCACATTAAGCTTCACCGTTCCATGAACACTATAGTGGAAAGAGTCAGTCTGACTCTTGTACCCTACATCACTCGCCTGTAGCTGCTCCTATAGACCAATATGTAGTCTCCCTTACAGATATGCTCGAGTAGTCCCGCAATCCAACAAAGAAACATGTAATCCTGCCACACTAGAACAAGGAAAACACAATCACCCCCACACAAGGAATGTTCAATACCCAAACAACTCTTCCTTTGCATGCAAGGCAAAAGGAAACACCTATCCGCATATAAACTCAGGATTTACTAGGTCTACTTCATTCACTCTCATGTTCCTCAACCATATACTCAGGTACACTTCAACACTCACTTGTGCTCCAACCTCAACCACAAGTCAAAATTGGCCCTAAACATAATCATTAATCTCACTCTCTAATTATCCCCACATTCTACAGCTTCTCAAGCTTGGTCTGCGTCCATTCTTCATCAAATTCACCATTTTTAACAAAAATGCACTGGAATAATCGTTTATCATAAGTGATAATCGATTATTCTCTAGAAGTTCACATTTACACAAATTATATTGTGATAATCTATTATCACTTAAATAATCGATTATATTAATGGCTCTAGCAGATCAAATTTCTAGAATCATCACACATGAAGGGATAATCAATTATCATCCTAGATAATCGGTTATTCCCGAAACATAACTCAGAACCAATGCGCAAATAATTGATTATAACTAGTGATTGTCAATTATTACTGAATCGAAACACATGATGGACAAAATTCAAGTATTCAAAACACACATACATCAACCCTAGATCACAAGGAAACATACCCAATACACCATGCATGTATTCAAACCTCATATACCCTTATGAACAAACACTAATTCATTCATTACATCACTTGAATCATTCAAAACCCATCATTATGCAGATTATGACCCAAACAAACCCAACATACTGTATATAATCATTATATCACTCTTTAGAACATATATTTGTGTGGTAACCCCCCCCCCCCAAACAACATACTTTTGTCCTCCCATAGCATCAATACTTATTATCATGGGAAAACCCAACAAAACATACATACTTTCATAAGGAAAACCCAACACAACATAAATCATATCATCATGTATACACAAACCCTTGTCCAACAATAACAACAGATAATCATAATCCACAATCAGGTACACCTGCATCAGAACAAGGATTACCAATCAAGATGATCAAGAATATATGACATACAACAAACAAGCAAACAAAAGTAAGTTTCCTCATACATTGGTCAGTCCTAAGGCTTTATCTACAACTCCAAAAACACCACATATATTCCCTTGCACTAAGGTTTTCTACAACTATTCTTTTTCTCTCCTAGAAAACGTCTCTCTTTCCCTATCCCTCTCTTTTTCGTTTTCAACTATGGAGTAACAACATCCATACCTTTTTCCTCTTCTCCTTTTTATCTCTTGTTACTATATCTCTATCTTTTTTGTTAAAATAAGATCTCTCACTTAATCTCTAAAATCCACCATGATTTTCTCTCTTATTTTCTCTCAACTACTTTTTAAAATATCAATAACTACTATATCTTTCCAAAATCCAAGCAACCCTTCTATTTTTTTTTCTTTATTTTCATTCTTTTACTTTCTACACCCCCTAACTTAATTTTTGCATCATTTAATAAAGGTAAAAAGACTTTTTTGCCCATAGGCCAAAAGTATAATTAAAATCTAAGTTTCTCCTAAACTCTTTTCCCTAGACATTAAACCCACATCCATTCCATCCTAAACAACATTCCTACAAACAAACCAACACATCACATTGGTAATATCACCCTTACATAAATCACTAATTTAATAACATATCAATCATGTGTTGCACTTTATCAATAATAACATTAAATAATTAACATAGCAATTATAATTCTAAGAAACACCTAAACATTAAATACCAATTACCAAGCAATAACACTCAAATCTCAAACTGAATTTATTCCTTAATTACTATATTTTTCTCAAGTCTTACATTGGACTTTATCAAATTTTGGTTAAGGCTGATTTGGTAGAATTTGATTAAATGTTGGTTGTGATCGACTCGATCAGATTCAACCAAATTTTTATCAAGGCCGACTCAACCAAATTTTTTTCATGGTTGACTAGGTCAAATTCAACCAAATTTTGGTCGTTACCAACTCAACCAAATTTCAGCTAGGGATGAATGCGTCAAATTCAAACAAGTTTGCGCCAAGGCTAAATTAGCCAAATTTTTGTTACGGTCGACTCAGTCAAATTTGACCAAATTTTGGTCAAGATTTCTCGTTCGAATTCAATCAAATTTTGGTTAGGGTCGCCTTGGCCAAATTTTAGTTTAGGTCAACTAGGCCGAATTCAACCATATTTTTTATGGCTGACTCAATCGAATTAAGCCAAATTTCTGTCAAGTCGTCTAAATCGAAATTCAATCGGAGTAAACTATGTCAAATTCGGACAAATTCCGATTATAGGTAACTCGTTAAAATCTGACCAAATTTTAGCATAAGATGACTCAGTCGAATTAAACCAAATTTTGGTAGTTATTGAAGCCAAATTTTGATCGTTTCTCAGCCTGACTCACCTCGATCTTTGGCCTGAACCAACTCGTTTCGACCTTCTTCCAAATCAACCTGTCTCAACCTTCGCTCTGGTCTAGTTTGTCTCGACCTTCGGCCCATGTTGGTTTGTCTCGACCTTCAGCCCAGGCTGATCATCTCAATCGTCAACCTAGAGCGACTCATCTCGACCTTTGGTTTGTCTTAACCTACGACTTGACTTATCTCGACCTTTTGTTATGATTTACCCGTCTAGACCTTTGACATAGGCCAATCCATCTTGACCTTCGTTCTAAGTTGGTTTGTCTCGACCTTCGATCCAGGCCGACCCATTTATCTCCATCTTGAGTACGATCCTTCTCAACCTTTGGCATGGTTTGACGCATCTCCATTGTTAGTTTTCTAAACCTTTGTCCTTAAGTGACTTATGTCAATCATCAATTCGTAAGAACTTTTCTTTATATTTCAAATTTTCATCTAAAATGATTTATACATCCTTATACTTAATCTATCTATCTTTTATTGAGGTCAAATCTATTCTAGGTCTTACCTTAATCGATTGAGAGGGAGTATTGGGTATTAGAATCTTTTTTTTCTCTTCATTTGAAAATGCCATGAAAAAACTTTATTTAAAAGTAAGCTAGAACTAGCTCATAAATCGGTGACCAAATGAATACATTTATTCCCCTCTCTCGTGCATTCATCAACTTAGATACTAATCACTTTAATTTGAAACTAATACCAATCAAATTGTGCTTAATTAAACCAACTAATCTGAATTATGCGTTACCACTAGAAATTTTATCTCACCTTAGTAGAATATTCGATAAAATATTTTATTAATTAAAATGTTATTTTTATAATAAAAAATTACAAATATTTTCAAGACATATAACTTTCTAAGTCCTCAATATGATTATTAAGTTATAGTTTAAATACTCAAATCAATTCATTCTCTTATAAACAACTTTTTACCCTTTTTTTTATATTGGTGAATATTTTTTAACAAAATATATTCCATTTAAAATAAATAATTAAAAAAGCAATGAAAGAACAAAAAATGAAAGAAAGAGTATAAAACACCATGGAGACAATACCATAAATAGAAAATATCTATGGATTGGTAACATTGTTTTTATATGGAGTCTTGGTGACATTTATGTTGTGTTTCTATTAATTGCAGACAGAATAGCATAAGCTTTTGTCAATAATTACTTCCAGATAGATGTTTGTTGAACATCATTTTTCGTGTTGATTTAAAACTGGAATCTCCCTGTATGTTATGTAAAATCCAAATTTTTATAAAATGTGTTATCATTATCTCCATAATTTAAAATTGTTAAAATTTCAGTGTGTATTTTTTCTTCTATAATTTGATACGTGGAAATGACACTACATTCTTGATCTTTGCAAATGCATGAACGCTATGACAGCTGAATTTGACTTTTTCTCAATACGGAAAACTCAAATTTTTATCACTTTTATTTTTAATCTTATCTTATAACAATGAATCCATTTTGGTATGTTCGATGAGACAGAGTGTTTGGTGGGTGAGTAACGTTGACATATGTCTCCCACCAGTTTTCCAACCATTTGATTTTTGCTTTAAATCTGATGGCTATGACTCCCAAATAATCCATTTCTTTTATTTCTTTATATATTATATTAATTTGTTTTATTTTTAGTTCCCTTTTAATATACTTTTACATATAGAAAATTAAATATATTGAAAGTGAAACTTAATATTTATTCGTGGTGGTTTATGTAACATCTCAAAAATATAGCATCAAACTATATAAACGAGTCATTACATATATGATAAGATACGACAGTTATCCAACTCTAATATAAAATTTAGATTTTACAGTTATCTCAAAATAATTATAGAAGTTAAATTTTATATACAAACAGTCTGTTGCAAAACTATTTACGATGCCAAACTAAAACTAACTAACTAAACCATTGGATCCTCTCCATCAAACGCCTGCTCCACGAAGATCTTATCTCCCTCTGCTCATACCCACAGGATGATCATTGCAAAGGAAAAACACCACACATACAAAATACAAATACAAACAAAAGGGTAAGCTAGATAAACAAGAAATAGTCATGTTTATATAAATATTTAACCACATCAATAGGAACTAAACAATACAATGTACATTGATTATGCAACTTGCACTCAACACGACTCATCCAAATTAGTATAAATGTCGAACTATTGGTAGTCTTTGCAGTTGTATAGTTCAGTTGGCACTCTCCACACTATACAAGGTTAGTCCTTATACACAGTCTATGGTTAAACTCTAAGCCAATAGACAAGAACCTCCCGCTACTTTCACCAGCATCATTCCTCTCTAATTGAAAATGAATGGTCCTTAGAGTGTCGGAATAGACTTACCATTTCAAAGCTCCATACATTTATACAACACAAACACCTCATCAACCACAATTACTTCCAAGAATCTCACCAAGAGCCTTGGAGTTGAACTCACAATCACACCACATAAGTAAAAACATAACACATTATAAATCTTCACCCTACATTATACTTTATCCAGCACTAAACTCTCATTACATTGTAAAAAGAAATAAAGAAGAAAAGGGTGTACTAAAACCTAGACCATTCGCTAAGCGCACAGTCTCACACACGAATCCAGAGGTTTCTCGCACAGCAACCCAACTCGTTGTGTGAATCCTCAGACAGAGACTCACCCCTCATATTCAGTCGCACAATACCTAAATTCTTGTGCGAATAAACTCTCAATAGTATCAGACCCTAACCCTTCACATAGCGCCCCAATTCGCTACGCGAGAGCCTCAAGCAGTGCCTCAGACTCCCCAAACACTCGTAGAGCGCACCTATTCACTATTTGAATAAAAATGGCAGTGGTCCTAGACCCCAACCAGGCGCTCAGCGTCTTGATTTGTTGTGCAGATCATCAGACAGAGAGAAAATCTCTCAAACCATTCGCATAACGTATCTATTCGCTATGTGAATGCCCTGGCAGAGAGCATCTCGCTAGGGTGACTCATTGTGCGAATCCATTCGCTCAGCGAGTCTGCATAATTCTGTAGCACGAGTTCTGCAGAATTATGCAACTCAACCCAAATTTACCACTTCTAACTATTTTCCTAACTTATAATCGTCTTACTTTGTGTTATACACCTAATTAGACTTAACTAAGTGATTATAAACCTTCCTAACCTCAATCTAAAGTGATTTCTAAACCATTTCTCTTTCAAAATTCCAAATTTCTCAACCTAGGGACCCAAATCTCATTTGGCTACTCTTGGCCCATTTTCACTGAGTTTATGGACTCTAACTAGTCCTAATTGACCTAACTAGACCATCCTCAGCACCCAAATGAACTCCTAATGCCTAGAACAGATTTTCACTACTTCACTTCCCCTAAACTATTGAAAACAAAGATGTAAATTACTTCTATTTCCCCATCATCCATTCTCACAACAGATTCGTTCAGATCAAAACATCCAAACATAGCATTAACATCCTACCAAACGGACCACAAACCCAATTCATCATTCTCCACTCCAAAACAGTTCAAATGATTCACACATGCAGTAACACTCAATATAATCAAATCACATTATACTCATTTATCATAAAACATCATTCTAGCATAAACAGTTCAGAATTTATCTTTCTTTAACATACACCAGCAATTAAACCAAGTAAAGAAATGTCTAGCTTCCCTTACCTTGACTCAACAGCTCACGCCCTCTAACCGCTCTGCAGATTACTTGCGATACAAGGAACTTTCTAGGAAACCTAAAATTTATCGGTTTATGAAAGAAGAATAGTCTTAGAATCACAAACAACTAAGAATCAAGTGCAAAGAACTCTTAAATATTGCTAAAACAGAATTGTCCAGCCAAAATTAAGAACCCTAAACGCCAAGAAAAAGGGTTTTTCACTTACCTACACGATTTAAGAAATCGATCGGTTGAAGAGATAACCCTCGACTCAAGGATTTCATAGACACCTTCTGATCATCAAATAAATAGTCCAAGCATGAGAAAATCTAGAGAGAAGTCAGAAAAACTCTTGGTGAATAGTATTCTAGAGAGATAGAGGTAATTTAGACAATGAACTGAGCTTTAGAAAGTTTTATTTATATTATAAGATTATTTTTAAAGTAAAATGTTCGTCTCATTATTTTAATATATCTATCTATTTCAATACTTTATTTTCTAGGTTTTTACAGTTTATTAATTTAACAACTTAATTTTATAAAATTAAAATTAAGGAAAAGTTTTAGACAGTAATCTGTGTATAACGTAGATCTAAAAAAAGTTATCACCACAAATGCATTTTAAGTTTTTTTTTGTTAAAGTTTGTTTCCTAATTTTTTTATATTAATTTTTTTCATGTTTATTTTCACTTAGAGAATCATGGTCACCAAAATTTGTTATGGGTGAAGATTATGAAAAAAATATCAGGTATAATGAAAGATGTTGCTTTTTTTAGTAGACATATTAGAAAAGTTGGTATCTAATTTAGAATATGTGGATTCGAAGGACTTTTAATGATGAATCAACCTATATATAAAAATTTGACCACAAAAATTCTAACATAAAATCTTAAACTAATAAATTTGTAAATATATTATTCATCTCACTTATATATATTTAATATAAAATTTTCGATTCTTCATTTGAAATTTTTCATAAAAATAACTTCAAAAAGTTTATGTGGTTAAAAATAAAAATAAAAACAAAGAATTTTTAATATATAAGAAAAATAAATCTGAACAATAAATTATTATTATTTTAAATAAATTGACCATTATTAATTTTTTATTTAAGGTTTGTTGTTTGAAAAATTAGTCTCTTATGTTTAGCCTATTTTAGGTTCTATTTTGTGAAAAACATTCTTATTTGTGGTTTTGGTTTGATCAAAGAATAAAAGAATACATATGGCTTATTGATGTATATGTGTGTATAAATGTTTGTGTATTGATGTTATGAGTGTTTGAAATATGTTAGGTTATGGTTTGTGTATATGAATGGATTTTTGTAAGAGACAGTGGTTAATAAGGATGAAGTTAAGTGTGATTTGTTTTGGAGAAAGGAATTTCATGGGAGAAATTCCATTTGTTGTGTAGTGTAGGCATTGATGTAAGAGTCCAGATGTTAGAGGTTGTCTTAGTTTAGGGGTTGTAACTTGGCCAAAGATCTTAATGGGCTAATCTTGTGTGTAATAGGGTGAAACCCATTGACAATGCTTTTGCAAAGTAGTAGATGCCACTATAAGTGTAAGATCTCCAAGATTCGACATCAATGCTTGTATTTGGATAATTGAGTCTTTTATAGTTTTCTCTTACAAATTGTATGTGTTGATGAATGATTGATAAGATCTTATAACATGAATTATATATTCTATACTCTTTTTGTAAATTGGCTCTCTCTTGTTTGCTCGTATGTTATGTGTTGTATTTTTCTTTTACAATGATTACCTTCTTAATGTAAGCAAATAAAGATGCATATTATAAAGACACTTCTTGTGACTGAGAAGTCAACTGGCTGGACGATTGAACAATGTTAAATCATGTTAAGTATAGTCTTATAATAGAATGATAGACTATTTTCTATATGAGTGATATTACTATAGTCTTGTAAAATTATATTAATATATACGACATCATTATATTACTTGTTTTGTGAATATTCATAATAAAATATTTTATGTTAACAATATTATATTATTAAAATATAATGTTATGACACCAATGTGTCACGCACGAGTCTTTTTTTTTCTTATAAATTAAAGGATGAAAATAAGTTATATTACGTTCAAGTAATTAGATCAAGGTTAAAATTTATAAAAATATATTTGCTTAAAATTTTAAGTTCTAGATCATTTAGAAAGTAACTAAGACTTTTTCACATCGATGAAAATTTATTGTTATAATATTAAATTTATTATAATGTATTATATTTATATACTTATTTATCATTTTTAAACTTATAAAATTTATGAAAGAGAAGTTCGGTTTAAAGTAATTAATTTGTTATACTATATTATATTATAGGTATGTAGTTATTTTATTATTATTATTATTATTATATATATATATATATATATATATATATATATATATATATATAAACATAAACATAAGTTTATAAACCTTATTACGTTCATAACAAAAAAAAAAGTTTTAAACATGTTTATAAATCAATTTAGACCTTCATATAACTCCATATAATTATTTTTAATATTACAAATTTTGATACATTAAAATAATAATTTACTCATATAATTAACAAAAATTAGTTATTTATTTTGATTAATACTTTTTTTAGTTGATACTCTAATTTGTTACACAAGTAACTTACTTTTATCTAAATTTGAAATTCTTTTGTTAATCAATATAATTCATCATTATAAAAAAATAAAACATCTTACGTGAATTTCTTATAAACAATAAATTGAAAATATATATTTTAATCCATATTTCATTCTGACAAATTATTTTTAAAGTAAACTTTTAAAATAAATAAATAAATATTTCTTTAAATAGCTGTTCTTTCACACATTTTAATCATTATTAAAAGTTTTTTTAAAAGTTTTCAGCATATTTATTACGTTTAAGAATAACTTATATTTAAATTATTATTATGTTTAGATACTATATTTTTCTTTTATGATTTTTAATTACTTATCATTTAATTACATTAAATTTTAAAAAACATTAATTATTTTTATTTCTTAAAATAATATTATTTAAAAAATAACATATGTTTATTAATAATAAAATATAAAAACAACTGTAATGAAATAATTTGGTCTTAAAAAATTTGTCAATAAAAAAATTATATTTAACATTTTTATATTAAATAATAATATAAATATTTTTATTATTGAATATTATTTTTTATTTTAGTACGTAAAAATTAAATTAATTGTATCTAATAAAAATTAACATTAATGATATGCACATAAAATTTCGTATAAGGTTTTAAATAATATATTTAAAATATTGTATTTAATAATTCATTTCAAAGATTTAAAATATATGATAAAAAGTTACACTACTTAATATTATGATTTTTGTTTATTTAATAATTCATTTAAAAGGTTTATATGTTGATTAGACAAGTTTAGAAATATTTGATTAAACGGATAAATTGATTAGAACAATTTAACAATACATATTAGACAAATCATTTATATAATGATTAGACAGGTCTAATAATATATATTAGACAAACTTTTTCACGCACAAATTAGACGAGCCTACTAATTAGATGAATATGCAATATTCATTAGAAGAGTTTGTTCATACACTAATTAGACGAATTTAGAAATACTCATTGGATGAGTCTATCTAACACTAATTAGACAGGTATTTTGTGCATCAAAAATAAAATAATTTATTATATACATTAATTAGATGAGTCTAAAAGTACACATTGGGTGAGCCTATCCCTCCATTGATTAAACAAGTCTTATAACACATTAGATGAGTTTGTTCATTTGTTGATTAAATAAGTCTAGCAATATACATTATATGAGTGTTTATACACATATTATACGAGTCTATTAATACACATTAGACAATTTTGTTCATTATTTGATTAGACATTTCTTGCAATACACATTAGATGAATCTATTTATGCACATCAGATGAGTGTAGTGATACACATTAGATGAGTGTGTCTATATACTGATTAGACAACTATAACATTATATATCAGATGAATTTGTCAATGCACTGATTATACGAGTCTAAATATATATATATTGATTTGAATTTATAATGAATATACTCAATATTTTTGTTTTCATAATCTATTCTTTATATTTTTAGAAAATTTACTCTATATTTTTTTCACGTGTTATATCTTTTACATTTTTACAAAATTTTTATTTGTATATCCGATCAATCATGCATTTTTGCATAGATTATGGGAAATATTACCAATCAATCAATCTAAAAATTCTCACAACCTACTAGAGTGCATGTAGAAGTTACATAGCTGCAGTAAGAAATAATATAGAACAAATGTTTGAGGGGCCCGAACCATATTAGCCCATGGCTAAAAGCCCGACAGTTTAGCCCAAAGTTTAGGTCCAATACGGATATATACATTATATGAGAATTGGGAGCTGCACTAAATGGTGTGGCGAACTTGGTATTGAGTCTGTTCATGTTAGTACTTAGAATCACTAATTTAGTCTCTTAAATTAAAAGAATTATTAAAATTATATCTAAAATTAACAAAGCAGTACGTAAAGTTATATATTTCTGATCAATTTAATCCATTAAATTATAAATGGCAAAATTTTCCTAAAATGGTAAATTACCTTACTCTTCTTATTATAAGTAGGCATAATCTAACACGGTTAAAATATAGATTTAACACGCTAAGGAAATATTTTACTTACGTAATCTTTTTAGTTTCGAAAATATGAATTCACAAGTCTATTACAAAGTTATGAACAAAATATATATATATTTTTTTATATTTCAAGAATTTTATATTCTTACTATTTAAGTAATTTTGTTTTCAAGAATGAGTCTTAGTTAAGGCTCATGTCATATAATCTCAATAAACATATATTAATATCAGATAATAGTCTTTTACAAAATTTTAGTGGTAGGTATTGGTAGGATTTTCATAATTATTTTTTTGTTTTTTTATTATCATTGAATACTTGTATATAAATAGATTATTTTGGCTTTTTAAAACTGAGTATGAGAAAAAAAAATTATTCATCCTCTTTTACAAATTTATTTTTATTATTTTTATTTTCTTTGGATGATGATTGATTTCTCTTAATACACTTCAAACAATTTCAGTACCATGTGATAATTTCAAAGTTAAAATATTAATTTAGTTTTTTTTTCGATTTTAATAATTTAATTCTAATGTTCTTTTATTTTATAAAATTTAAATTTTTTGTCAAGTTTATTTAATTTAGTTTTTTTTCTCGTTTAAATAATTGATGGAAAATAAAGAGTGTATGTCATGTCTCAATGTTGCTGTTTAATTTATATTTTTTTTTCTTTTAATTTTTACATATCAAACCAGTATTATATCTTAATGTGACGACTCATAATCTAATATATTTATCTTAGTATTTTATATTCAATTTGATCTTGTTATTTTTATTTAATTCAATCTCTATTTTTTTAGAATGGAACATTTTTTTTTCGCTTTCAGAATTCAAACCAAAATTAATCTTTTACATAAATGTTATTAAATATTTCTAATTTAGGGATATATTTGGTTTAAAATTAAAATGAAAATTTTATAAGTAAGAACTAACACTAATGATTTAAAATTTTAAGAGGTTACAAATCATAAACTATTTAATACTTCATGTCATTTTTAAGTTAAAAATTAAACTATGTATTACTTTATGTCATTTAGATTAAAATTCAATTAAATAGTTAAACCTAAAATTCAGTATAACATTTATATAGAAATTCAATTTGGTCTTAATTTAAAAAAGGATAAAATTTCTCTATTTAAAAAAAAGACTAAATTAAATAAAAAGAAAAATATAAGGACTAAATTGAATATAAAACGGTAACATGTGATACAGACATTAGTATGTAACATTGATCCTATCATGTAACACAGTTATAACAAATTAAAAAAACCATGAATTAACACCTAGTATACACAGTTCACTATCCATTAATTATTTAAATAACATTAAAAAAAACATTAAATAAAATTGACAAAAAATATGATTTTATTGATAAAAAAATATTGGAATTGAATTAAAAAAATCTAACAAAAATAAAAACTAAATTAATATTTGAACTTGAATTCAATGACCATGAATTTAGGTAAAAATCACGACTCTTACTATTCTTTCTTCTTAATCATAAGTATTTCTATAAATCAAGTGGCACTACTAATTGTAACAAACAATTTGTCAATGTTGCTAGAAAAATTTATAAGTTTCTTGAATTGAATGATGTTTCGTATATTCACTATTTCTTTCACTCTTCAAACTATTTTATTTTTTAAGAAAACCTATGAAAACTAATTGATATATTTGAGAGGGTGAAAATTTTATATGATGAAAATTTCAAATATTTTTTTTTTATATTTCTACACCAATATTTGTATGAAAAGAAATACAACTAAAAATCGTAATATGAGTCTTTCTTTACATTGTAATAGAATTAAAACTAGCATATATATTGAAATAACATAGTTATGACATTGGGATAAGCTTCATAGGATTATATAACACATTTTATTTTCTTATATTAATCTTCAATTTTTTCTCCTTATGACTATGCCACTTTACCAAAAAAAAAAAAGAACTATCTTTTCCTCATAGCAATATCAAGCCTACGGAACTTCTCGAAATATTACATGTTGATATTTGAAAATCCCATTTATAGTTAGAAATTTCTTACCTTGATGGATGACTTTACCAATTTTAATTGGATATGTTTGTTAAGAAGAAAAATAAGAAGTAGGGACAAGTTTAGAAAACTTTATAATTAAAATAGTTGTATTGAAATTCTGCATCAGAATGACATTGTAGAAGGAAAAAAACATCAAGACGTTCACATTATGAATGTTAGTTGTGTTCTCATCTTTTTCAATCAATTTTTTCCACAACTCTTTAGTCAGTTGTTGTTATACATGTTGTCTGTCTTATTAATATGAAACCAACTCCTTTATAATAAAACTACATGTAACACTTTACATGCTCATGCACCAAATTTTAACCATTTACATTTTTTTGGCTATCACATCTTATATTTTCTTTTATGGGATGCCTTGATTAAATTTTACAAATAATTAAAATGCCTTTAAATTCCATAAAGTAAAACCATGTGTACACTTTAATGCAATAAAATGAGAAATTTGGTTATTGGGGATAGAGAAGGAAGTTTAATAAGGGGACATAAACATAATTAGAGATGAGATTTTCATTAGACAAGATGAGAAATGATTTTGTTGGTAAGAAATAAAAGTAGAGGGAGTGATTTGTGTATGGTTAGAGGGAGGGACCAGGGAATCTTCAAACTCTTAATCTCAATCAAGAGGTTGACACTTGTTGATAATCCCAATTTGAAGTTAACTAGGCAATTAATGTGACAAGATGGATCATGTGCAGTATATTCCACTGAAACAACCTAAGAGAAACCAGATGAGATTATGACGTCAATCCCACATATGGTCCCAAGCCTGCACATCGACATGCATGACATAACCTAACAATTCATAATTCTATTTTAATATTTTCTGCCTACACACAGACACATATAAACTTTTCTTTTAGTCCAGATATCTCTCCATCATATTCATTTTTTTGGAGCTACTCTGCTAAGAAGATATTATTGCATGTTAATTACAATATCGACCACACACAAACTTAAGTTTACATAAAGAATATCACAAATTTAAAATTTCAAAATAATATAATATATGAATCTTGATTTTAAAATTCAGATTTAAAAATATAATTTTTTTTAAAAGTAGATTTTAAATTTAACTCAACCTTACAAAATTACTAGTTTTGACAAGATAAATTCTAACACATGATTTTGGTACTGTATTAAGAAGTAAATTTTAAGTTTAACTTAACTTTGCAAAATCAATTTGGAAAATAAAGTTTTCATCTACTTATATATTGTGAATTGACCATATCTTTGTTTAATGTAAAACTTTAAATACACATTCTCATATTGAGATATATATTTTAAACGTGAGACTAGATATTAATAGGTGATCAGATAATGGTATAATTGTGGATTAAATAGTAAACCCAACAAACAATTAAATTTCTCAAATAATAGACTTTAACTCATGACTTTAATATCATTTTAAGAAGCGAGTTTTAAACATAACTCAACTTAAAAAATGATTTACAAACTGAGATTTACACTTATTTATATATTATACATTGATTTTATCTCTGTCTAACACAACTTTCAACATTTTTTTTAAGTAATGGATAAATTAAATTTGAGTGAAGTAAATTGTCCATGATTATAACGTTGTAATGATGTGGCAAGAAATAATGTATTATATACAGTCCAGATTTTTCATTGTGACTCCCTAGGGTAAAGAAATATGGTTTTCCAAGTCTCCATTTCACTATCATTTTGTGATCATCATCACTTGAAAAGGAAGCTTTATAGTTGGTCTTGCTTGGGAGTACCGTGTGAAAATGACAATGCTTTTATATAGGAAAGACCAGTAGCTTCCAATCCTAATCCACCCCTCTCATACTTCTGTTTAAGGCTTCAATCATGCAAAAATATTCAAATATATTATTACCAATTAATTTATTGCATTAAAAAAGTATGATGTAAATTAAGTTTAGAAAATTTCATCCCATGAACGCATTTTGATCAGAATTAATAAGATGAAGTAGATAACATGGTAGCATGCAATACATGAAAGGCACGTTAATGAATGAACATAAAAGTTCATCATGGACATGTCCTACATAGTGTCGCATCGTTCAGTAGGACAAGGTAGATGGTGTTAAATCACATAGATGTCTCTGGATTTGATTGTCAAAAATGCAGGCTGGAAATTGCTGATAGATACATTGAAATGTACTGCCACAGCAGCGTTGTCATTTTCTCATTTATAAACACTAAATCAACTAAATAGTACTGCTACAAGTAAACCAAATTAATTTGGAATAATAGTCAACTTTCCCAAGAAAAAGAATACCCCATTCTCAATGTACTTGTCCTTGTTTCTTTTCCTTACTTTTCAAAAGAATCAATGGAAAATGGGGTCTAAGTGGACTTAATTAAGGACATTTTCCTTCCTCTTCTTACTGTCTACTTTTGTTAACACTCAAAGACAAGGGGGTAATAAGGTGCATCAAAGTCCATGCCATTTTCCAGGACTTCTTTGTCACTGCATGCAAAACTAACCCTAACACAAGAATGGGTTATTAGAATACACTTTACAAATTTCAAAAATTCAACCAAACAATCTACACCTTTTTATAATTCTACATTACATAATTAATTCCTCTATTTCTTATCAATTATATATCATAAATTACTTTAATTGTATCCCTAAACCACCTTCAGGAAGGGTGTAAATCACTAATTAATATCTTAATTTGGATTTAATACACAAGTTGATTTATTTGTTCCCCATTTTGGAGCACTGAGCACGCATTTAATATACTAAATATAGTGTTTAAATCCCCTTGGAATGTGATGGATAGTCTTTAAAATGAAAGTGAACTTGCTCCAATCTTGCGTTACCCAAATTACTATCAATTAAAGAATCATAAATGTGGGAGAAAAATGTGGATGAAAAGGAAATGTTTTTAAACATGTTGATGTCTCTTCCATTATGTCTCTATTCAATAGTCTTACCTTAACCTAACTCCTTTCTGATTTTTATAAATACATATCGTTTAATGTTTTTTTTAATGCAGAAATAATATATTATAATGAAGTCATGCAAACTTTCTTCGTGCATTATACAAATAATTTATGTCTCTTATGTGACGAAGAATTTTGATATTCACATTTTGCAGGAAAATACATAAATAATGAAGATAAACTTTTAGGAGACTTTTTGAGGATAAAGTATTAGCAGAGGATGAGTTGATGTAAATATACTTCTTCTAAAAGATATCAGAATAATGTTTTGGAAAATAAGAGTTCGAATTTATCTAATAAAGTATTATATTTTTTCTACATCTCTACCTACTTTTATCATATGAAATAAAAAATAAAATTTATTTTTTATTTTATTAAAAAATATGAAAATGGAAAGTAAGTATTAATTGAATAATTTTTTGTAATTTTATTATAAGTAGGTAGTTTTTTTAGATAGTTATTGAGATTAAAAACCTATAATTATTTACGAAGGTTACAAACCTCAACACATTAGATGTTATATGGACATTATAAAGGCCACATATTGGTATGAATAAGATAAATGGGAGATGAACTCATTTTATTACTGACAGAGAAAGTTAGCCACTTATGTTTATGTTTAGGATATGATATTTTAACAATACTTTTTAACAACTTTTTGATAACAGATACGTGTTATTTTTGAATTTATTCTAAAAAAATATTTGAAACAAAGGTGTGAAAAAGAAATTTTTTTTTTCCTTATGTTTATCATTCTCACACATCAAATAACGAAGGTGAGATAACTTTTATAACTCCAAAAGAAAGGGTGTGGCCACAAAAATGGAATAAATGAGTTTTTTCTTTCCTTGTCATGATATACTCTCATAGGTAATAAAACTATAATCTTCTATAATAAAAGTCATTCCACTCTATAACTTGTCTAATTATTCTCGTTGAGTTTTTGTCCTAAAATATACAAGAGAGTTGTTATAAAAGTAAACATTACATAATTTTTTTTAAGGTTCTGTATAGAAATTAAATTGATGGAAAATTTTGGTACATAAATGACATTGTTTTAGTATTATGGATGAACTTAATTGGATCTCATTTGTTGTGAAAATTTTCTAAATTCTAAAACGAGCATGTTTGAACAAGTATTTAGTGAATAGTGTCACTGGAAAATTATGACAAATAAATATTTGTCGTAAATATCATTTGAATTAGTTTTCAATTTGATGAAAAATCTCACTGAATATGTATAATATTTTTTTCCGTAATTTCATTTAAATTATTAAAATACTCATAATTTATAAAATAATTTAATATATATATATATATATATAAATTATTTTAATCTTTAGTTTTGTAATTTTTATTATTATTTCTAATTGTTTGATTTGTTCTAAAATCCACTCACATTTGAAAATTATTTTTCATCACATCACAACCTTGATTGTATATTTTTCTTTTTTGTATAATTATGTTTAAACGGTACATAGCAAATTTAGTGAATTAATTGTTATACCTAAAATTTGATAATTTCTACTCTGTTTAATACTTTTATTTATTGTTTATGTTTTTCACGTAATAATATTTGATCCTTAATTTTAGATGTTTAATTTCATAAAAAAATTTAGGTAATATGAAAATTTTATCTTTTCTATTTTTTTATCTTTAATTTTTGTTTCATTTAAAAAAAATAAAATTCTTTCATTAAAATAATTTTCACAATCTATCATTCAACTAGTTTAATATTTGAAATGTTTTCTCAAATCTTTAAGATACTATCCATATACCCTTAGTTGTTATACCTTTTTTATTCTTTGAGAAATTTTGTTTTTAAGTTAGAAATTTTAAAATTTTTATTTATTTTAAATATTTTTATTATTTATTTATTTTATCACGTGGAATATTGTTTGAATGATTTTTATGTAATTATTTTTATTTTCTAACTCATTTTCATAAAAAAAAATTAATATTATTATTATTATTATATAAATTGTTGAATATAATAATTTAATATTACTGTGATGAATCTTATTCATCATCACTCAACATAAATTAAAGTTCAAAGGATAAAAATCTGTCTAAATTCGAATTATTATTAATTTAATATTTTGTACGATTTTATTCATTTAGGGTGTGTTCACTTGAGGGTGAAACACTATTCACACAGAAGAGAAAGCGATGAATTGAAGTGAAAATCGTGTTCACTTGCACTGATCACCGAGGAAGTAATTACGCATAATTGCGAGATATCACCTTTTTGAATCACTTGCAAAAGTGCAAAGATTTGCAAAGAATTACAGGGAAATGGCTTTTATACCCTTACTGCAACAGTTGAGAAAAAGCAAAAATCATGCACAGACCGTACTCGAATGGTGTGAGGTGATCCTGGACCGTGGCTGATGCCATTGTTGATAATGAAGATGCGTTGATGATGGGGAACTTGAGCTTGAAGCATGAAAAAGCGTTGAAGATGGAGAGCGTGGCGTTTTTGGTTGCAGAAGTTGAGATGTGTGGAAGCTGTATTCGGTTATGGGGGTCTGCATATCCGGATACGCTGCAACGTGAGTGTAAAGCTGTGTGGTCTATCCGGTTACACTTCATTGTATTCGGTTACAACGTTTGTAAATCTCGCGTATTCGGTTACTCCTTGCTTGATTCGGTTACAACAAGCGTCAAGCTTCGTCCATGCTTGGTCCGGTTTGTAGCTGTGAAGAGCGTTGAGGCCAGCACAGCTGCATGCAGCAGTACATGCACGAGGCCGAGATGAGGACACCCATGTACCTAACCTTTTCTTTTGTTTCTGTTGCAGGTGTTCAACGACTTGTGAAGAAACTGGTACGTGAAGAATCTAGATTGTGAAGTGAACCAGTTTTGCATATACATGTAATGTTATTCACGTTTTGGGCTCTTGGCCGGTTTGTGTTTGATTCAGCAGATCAATCGTGTCAAAACTATAACTATTATTGTTTTTAAACTGTTAAATCCTATGTTAAACTGAAATAGATAAGCACTATGTAAATATGATGTCCTTAAAGTTTATTTATATAATTTGTTTGTAATGATGGAAAAATCTTTCATTTATATTCTCAAAAGTTACGTGAACAGGTAAAAGAAATATAGAAAGAAAGAAAAAACAACTTTTAGCTCTTTTATGTGAGAAAATATTACCTTTTTTTCATTAGTTTTACCGTTTTTCAGTGTTTTTCTAAACAGAAAAATTGTTATACATCATCAAAGGTTTTGAAGTTTTTTAACCGACATGCACTCAATCATTAAGTTCTTCTGAAGTCTTAACACGCTTTTCTTGTACTAACTCTACAGTAGAAAGAAATTAGCTAACTTTAATGTGTTTAAAACAATATATGTTGTTCTATATATAGTTATTCTTATTTATTTCTCTTGTTTATTCCAAGCTTAGATCTTTGGTCGGCCATGGATTGTAAGTAATTTTATTTTCAAACGATTTTTAATTAGTAGATAAGAAGCACGTTTAAAAAAATCATTTCACTAAATTATAATTTAATTAAATAATTAAAATTATTTTTAATAATTATTCTAAATTTTTAACTCCTAATAATCATTTTTACAATTAAATATAACATTAACAAATATAATTTTATATTACTTTAATACATAGGGGCATTTTGATAATCTTCAATTTTTACCAATTAAACAAATTTTTTAAAACTGTCACATCAATCAAATCCTACACTAATTTTCACAAACTTTATCTCCAAAGCCACTCTCAATTACCTTCAAATCCACTCAAGTAAACACAAAAAAAACCACCCTCAAATCCACTCAATCACTCTCCCCAAATCATCTCCCCCAATCACCCTCAAGTGAATACACCCTTAGTGTTTTATAATATTAGTTAGTTATAGAAAAGATATCTTATTAACATTTAGAAAAATGACATAAAGAGACGTTTGAAGTACGTTTAAATTTGAATTTATTTATGTAACTTTTTAAAAATATTTTTTAACTTTGTCAACTTTGCTTCACCGGTATTAGTAAAATTAATAAATATTTTAGTTATCTTGAAATTTTATTTATGTGTGATAATGTCTATTTGTACTTATTTACGTGTGTCATTTGTCACAAATAAATAAACTATTTACTAACTTTTAATCTTGTTTTATCAAGCTGAAACTTAAGGAAGTATGCTTGGATAAGAAAAAATTATTTTTAGACAAATACCACTTCAAGGACACTATAATCGCACCCAAGACTACAACACATGAAGAAAAGACTCAACTGTAGGGTTATATTGTCATGGACCACCCCTGGACGACCAAAAAATCACTATTGTACGTTAGACTGAGTCACTGAGTGAGTTGGCTGCTCGCTGAGCAAAAATGACAGTCAAAGGTTGCAGTATTCAAGTCGCTGGGCAAAAATTTGGCTTGCCTAACGAGTCACAAGTTAGGGAAAAAAATTTTACACCTTGCTAGGCGAGAATAAAGCCGTTTTCTTAGTCTGTCAGTCGTAATACGCAAAATTGGATATTTAATCATGTTTTTGCAAGAATTTTCATTATTCCTTATTCCTACACGAATATAATCACCTAGGGAGTTTGGGAAAGGTTGTTGAAGATTGCTTGGAATGTTGAGAAGCTCTCCCTCTCTTTCTTGGGTATCCTCCTTCATCCAAATTGGTCTTCCCCTTTTGGAGATAAAGAGAAAAATGAACTACGAATTAAAGATGTTGATCCGAGAAGAAGGTATAATTGGAACATGAAACAATGAAAAATGATTTGCATATTCTTTTGGTTTTCATTTATTTTTTATCTTTTCAATTGTATAATTTTAAGTTATATATAATAAATGACTATTCTTATTTGTTGGGATTAATTGTAAAACATGAAACTCTAATAAGTTTTTTAACGAAAAAAAAAGTAATTGTTAAAATGTTTTTTAGTAAAATAAATAAAAGAAATAGAAATCTTATTTTCATTAATTGAACAATAATTATATAATAACAATAATAAACACTTATGATGTTACTTCTCTGTAAAAAATAAATATGGTTGGAAAGAAGAGAGATAACTCTAATGATATTAAAACAAAGTGAATAAGAATTGAGACAAGTAGTTTTGTAAAATGAAGAATTGATTATAATTTAAAATTTACAAGTAAAATTGATCTAAAATATAGTTTGTATTATTTGTTTTATTGATGTTTTGAGAGTATGATTTAATTTGCAAAAAAGTTATTGTTTTGGCATGATATAAAAGGAGGCATTTACGTAACAGGGGCGTCAATTATGATTGCATTTGTTTGTTTATTTGTTTATGGCTATCATGACTCCTCACATCCCCTAATTCTAATACCTAATTGTCTTAACAAAAATTTCAAATGTATGAACTTACGTGTCGGTCATAGTGACCGCGGTGACGTATTGGAAACAACCCTCAAATCCAATCATTGGAATCCACCTGAGAGAGAGTTTATTCAAGCATTCATTGTTGTGATAGAAAATCAAAAGAAAAGTAAAAAATATTAATTAATGAAATTGTCCTTTATGGTTCTACAGGAAAATGAGAGAAAATTGAAAATTGATAAAGTAACGAGTGTGGACTTATTTTCTTTCCTATGATGAAAGTGGAAAAGATAAGAAAGTTTTCCATTTTTTGTTAAAAACGAAACACTACCTACTCCCTCTAAGTGGTGAACAGATGTAGCAAATTTCAGTGTATTATTTTTCTTTTTCATTTCCCCTTATTACTGGGCTAAGGGATGATTTACTGTGTGGATTAAGCGCGTATTTATTATTCTATCAATGCCAACACACCAAATTCTCTTTCATTTTTTTTTTCAATAACAATACTAATACTAATTATAATATCTATAAATTATTTATAGCCTTTATTTTTAAATTCATTCAATTTCATTTTCAAATCTTTTAAAATAAAAAAATACACATTTTATCTTCAAATCTTAAAAATCTATTTATCTACTTTTTCTCCTTCAAATACATATTTAAAAATAAACATCTACATGACAACAAAACCATTCTTACACATTATATTTTCATTATTTTCAACTCTTTTTTCAATAATCTGTCTTCTCTTCCGGATTGTTTGAAAGTATTTTCTTCATTTTTAACACTCATTTTTTGAAAGTGCAAAAAGGTGTCATCTAAGGGATACAAATTAGCTCCATTGAGTGTCTAAAACAAGTCAAAAGATAAGACTTCGTGAGCTTCTCTTTCCATATTTCATGCTTTTTTAAATTATTTTTAAAGTTTTTTGGCTGACATTTTTATGTCCAGGACAAATTAAGATTCAAAATAAGTATATTTATGTATTTACAACAATTTATACGAAGAAAGAAAAAAATTATAATGTTCCATTCTTCAATTTAGAAGAATCTTATTTTATTTTTAGAGTTTTCATTTTTTTATTCTCTTAGATATTCATTGTAAGTCTTAGATATCTATTACGAATGTTTAAGACTTGTAATCTATCATACAATATACATTTATAATCTTTTCTAGTTAGAAATAACAAAAATATCAAATGAATATTTTAATATTTATTTATAAATGATTGATACAGTATCATACTAGTATTTATTACTTGAAAAAAATTAAAATTTAATTTATATTTTTATTAAGTTAAATTTAATTAAAGTTAAAATTAATTTATATTTTATTGTGTTAAATTTAATTAAAAATTAATTTTTATTTATATCATGTTTTATATATTTTTTTAATTTTATTTAGATTTTATTTTAAAAATTTATAAAATATTTTTTTTAAATATTAATTACAAGTATTCATAGGTACTCATTGATTTTAAAATACCCGCAAGTATTTTTTAAACAAATGTTTGATAAGTAACATGATATAGTAAATTTTGTTGTTAAAGATTGGATAGCAAATTAACACTATCTATTTTCGACCCAACCCGTTATCATTCTTATTCCTAACACATACTTAAGAGACAAAATATACAATCTTATATATTTTTAAGCACAAATTTATCTAACTAAAATAATAAACAAATTACTTCATTGATTAAGCTAAACAAAACACAAAACACTTGTGTTTAATGAGATTTAATGGTTTTGAAAATTATATTTTATACTTTATTGTTTAAACACTAAATCAAAATTAAACAAAAGAGTTTCTTAATAATTATTTTATTAAAATACATATATTAATTTTAAGACATTTGTTACATAAAATAAATATATGTATTTTACATGTATCTATATCATGATTATATCTGTATATTAAATTATATTTGAATAAAATCTTTAAAATTAAGTTATAAAACTAATCACTAAATAAAATTTAATATATATATATATATATATATATATTGTAAATTACTTAAAAAATTCAAGGTAAATGATCATAATATGAGAATGGTGAGAGATATTAAAATAGTTATGAAGATAAAAATAAAAGAAATATATACTTACTCATATTTGTGTAATTTTAAAATTAGATATTATTTATACTTATATCCAAATCCAGTCAATGCATTAAAATCAAAATAAATATAAAAAATATCTATAAAAATGAGTTTATTTATCATCATATTAAATAAAAATGTATTATTTAGTAATTTTAACGTTATACTTATAATTGAACTTAGAATAATAATTTTTATCAATTTCTTACGCAATATATGAATATGAATAATATTTTTGAATGACTTTTATTTTATTTTTAAAAGAAAATCATTGGTATATATAAATGTTTTCTACACAATAATTAAATTTTCATTTATTTAATTATTTTTATTTTATATTGATTATTTTAAAATATATCTATAATGAATTTGTATCTATTAATTATATACGTATTTTTATATTAACAATATATATAAGAATTATTCGGACATCTCAACATTTACAATCTTAATGTCTTTCATCTTAGTTTCGTAATTTGATTGTTCCTTGTTGTATTTGGAGAGAAAAAGAATGAATTAATTAGCAATGTAAAATTTATTATATAATCTTTCATTTGCTTTTGAAAAAGTGCAGGAAGAAAACATGAAAAAAGTAGAAAAATGAAAAACTGAAAAAGTAAAACATGAAAATTGAGAGGATAAAAGACGTTATGAAAGTAAGAGAATGTTACTCTGACAATCTTTAATTTAAATTTAATAGTTAAGATTATATGTTTTCTCCTTTTATAATAAACTCCTATTGTACCTTCTTATAAAAGTGTGTTTGGTAAAATTAAATCAGGACTTTATTACCACGGTCGAACGGCCATTCCTTTTAAGGGAGACATTTCTATGAAATAAAATTATTATATCCGAGATAGTAAACAATAAAAGTTGAAAAATAATAAGAATAAAAAGATAGATAAGAAAGGAAAGAAAATATAAATCTACCGAGTAAAGTGTACGAATAATAAGCACACATATATTGTATGAGAAATATACTTATTATTTATGAAACAAATTATAAAAATTAATAAATGAATAATTAAGTTTTTAATAGTGTTTTAAAGAATAATTACTTACAATCTCACTTATAACTAATGTAAACTCGTGTTAAGCTGGATTTTTCATAATACGAATATATGAGTGCCCAACTGTATCTTTATTTTTCTTTTTCATTTTTTAGTCAGGCAAGTCTATCTTTTTTTATTCTGCATTTAATTTATTTAATTACTCTTTTACATAAGCTTAGCTAACTTTTAATGTTTTTTATATGAGCGTCTAACTCTATCTTAATTTTTTTTCACCCCAAGTCTATATTTTTTTATATCAAATATAAAAGTTTCACTTCAATAAAGTACATTTTTGTTATTTATCTTACATGTATAAGAAATGTAATTTTAAAACGTGTTTATATATATATATATATGAAAAAAAAAAGTAGTAGCTATATTCCACGGGTTCACATTCTTCAACTTGTTCTTTGGGAAGCGACTTAATTATTGATATAGTATATTGGTCAATGGGTTCGCGATTCCATGTACTTGTGATGGAAAATACATAACAACTTCCTTCTAATTTAAAATTAGTAAGCTTTAGATAACACGTATTACTTCCTTTTTTTTTATGTTATCGTTTCTTAATAATTTTTTTCTTCTTTTGTATAAGTTATTTTTAAATCTTAGAATGATATATATATATTTTTTTTCAATTATACCCTTATTTCTATTTTTTTTATCATGTATTAAAAAATGGTTAAACATAAATGGAGAAGGGAAATAGAATAGAAAACAAATATAATATATAACCTATTTAAAATTACATTAAAAATAGAAAAAATAAATATTTTTTATAAAGACCAATTATTATATGGAAAGAAATAGAACATTTATTCACACTAACTATATGACGTTTACGTCAAACTCATTAACGTAAGTATGATTAAATAAGTACAGTATATCATTTAATGTGATCTTTTATTATACCTCTCTTGCTATTTGCTTGAGTATCGGTGTTGTCTTGCTATCCCATTGATTGGACTGTAATAACTATAACTTAAACCATCCCATTCATTATAGCACTCTCTATTTATAATTGAAAAGTATATTTAAACCGACTACACCGTTTAAAATATTTCACTTCACATTTAACCAATTCTATTTATATATTTTAAAAAATTCTAAAAAAGAAATATACTATATAAAATTATAATTTCATTCATTCGACTAATCCGAACAACTAAAACTATGAATGTGTATATATTAATAGGTGTTGTTATTCTTTCAATTTCGAAGTCCCTGCTTATGAATGTGTTGAAGTTAGCGTTATGTCCTATTTTCCAAAGAAAGGGCCACGGCAAAAAATAGGAAATGTCGATGCCATTGTCCGGTACACACATGAAATGCTTACACATTAAATCACATTAATAAAGTTAGTGTGTGATATGTTTCTTTGTTGCTGCTCCTTTCAAACGGAGATAACTATCTTCCGTCATGCTAAAATTCAACAACACTTGGATTACTGGACATGTGTTTAAGATAAACGAATGCGATAAATTTGTCCTATTACTCAAAGAAACTTATTGTGCAAGAGATGGTTAAAAATATAAAGTACAAGTTAAAAAGTCTCCTAGTGAATAGAAATTATAATGTTGAGTTTTATATATATATATATATATATATATATATATATGCAAAACAAGACTCACAAATATTAAACTTTTATGTGGTATTAGATCTATTTATAGTTTGGAAGTAGTAAATCTTATTAGTTTATCTTACTAGACAAATATTAAACTTTTAGTATAACTAAGTTTTAATAGTTTTTATTATATATGGTAATATGACATAATAATATATCAACAAACCGTTATACTCGTATACAAATATATCTTTATCTGTCTTTTTATATAAAATGTTGGATGCATTTTTTTGTTCTAAGAAATATGAATTGGTTTTTATATGATGTTACGTACTATGAAACAGGGACCAAACGGTTGGTATCCAAAAACCGTTCGATCTGTTTATAGTAACAACACAAATCAACCAAGTCAAGTGATTTTTATCAAAGATGGATCAAAATTGGGTTATCATTTAAGTTATTGGGTCCAACAAAAGATAAAATAATCAAAGGAGAATAAAATAATGAAGAATATTTGATTAAAGATATTGATAAGTGGTTAAGATACTGATAAGGTTTATGAGCAACTAGCCAGATTTTTAGGTAAGTCTGTATATATTTTATTGGACTTGTGTCAACTCAGGATCCATGAGGTAAATTATAAATAGAAAGCCAAGACCAAAAGCCAGGTACGTTCCTGTAGGGAGGTTCAACACTCACACATACACATAAGTCTCCACATTTGATAAGATATTGTCTGCTTTGGGCCAAACCCTCACGGATTTGCTTTTGGTACCATTCAAAAAGTCTCTTATCAATGAAGGTATCTTATATGTATATAAACCCATGTCTATCTCTCTTGCTCTTCACCTCTCATGATTCACTTCCAGGCTATTAGCCATTGGCCACCTGCCAAGGCTTCACCCGATCATGAGGAACGTACTCGATTGAGCCCGGTCACTAGACCTGAACCATGGGCTCTGATACCATTTGTAGGGAGGTTCAACACTCACACATACACATAAGTCTCCACATTTGATAAGATATTGTCCGATTTGGGCTAAGCCCTCACGGATTTGCATTTGGTACCACTCTAAAAGGCCTCTTATCAATGAAGGTATCTTATGTGTATATAAACCCATGTCCATCTCTTATTTTTTCTGATGTGGGACTTTGTTTGTATCCAACAATTCCATTCACATTTTACTCACACTCTACAAGATCCAAATACTCAGTAGTGATAACCATTCACTAAATATTCAATTGTGAGCAGAAGCTCATCAAACCGCTCCTAACTTGAGTGTCGGAGTACCTTTTGCAGGTACCTCCCCCCTCTGTCAAGAAGGAGGCCGAGCGATCAAAGCTGAAGGCAACCGAACGGTTAACACTAAAAACTGAGCAGTCCACATCGAAGACCGAGCAGTTATAAAGAAGCGAACAATATAGATTGGAGGAAGGCAAGCGATTCAGGTGATCTAGGCGTTCGGAAGCAAGGAAGACACGTCAGAAAAGGTTAGTCTCTTGGTCTCACAACATCTCAACTTTACAAAGAATTCCTCTTTACAAAGAATGGGTTGGTTGGGAGCATAACCTCCCTCTTCTGGCCAAAGTCCAGACTTACAAAGAATTCACTCAATACTCCCCCTTGTACAGAACCCACTCCCTATTTATAAAGTTTCTCTTCCTCTTCCCACTAACTAACTGTCAAATAACCTATAACCCTATATCCTATTATTACACCCCACTGCAGAACAACCTTGTCCTCAAGGTTGTCACTTCTTGATCCCTTCTTGATTTGGCAGCCCTCTCCTAAGGAGATTCGACAGTCCTCCCTTGATGATCCAATAGCTTCTTGATCCTTCACCCCCACTTTGATCCGGCGGGTCGAACCAATTTGTTAGGTTCCTGGGTTTGGAACCTAACAAGAACACACTTAGAAGATAGAAATAGTGATGGAAGAATGAGTTTTCTATATTATTCACAGTAAAAAAATTCATCTTTACAAAGAATGGGTTGGGAGCATAACCTCCCTGGTTGGGAGCATAACCTCCCTCTTCTGGCCAAAGTCCAGACTTACAAAGCAAAGAAAATGTAGTCCAAGGGTGCAAGACTTGGCATAAAAAATTCAAGCACCTTTCTTGGAAAAATCTGGCCTCAACTCTACTAAAGATAGTTGAAGGGAACAGAAGAAGCATATGTGAGAATTGGGCAGCAGTAACATAGAGGGGGAGTGTGGAAATTTTATATGAGAGTTTGCAAGTAGATGGAGCAGCTACCAAAAGTGTTGTTGCTGCAAGGGCTGATGAAGTCAAAATGTTTCGATATGGATGTTGTGGGATCGAGAGACTAACATTTCTTGACGTGTCTTCCTTGTTTCTGAACGTCTGGATCACCTAAATCGCTTGCCTTCCTCCAATCTAGACCATTCAATTCTTTATAACTACTCGGTCTTCGGTGTGGACCGCTCGGTTTTTTATACAAACCCTTCGGTCCCTACTTCATACCATACACGTACTAATATATATATATATATATATATATATATATATATGTTTTATATCTTATTGGAACCTATGTTAAAAAGATCAAAACATATTTTGTTTTAGAGTAGAGATAAAATTCAATGTTGTTGATAATTAAAATAATAAATTTTTTTGGATGATACAAAATATATATATATATATATATATATATATATATATATAAAATAAAGATAAAACTAAAGATTCAAATGGAGAAAGAAAGGGACGCAAACTAAATGAAACGTAGAAATCCAATAAACATAAAAAGATAAAGTTATACACATAAAAATTTGGCTTAATTAAGTCATAAGCTTCTTATAAATTTTGGTATTTTTAATTGAATTTTTATTATTAGTTTTTATTTTAATAAGTACTCAATTTTATTTTTTTGAATTGTAATTTGATTTTTTTGTTAATTGGGTAACATGATTGTTATATTACTCTATCGTTATGTTATTTGTCTCTACATATTAAAATTATAAAACAATATTGTGGTTGAGAAAAAATGAGAAATTAATTGTATTTACATTTATTAACAACTGTTGAATAAGAATGAACTCTCATAATTATTTGTGTTAATGGCGTTGAGAATGACGATCCATTACCCAGTTTAAGTGACAACATGAAAACCGTTTAAAAGCAAAACAATATATAATTACTTTTTTTTATTAATGCTTATTAATAAATACAATACCACAAACGCATAATAGTTCATATTGTTAATGTATTTTTTTACTAACATTTAAGTTTTGTATTTTGATAAAATAATAATTAAAATAATAATTTTTAAATAAAATAAAATATTAGTAATATATAAACTTTTTTAATGTTTTTAATTTTCAATTATATTATTCTATCTAACTAATTTTTTTTACCTTCACTTTAATCCAAATAAAATATAAATGACTACTTACTCTAAATATTTTTTTACATGAAAATTGGTTTGGTAAGAAAAGAATCACGTCTTAGAATTATAAGGGATTCAATTAGTGTCTTGATAAGACACTGCTCAAACAATTTTAATAATAAAAATAATTTAAAAAATAAAGCATAAATTTATGATACTTTTAATTAAAATTAACCATTCGTTTATTAATTTTAACAATTTAATTATTTGTTTCTTACGAGAAAAGTTAGAGGATATATATTAATCTATTTGTGCATAAACATTGTAATATTTATATTAGTATGTTAATCGTTGTCAACAAAAGTTGTATTGATTAACAAAACAACTTAATGTTTAACGTTGATTTAATTATTAGTAAATGATAATTTTTTATATATATATAGCAGAACAAGCGTGAAACATTTTGACACAGACAAGAATCTTTTCTTATCTCATCAATGTCAATTGTGAAGGCTAATTCTCAAAGGAAAAAAAATGCTGAATTTGATGATTGCTTGGTGTTGGTTCGATGCATGGCGACAAAAATCTTCTCTGAAAGATAAAGAGACTTTATTTAAAAATTGAATGATCAACTAACTTGTATTATAAGCTAAAATAATCAGTAAAACGCAGATTATACAAAAACATTGTGCTAGGTAGCATTGTCATACATAATCTATTATTGGTTGGAGAAGAACTTATCTGTAAATATAATTGCCATGATTGGCCAAACTCTCCGAGAGAGAAGTTATCATGGCAATTGCAGAAAATGGTAAATTGGTAAGATAGAAAAGATGTTAGAGAAGAAACCAGGGTTGAAATTGCATAGGTTTACTCTTTTTATAAACCACCATTTACTCTTTTTTTTTTTAAAAAATTAAAAAATTAAGAGTCAATATGTCCTCCCTCGACCCCACAAACCTTTCCATGAACCGCTGTCGGTTGATTTTATAGTATTCTTAACGTTCACAGAACTAAAAGCAGACATGCCCAACAAATATAAAGAAGTAAAAAACTACGAGCAAAAAGTGATTTTGTTCTCATTATTTTTCTCATTTCAAAGACTAAATTCTGTGGCAAACTCTAAGTTGGTATTGGTAAGAAGATTATAAAATAATAATTTTTGAAAGACGAAATTTAAAAATAAAAGAAAGTAAAAGTGAATCCGAGGTAAAAGGAAATGACAGGTAACAGTTATCTACGTCTTAACATCTGTGTCACTCTGAGCACTTGTCCCACACTAAACATAAGTACCTTAGCCTCCTTACATCTTAATTAATTCTAATAATCCCAAGACGCAACCTTCTCAAATGACACATGCATTGGATCACATTGTCAAAAGGTAAAACTGAAGAAGAATTATGTGCTATGAGGTCATGATATCGGTCCATATTGTTATTAGTCGAAATTTAGCATGCAGAATATATATATATATATATATATATATATATATATATATATATATACATGATTATCATTTGCTATATGAGGTTATATTTCAGACGGAATCGAAAATAAAACAGACTGAGTAGTTAGTGCTTAATTGGTAATTAATAAAAATCAGGAATCACATACAGTGTATGTTTATAGAATCATTCCCTTTAATTATTTATTTTTTAATTTTCTAGAAATAGAGATATCTTAAAAACCAATCTATTCCAATGCAAAAGCAGCACCGGATTTGCGTAAAACCCACTTGATTGCTGCACCTTCCTCAGGGTTCTACATTCTCTCTCTCTCTCTCTCTCTCTCTCTTAACTTCAATCCTAAGTATGATTTATGATTTTGCCTCCTCTCTTTAAATGAACACAATTAGTTTGGGTTACTCTTTTTCCACCCCCACAACATAACAATATTTCTACCTCGTCAAACATTTATAAATGACACGACCACTGGGTAATATTTCACGCTATATAGAGCCACTCACCACTTCAAAGCTTACATTCTATTAAGTAACATCGCCATTCCCTCTGTTCTCTCTCACAGATGGGTCGCCATTCCTGTTGTGTAAAGCAAAAATTGAGGAAAGGTTTATGGTCCCCTGAAGAAGATGAGAAGCTGTTCAATTACATAACCAGATTTGGTGTTGGATGCTGGAGTTCGGTTCCCAAACTAGCTGGTAACAACTTACCTATCTTTCATAAATACAAATTTTTTCTCCTCTACTATTCTTTCTTCTCTTTCACTCGTTCAAAAGAAAAACAAACAAGGAAGAGTGCTTAACTCGTTTCATTAATCTCAGGACTGCAGAGATGTGGAAAGAGTTGCAGGTTGAGATGGATAAACTATTTGAGGCCTGATTTAAAGAGAGGGATGTTCTCACAGCAGGAGGAGGATCTTATAATCAGTCTCCATGAAGTTCTTGGAAACAGGTAATGCATTGAAGGATGTTCAATATACGATATAAGTAAATCAATTTTTTCCTGTGTAAACGGTTAACCATTGATTGGTTGTGAAATTGTTTTCTTCTTAATATCAGGTGGGCTCAAATAGCAGCACAGTTACCAGGGAGAACAGATAATGAGATTAAAAACTTCTGGAATTCATGTCTAAAGAAGAAGCTTCTGAAACAAGGGATTGACCCGAATACACACAAGCCTTTAACAGATGGTCATGTTAAGGAAGAAAAGAAAATCACAGAGACAGCACCTATGCAAACACCACTGCCTCAAGGCCTTTCAGTTCCATTAACTTTCCCTTCATCACAGGGAACAACACTTCTAATAGATTCCAATTACTATGATGGAGGACTAACTGAAGCTTCAAGAGAAATGTTCTTGAACAAGCCAGCATTGGACCCGTTATCCTACTATGATTTTCCAATGGGTGCTGCACAGTCTGGTTTTAACTTACCCATGAGTCAGTATCAGACAAGCCTTAAAGCATCTGATCAGAGTCCTTTTGGACCCAATTCAAGCTACGGATTCCTTTCATTGCCAAGTCTAACCAATTCTGATCATGGGAACGTGTCGGTGACGGAGTTTTCGGACAACAATTCAGCTTCCAAAATCAGTTCATTGCTCATAAATGAGCAGGTGAAAGAAAGTTCCAGCAATAGCTCAAACATGAGCACCATTTACGCTGGAGGAGGGTGTCATATTAGCAGCATGATGGAAAATGCAAGTTTCTCGTGGGAGGGTGACAATAAATTTGACCCTTTGTTTCAGTTCCAAGTAAATGCTACAAAATCCGAGGATTTCAAGACAAGTCCATGGGAAGAGGGGCAGCTTCAGACTCGCAATTCGATAGATTTCACTAGCTTTCCATTAACTTCACTTTCAGAAGATCTAACCGGGGAAAATTTTGATGTATTTCAGCATATATGAACTGTAAATTCTTTCTTTTTGATTTTTTGAACCCTTTTTCATGTTAGTAGAAAATAGAATGATGTTGATAGTACAGGAGATTTGTAGCTAAAGATTTGTGACGATCCCCCTCCCCCGAAGCTATTATTCCTATTGATGTATTTGTTTTCATCAGCCAAAGTTTGAATAACGATATATTCTCCATGATTATTGAGTGCTGCTAAATTTGTGCAAGCCAGTGAATAGTTTTTTATGAGATGCAGTTACCTTGTTCTTTTTTCTTTTATCTTTTATCTCCTTTATCCTTGTAGTAGCTGTCTTCTATATCAGGTGGTCAAAGAGTAGAATACGATAAAGAGGAGAAGCACCCATACACTGCACCAAGTTACGAATTCCATTTAATTTTGGCTGATCATTCCTTTTATAATATATATGATATTATTATATATCACACATGGGGACACACGCTCGTGTGTTTCTCAAAATATACATGATGTATATAGTGGGCTTTGGTAGATATATATTAGCGCTGGCAGGGTTTGAATAAGAAGATTATCCTGTCCTATCGTATAATGAGAGGATGATGCTTTCGCTGGCATATGACAGCACCATGCATTTGGTGAATCCCTCCAAAAGGCTAAAATTGGCTCCCCAAAATCTCCATTATTGGAGAGAGACAAGTTCATATAACTGATTAAAGTCTAAAGCTATAGGGTCCTCTCCTTCTGTATAACATATACGGTTCCAAATTTAAACCACCTTTAAAATCATCTTTAATATAGCAGTCACCCGAGTAACCACTCCATGCTTATGCTATATCACCATAGCTTGCATGCGGTGATGATCTTATTTATTATATATATACATATACAATAACAGTTCTTCGGGGTTCTAAGGGTTTGAAGAAAATTATGCTTTTCAAGCAAGAGAGGATGTGACTGCACAGTTTATAATAACAGCTGAATTTAATTGCCTATCAGTTTGGTTATGTTTCTTATATATACATGTTCTCTAATTATGAAAAAGATAACCAATTAAAGCAAATGAAATGAGAGAAGAACCCACACAATGACGTACACCAACTACTCTAGTACTTGTTACAACCACATATACATCAGGCATAACATAGGCCATTATTGAGTCATAAATCAGGAAAGATTAAATCTGCTCTCAATTCTCACGCAAACCCTTCCAAAAAAGTCAATCGGTCCTATGGTGATGGTGAGGAGGATCGATGAGATGAGAGATGATGTTAACTATTTGGACATAGTGCATGTAATTTTGAGCCACTGTGTTGACTTAGCTAGCAAACAAAAGTGTGCAGTAACTCCGGTGAGGACCACAGATGGTCCTACCCTAGGTTGCTACTTTGCCATATACCAAATTAAGACGGTGAAAGTCACTATTACTTCAATTAGAACAGCTGTGAACTAAGGCATAACCACACCATAAAAGCAAGAGAGGGACAGTGCATAACCACATCATAAATTAATTAGCTTAAGTGTTTAGCCTACGCTCACGCTTCTCGTTTATCATGTATGGCTGTTTGGGCAAATTATGATATAGCCATAGCCAAAAAGATGCATAATTATGCCACAGCTAGCTTCGTATATACACATATATATTATTGAAAATCACGAAACTTCCTGCAACCAAACAGCTTCTCATTGTGGAGGCAGTTATACCTTTCTCTAGGGTCAAAAGTCATTTAGATTCTCAGCAAAATCAGAGGCAATAATATTGCTGTCAAAACCTGGTTCTAACTTATGATTATACAAACCACTGTAAAACCTTCGCCTGGATTCTCTCAAACCTGCTCTCTTATGATTATACTCTACATATATGTTTCTACAACTGATGTTTATAATAATATATATCCTTTTTGTTCCTAAACAAACCAAAAGTAATTGTTTTCTGTAAAAAAAGATAATTTTTCAATTTATTTCTGAGAGATTTAATCCAAAAATGGATAATGGTCAATTTTCATAGCATCTTGAAATCTAACCATATCCATATCATATGATAGATAATATTTTAAAGTATATATATATATATATATGTTTAGTTAAATAGCACTTGATATTTTATTTTCACATATAAGTGTGGGTGCCGACGCGGTTGGTAGTTAGCTACCTGAGGAACTGGAGCTGCATTTGCAGTGTGATGATAAAAGTGAAAAAAAAGAAGTATAATTAAGAAAGAGAAATATCAGAGATATGGTTGAAGTGAAATACTAAGTAATGTGGTAGCCTTTTCGGGTCAACTAACGGTGCATCACACAAGAGATATCAAAATGCTTTTGGTGAATAATGACTTTTGAACTTAGCAAAATTCTTAACAATATGATATAGGGACACCGACAAGTGCTGTCTCCTGCGTAAAAGGAAAAGAAATATTGCCAACTTCTTATGATAGTCAAATATATATGCCTTTGTTTTCTTAACCATATTATAAACTTTTAAATTTCAATTTTCAATCATAAATTAAATTTTCACATGTTGTTTTGTGTTAAATAATGAGAATCATCGTTCAAATCAAGTATTGAGATTGCAATATAAAGAGAAAAAACAAGAAGACAAAAAATAGTCTCTGTATTATCTCACTTCTGCACCATGCAGATGTATATATTTATACATCAAGATTATAATAGAATTAGTTATAAATCTATCTAATCTATCAGCAATATACACAGAATAATAACAAACAAAAATAATAACAAACAAGATCTTAAAACCTAACAAAATATTAAATCTTAACATATATTAAATCCTAACAAGATATTAAATCTTAACATATATTAAATCCTAATATTTTGACCTTACAGCTTTGGATTTTTATTATTTTTTTAAAAAAGGATAGATTTTCTTTTAATTCAAGAAAATGGCAAGATTCAAAGAAAATTACAGAAATGGGTGAGTTTGGCAACATTCTATGCTTTTTTAATTATTTTAATTAATTTTTTTTTATGGGTAATTTCATGAACATATATCCGTATTCCATATAAAATTGAATTGTACATTTGTTTTTACAGTTTTTTAAAATTAACCAATTTTAATTAATCATCATTTTATCTAATATTTATTAAATAAAACTTAACGCATGGTAACTAAGAGATGATGAATGTTAAGATTTATTATTAGTATTTTCTAAAGAAGAATCACCAGAAAATTCAATACTAATTAGACATGAACATAACTCATATATCAGAATTGTCAACCCCGTCCAAAACCTTAAAGTTATAGACTTATATAATGCTCAACTACAAAACTTAAATTCACATTTAGATTTTCAATAACAATTAAGATTAATAATTGAATAATATATTAACCAAATGTACAACTAAATTTAGTAAGGACCGAAGTGTATTTTCATAAAATTAGAAGAATCAAAAGTGAATTTAAATTTAATTCTTAAAAAAAAATTTAAAAGTCATAGTTAGATAGTTAACTTTTTTTTTATGAATTTTTTGTTTATATATCTTTTTTTTTTATAAAAATTGTATTTAAATGTACCACTTTTCTAGGAAATAAATTAAAAATCTTAAACCGGCACATATTGAAATAAAATAATAAGTAAAACTTTAAAAGTCTTATTTAAAATTCAACTTTTCTAATTAAAATTTTAAAAAAATTATAACTTGTGTTATAAAAAAACGACTTCTTTCTTTGAAAGTAAGGTTTTGGAAGACAACTTATCCATTTATGTAGTTTTTCTTTCTTTTAATATTGTTGTTTTGATAAGTATTAAAAAAAAAAACTGCTCCAATGACGTGGTGAAGCCCACAATTTAGATTAACTGGTTAAATTTTAATTGGTGGAGAATGATTCTCGATAGATTCTTTGATCCTTAGCTATGACTAGTAAAATTATTTGTAGTTTAAGCGTCTTCTGTAACAAGGTTAGACTTTTATTGACAATTCTAAAGTGTGATTTGCTTCTTGGGCTCACCGTTCTACACTTACTGTGAATAAAATATGAAAAAGCTAGCACAATTTACACGTTGAGGTTGAAATGATAGCTAACAAATGATTTTCGTTTGCAATTGGTAATGGCACGAAAGTAAAGAAGTGGAGAAATGGAATGAAAACGAAGTTAGGTAGAAGCCAATGATTCATGGTGTTTGGGCTTTAAATCGAATGCATGAGTGAGGCGTTGAACTTAACCTCAGAGAGCTTATGCTTCTAGAGGAAATGGATGGACCATGTCATTCAGAATCATGAATTTGAGCCCCCAAAGACCTTGCGATCATAAAAGAAACCAACCCTTTGAATCATTGCAAAATATCTCAACCATTATGTTTGACATTTCGGTATTCTTTAACCCTGTAAAACTTGCTACAGTACTTCTTTTTACCAAATGAATTCAGCTTTATGGCTTGCAAGTGATTATGACCTTAATACCGCAAAGGAAACAAGATGCTTTTTTTTTTTTTTATCATTTCTCCTTTTTATTTTGGGCTAAGGAGAAAGTGAACAAACTTAAAAGTACATAAAGCATTCCTTAAATTGAACGTCTTAATAATGGCTACTCATCAAATATAAGCTGCAAGTTGACATCCATGGAAATGTGTTTTTCACTGATTGCGCTTTCCTCACTCAAACCACGAAACTTCTGATTGCGTATTCATGGACTGTCTTCTATTGCATATACCACTACTGACTGTGACTTTCTAATTTCATCACACTTCCAATTAATTACTTGGTTTAACTAAGCAAATTCCAAGTTGAAATCATTCCCTTCTAGCTAAAGTTACTCTCAATACAAGTCACCAGGAATGGGCCAGAGAGAAAAAAGGTTCACAGTGTTGGCAAGAAAATACAGGTACAAATATACAAATACTTAATGACATGGTTTCCCAAGGGTTTTAGTTAAGAATGCAGGTGATAATTTGTGTAAAGTGCAATCTCAAACTATAGGCAATGGACAAAACATACTGCATGGCAGTTTACAAACCTTTATTTCTTAATGAGTTACTCAGCCCTACACCATCATTAGTAAATAAGTGACAGCAGATCCGCTACTTTAGATAAAGGAAGAATGATTCCCTGATGAAAGTTCAGTGTGAAATAAAAAGATTTGTCTTGAAATTTGATATAACATACTTCTTTTTTTACAGGCAGAGGTCAGTTCGATTATCTGTCAAATGGGAATTGAATTTGGGTGATCAATCTCTGTGGAGGACCACTGAACCAAGTGTACGCTTTCTGTGCAATTAAATATATAATGATGTGTGTTCAGAACTTGAGAGTATTAGATACGTAATCGAGCAACTCAATATTTTTGGTCACGTGCTTAAATGGTCTGTACAAATTGCAATCAGTTAAAGCCGATATACTTAATTGCATACTGTTTTCTGAAAACCAGTGACAGGGTCTGTACAACAACAACAAAATATTTAGCATACTGAACCAAATGGGAATTCAGGGTCTCCCTTGCTCTAATAATCTCATCCATCGTCTTCAATAGGATTACTATGTTACAACCAACAACAAGATCAGGTTCCTGGGATGACATTAAATAACAATTAACAGATTAGGTCTAACTAAGTTATCACACTAATTCCACGAAAGATAGTATCTTCAGCCTTATCACAAGTATCTTCTGGATAGAAATACCTCAACTTACAGCAGAAAACAGAAATGCATTCGACCATGTTGAGGACCAAGTCACCTACTAGTCCACATTACTGTTTACAACTTGGTCAAAGACTACTTATCATTTTTCAGTGTGTATAACGCATGCAAAAGCAAAATGAAAACCATTCAGAATAACTTAGCAAAAATGGACGCTCTGAGTGGAGGAAATAAATATAGAATAAAACTACGCGTTCATGGCTTTAAACAACATATTTGTAAAAATATTTACATCAGATTGCCTCAAGAAAGGTAGCTCGGTTTGGAGACATTTTTAATTCCTCAGATTTGCATAAGCTTTGGACAATCTATTCTGTAGATTTATGCAGTTTATAAATACCCAGGAATTCTTTAGAACTCTTGCAGGATAATTTCTGAATCAATGCTAGTAATATCACCACTTGAACTCCACACCAATACTTCTCAAAACATTGGATTGGCTAACAGAACGTCTCAAGATATCCTCAGGTCAACTTTTATCGTCAGTGATGTCAAGATGATATTATGCTTCCACAAGATAATGCAAGATGTTCATGCTCACTGATTACAAAAACAAATTTGTCCATATACTCTTTTTACCTAGGCGATCCAGACGCCAGCTGCAAACTTCGAAGACACTCAAACCCGTGACATGACAACTGTGTCCAAACTTTACCCCATGCATTATATGTAGATTTACAGAGGGAACTACAACAAGAAATTATACAGACATTGCAGCCAGAATAAAATTTGAATCAAAATTGTGACTGCCAACACTAGATTGCCTCTTCAAAAGTACATCCCAAGAGATCCTCACGCCAAATTCCATCATCAGTGGTGTTGTACAAGCTCCTGTTACGCTTTAATCAAACAAACAAAATATCCATACCCTCCCTTCTCTTAATAACAGAACAACAAATTCGACATCTAGTCTTCTCTTTTTCTTCTAAATTTGATAACAGAAGTAGTAAAATCTGAGGAATACATGGCTTTAGCTTATTATATAATCCCTGCAGGAATTAGATCTCTAGAAGGAATCCCTGAACATGGGACATTTAAGAGATAAAATTTGTCAGTACGAATGAATTGCAATTGCAACTGAAAGAAGTTAAATGCATTGATATCCATGAAGTGAATTTAAGATTTTTTTTTCAGGTTAAGCAGGTAAATGACTAATCTTTCTTCTGATTTTAGACAAGAGATTCAAGACACATCAGAATAATAAATTTAAAGTAGTAGATATGTACGCACGCAGACTCAAATAGAACCATACTCCTGAGTGCCGTTTTCTAACCTTCGGGAAAAAATTAAAAACGCTTTACTTTCACGAGCAGCTAATTTAGCTTCCGGAAAAGTTACAAAAGAATATAATTTAATGATTACAATTAATTTTACACATGTTTTTGAATTACAAAAACATTTTTGCCTTAAAAAAGCGAACACAAACAGGCCCTGAATCAACATGTGGAAAAAGCATAAATTCAGAGGGAGTAATGCACAGTAAAATCAGCTATGCATATTGACATAATTTAAGGCTGTGTTTTATTTATTTTCTTGTAAAGGAAAGGTCTATGCCGTGCTTTAATCTACATAAGTAGCAACTATTGCTTTGTACATTTATAAACTGTACGCAGAATTCAAATACAGAACATAAGTCTATAAAATAGAATCAAATCATTGCAGTGATATTTATGAGGAGAAAAAAGGAAGGACAAGAAATCACTAGAATTAGAAAAGTTGGTACATCAAATATAACCAAGTCTAAATTATGTCATATGCAACATTTCCATTTTATATTCGTAAATTTACTCATCTCGTTGAGACAACCAGTCTTGTGTATATAGTTCGGATGACCAGTCAATCAATACCACAAATAAAAGTGGCTAGGCTACTGAATTGAAATTTAGATATTTTCACAATGTAATAAATCATTTTCTAAATACAATACACTCTTGCTTTTCCATTCAAAAGACTTACAAGGCATTATTTTGATTAACGCAATCAGTGGCACTTACAGCCCCAAGGGCTGTCTGTGCAATTGAGCTCCTGGCTGATAAAGAGTGAGGTGGTGTATAGCCTTTGCGTGCAGGTCCTTCAAATCAGGATATTGTGTTTGAACAAGACGAGCATACCTCTCTAAGGTATTCAAGGCACGTTCTTGCTCAAGGACCTTACTGTTACCTACATTTAAGGCAAGGTAACAAAGTAATTTCAGGCCATGAACTTGTTGGCGATCATTTATCAGCAGCAGGCTCATTAGCTTCGGAACCCCATCAAGCTCAAGTATTGCTTTAGAATGGTCAACACAATTGTAGTTGTCCGGGCTGACAAACTTTCCTAATGCAATGGCAGCCTCACTGGCTACGTCAACATCTCTGCTACCAAGCTGAGCAACTAAAGGACCAAGAACTTGCGGAATCTTTCCAGAGAAGTTTCTGGCCAAGGAGCCAATTGCCTTAATGGCAGGAATCACCAGTGCCGGATTACCCTCTTCCTGAACCACCCTCAAAAGCTGATCCAGTACCGCCTTTGCCGCAGGCGCAGTTCGCTTAAAAGCAACTCTTCTAAGATCAGCATTGGACTCTGCCACAGCAGCAATTTCCATGACAGCCATAAGACAATTAAGTTGCAATTCCCCACTCTCAGACTCAATAATCTTAGCAAGACAAAGCAAACCTTTAGTCTCGGTAATCTTCTTGCAACTTGAAAGACACCCTTTGGAGAGTTTCCAGAGAGCCTTAGCACAACTGATTTTGACCTCATTCCTCAACTCCGGGCTCTCAACCTCTCTTTCTCTTTCCCTCCGATGGTGGCTGGAGCCACGGCTACTCCCATCCGAATTTGTCTCCCCAACATTGGACAAATTCAGAACAAGCGAATGGATACTAGCACGACCGGCCATGGGGTCGGCAAGGACAGTATCCATGGACAACAACGACACGAGGGGTCTAGTCACATTGGCCCTCACGAACTCCTCGCGAGCAAGTTCATGTTGCTCAGCCAAAGCTGAGACCAAATTGGCAACAGAGACACGAACACTCATAGGGGAGTCACCAAGGACCTGAACAATAGTGGGGGCGGCATGGGACTCTACCACGTAGCTAACGACCCTCTCTTGATTAGTAGTAACGTTGACAAGAGCATTGGCAGCAGCAACCTGAGCATCAGGGGAAGAAGCTTCCTTGAGAAGCTTGAGGAGAGGGGGCACTCCACCTTCCTCCAAGATGATGAATTTTGTTCGCTCGTTGCCTCTGGCGAGGGAGCCAAGTTCAGTGGCGGCTTCAGCGCGGTCCTTGGGCTGACCCAATTGAAGAGTGTAGGTGAAGGTCCAGACCCATGCAAGGATGGGGTCGTTGCTGGCGATGGGGGGGAGGGAGACATTGGTGCCCTCCTTCGAGTCCAAGATGGTGAGGAGCCACACCAAGTCGCCGTTCGAAGATTCCAGAAGGTTCCAGACCTTGCGGAAGTCGGCGGTCGTGGTCATGGAGAAGACCTGGCGGAGGACGCCACCGTGTTTCTTGCACTTGCGCACGAACGCTAAAGTGCGCTCTAGGTTTTTGAAGACCTCGCCGACGATGCGGCGTATGGGGCGCTCGTTCACGCACTGCGTCCCCGACACCACACGCACGACGGAGCGCAGGTTGTCGCACACCACCTGAACCTTCCGCGCCAGCTCCGTGCAGTCCACCTTGGACGACTCGACCTCCTGAGCCAGTTTTAAGACGCGGTCTCCCAGTAAGATGGGACCCAACAGCTCTTCTTGGAGCCTCTTTTCCTTTTCCGGAGCCGGATTAGGGCTAGGATTAGGGTTAGGATTGCCCATCATCGGAGACAACACGGAACCCCTCGCTCTTTGACCACTCCCTCTGTTATCTTATCTATATATTCAACCCACCAAAGCAGAGAAGCTAATCAAGAAAATGGGAAATTGAAGAAGAACCGAGCAAGAAGGTGGACAAATTGTGCTCCTCGGAATTCCAGAGTTGAAGGATCACTGCAGGAGCTTGTCCTAGGTTGTTCCTTCTTACACGACTCTACACTCCCCGGATTATTCACTTCACTCCCAGGATACCGACTCATTCATTTTAATAATTAAAAAGGACTAATTATTAGAAATACACAGAGCAAATATTAAAATAAAATAAAGTTAAGACAAACATACATTCCTTCCTGCTTCTTATCATTTCAAAGGAGAGTAATAAGATAATAAGATATATGAGAAAGAATAGAAAAAGGATGGATCCTCCTTTACTCCGTTAGAGACTTGGACCGAAGTCAACACAGGGTTGTTGTTGAACCTGCCAATGCAAAGCCAGATTAATTTCAAAATATTCCCATTTTACAATGTAATTAAATTTAAATGATGCTATGTTCCATTACTCATTTTCTGTTTTATCAGATAAATATGATTTATTACTCATTATTATAAAAATAAAAATAAAAAGTCTTTGAGGTTAATGAAAAGTAATTGAAATTATTATTTTTAATTTGAACTAAAAATATAGAGGTTTTTTATTTTGAAAAAAAGTTTTAAAATTAGAAAAAGGAAAGTATGGGGGTAGTTACATTACTTTGTTGATGATGGATAGTGACTTGGACAGAAATGGTGGCGTAGAGGTGTAACCCGCTTATTACGTCTTCCATGGCACGGAATGGCTACAAAAATTTATGAATGTACGGGCCCAGATAGACTTTACTCCTTTTAATTCCAATAATTTCTTGCTTTATAGGAACAACATCAATCACCCAAAAATCTCACTCTCAAACTTAATTTACATATAGTTTAAGATATTATATATATATATAAATTATAAAGTTATTAAGTGTATTTAAATTATTTAAAAATAATTGGTCACACTTTTTAGATTAGCGTTATATATTTCACTAGTATATTATTACTTATAGTAATAATGGTTTACAGGGATTGAGATTGTTGTTGAATATATACTAGTTAGTTTGCTTGTACATATTAAGTTTAAAATATTTAAAATTCATGATGAAAATAATTAATTATAAAATTGAAAATTTTAAAAATAAATATAATTTTGGAAAATAAATTTAATTATGATAAAAAAGTTAAAGAATTAATTTTTTATTCCTTTTAATATTTCTATTACAATGTAATTTGAGTATATATGGAGTTAAGATTTGTTTACTCCTAAATGTAGTTAATTTATTTTGTCTCTAATTGAAAATAATTTTTAATTTTTCAAATATAAAATTATTTATAGATAAAAAAAATAACAACAGATAAAACATCAAAATAATTGAAATAACGTAATATTAATAAAAGTCTTTTTCAACTATTCACCACTTGATTTTTAATTTAAGTGACTAGATCATTAATAAATAAATAAAATATCTCTTTTTCTTAATGAATTTAATACTTTCGACTTTTAAAGTATGATATCATTCTAAGTATATATTGTCATACACTTATAAAGAAGCAAGATATCCAAGGAATTCACACCCATAAAAAAACTCATATAATATAAATATCACAATTATATATATATATATATATATATATATATATATATATATATATATATATTACATAAATAATGCGTTCCTTCTCATAAATATACATATCTCTTGGATATCACACATTTGCCATAAGCTAACTTGCTTCCCAAAAAACTTTCTTACTTAAGCAATCTCTCACCACTTAAATGAGACAAATGCATATATCAAAATTAGGTTACGTGTCTTCTTTGCTAAAACACTCATTTCTCATTTGAATGTTTTCACAGCGCTTAAATATAAAATACTTTAGATATTTATTAACAAAGTTACAATACATAAAACACATTGTTTTTACTAGCACTTGAGCAATCGTGACAGGTGCCATAATATAGATGCATGGCCCACTTCCATATGCAAAAAGTACACATCTCTATTTCCATGTACATGTAATTTATCAACCACACATCCTTCATACATATCTCTTACTTCAAGTTTGAGAATGGAGTACAGAATATTACCCATATTTTTCTCTCACAAAGCTGCAGAGGCCAAAAGACAAGTGTCTAATTTTTTTCCACTAATTCACCCTCAATTTCCTTCATCTTTTCTTTACAATCCAACTCATATGAACTAGCTGGAACATCAACATTTTGAGGCTGCAACAGCACCAATACCACACCAAATTAAGACAAAAAAATATCAATTAAACGTCCCATGTTAAATAGTCATCAAAGTTGTCTAATGTCAGCCACTAAGTTTTAAGTTTATCATTCTAACTATTTGATTGCAAGATTTACCCAACTCAAGTAAACAGTGCCATAGACAGCAATGATGGAGGATCAACAATTATTAATCTTCTAGTGCCTCTCTCACACTCCTTATAATATTGAAGAGCAGAAAACTATGATAGGAAAGAACAGAATATTATTGAAAGAATGTTCAGATAAACGATCAGCATCAAGGGAATTACCATGAGCACAAAACCGATGCGTTCTACTGTCATAACTGGCCAATCTTCTAACCGAGGGATGTATTGAGTGTAAATACAAGTCTTACATTAGATAATGAAAAAAATAGAGATTCATTAACTTATCTTTTTAAAGTTTTGGATAGACTAGTGTCAATCCTTATGTAATTGAATTCTAATTTCATTGAGATTGTATTTTTATAGTAAACTTCCTCCTCTATAGATTTAATAAATGGTATCAGAATTAAGTTAGGTTCAGATTAGTGGTACGAAAATGGATATTCGAATGTTTCTATAGAGGATGAGTGTACCAATATAGAAGGGACTCACTCTTGAGAAAGAATTATTAAGAATTCAAGTACGAATTTAGATATCCATTAACCCATTATCTTAAAATTTTGGATAGAAAGTGATGTCAATTTCTAATGTGATTGGATTCCGGTCTCATAAATTTTTCTTTTCATATACCCAACAGGATGTGTCATTCCAAATTCATACCCGAAATTTGCAAGTTAGTCTTCGGAGAAACTATAGGCACCATTTTTTATTAGCAAATCGAGAAAATGAATTTGGACAACAAAATAGCTAAACTTAAATCATTTGTACATTTTATACAATAGATAGAAGCTTGACTTCTGGATTATGCATAGTTTTTCTTTTTTATGTTAGCTACCCACATGATATATACTTAAGTTTTGTTCTTAATTAGTATAATAATGTCCAAAGTATAAACCACTGAAGAAATTATTTCATACCATGCTTAAATTACTAGATTTGTTCGAGATTTTTTAAATGAATTTTTAATTGGATTTTTAACCACGTATTTTTTATGAAATTCGTTAAGTTTTAAATTTGTCAAAAAATATTATTTTTTTGGGTCTTAAAATGCTATAAAGGAATTTCACGGACTTATTTTTTAGTTTAGGAATCGAATTAAAACAAATTTAGTTGCCCAATTAAAAATGTTTGTAATAATTTAACCATAACAAACATTGAGAGAATTTTTTTGATAAAATGGATGTGCGTGAGAGAGAGGACTAAAGCATTATGTGAGTTTCTTCCAAAGATCGGTTTTGCTAAGCCATGTGGATTTTGATTAGGAAATTCTCCTCCAGGAAACATTTGATCGTGTGAGTAGGGTGTTATCCAAAGATTATGCCTCAAAATACCAGCTCTTCTTAAAACCATGGCCTCAGAACCTGCTAATGCTAAGCAGTTTGAACCAGGTATACTAGCTTATAGCCTCTCAACTCACCACTTCTTTGCATCTGCTCGTGTTCCTTACCTCAACCATCATTCAAATACTAACCATGTGTTAAGTAAAAAAAAAACATCTTCTCAGAAGGCAACTATTTCACCATAACATAGCATAGCAAATAAGAATTCAGTCTTATACTATGCAGTCATTAGCATGAAATCTGATTGGAAAGCCTTACAATCCATTGTCGAGCAGTTAAAGGATTGCAATCACTCAATGGCTTCCAATTCTGATCTTAGCAGAGTCTCTTCAGCATAAAATGCGTTATTGTGCACATTATTCTCCCCCGGTTACGAAGCAGCCTTAAGAGAAACATGACAGAGAAGAAGACACTAACTTTGATGTAATCAATAAACCTGATTTCATTGCACTTCGATAAAAGAAACCATCAAATGGGGCCCGTCAATTGAATCTTTTAAGATCGACGTTAAATTGGTGTTCATCCAAGCAGTATAAACTGAAATAGTTTCAGTGTAGCACAAGAAAAGTTTGGTTTTAACCAGAAATCACCTGATTCAAAGCGTCAACAGGTTTACAACCACAGCCATATTCATGCGAGCTACAAAAAAGTGTTGATGAAGTGGAGCATATAAACCTGGCGCAATCATGGTTCCATATTTACGAAACTCTCCAGGTAACAAGGTTCCTAAGCTTAGAATTCCAGTTACCTTAACTTCAGCTTCATTTTTTAGATTCTGAAACAACATATCATCCTTTCCACAGAGTTAATCACCAGTTTGTAAGAGTCTCACAAAACAAAAACGGAGCAAAGCGTTATGCAGTTCATGATAAGAGAAACTTGATTAATTAAACAATTCTGAACTCGCTGAAAAGAAAACAAAATTAAAAACATATGATCACATTGCACAAAAGGCAGATAACTGCCCGACAACAATTCAAAGGATGACTAAAGAATGGATAATTGTGAAAATATGCAATACGAAAAACATGATGACTTTACAAACGATGTGGTGTTTGACTTGCCGGATAGAGAAGTACCAGAAGAATCCATACTCATGTTAGCCACTATGCACATTAAAGAAACTAAAAGCTTTTGAGATTCCGCTAGTTTTCCAGTCTTGCTGTTTCCACAAAACCCTAAACATACACAATATTCAATTGTCTCAATTCCACCAGTCAAATTTGTGAAATGAGCATCGAAGTATTTGATGTGACCCATGTTATAAAAGTTTGTCCATAAAGTTCAAAGACCATTGAAAATTCAATTAGAAAGACGAACTTGGCAAAATCAAAAGCACAAATATAGGTTTGTTAAACATTCTTGAGCGAATGTGCATTTTTCTCAGCATCAAAAGCACTCTTCCTATAGTATTATTAATTTGGATCTCCACAAAACCGTGTCTCAATTGGGATTCCTAACCCTAATCCTAACCATAAATTTACCATAAATTTTAAATCCTAAACTTTAAATTCAAAATTCTAAACTCTAACCCTAAACCCTTACCTTAAACGCTAAACCCTAATTCTAAATCCTAAACCCTAAACCCTAAACCTTAAATCATAAACCCTAACCTTAAACTATAAACCCTACCCTAACCCCAACACTAACCCCAACCCCAATCCCAACCCTAACCACCCCTAACCCCAACCCCAACCCCAACCCCAACGCTAACCCCCACCCAAACCCTAACCCCAACTCCAACCCACCATAACCCTAAACCCTAAACCATAACCCTTAAACCTACCCCTAAATCTTAACCGTAGAACACTAAACTCTAAATTCTAATCCTAAAACCCTAAACTCTAAAATCTTATGTTAGAAAATTGCTTCAGGACCGAAACATGTCCACTTTTAATTCTATTTTATTTTTATTATTTCCTTAATTTTAAGGAATCTTAGGTTTGTTATTTCTGATTCATGCATTTGATTTAATGGCTTAATTCTAGGAACACTATGTTAGTGGGTAGTTATTTTTAAATCTTATAAATTGTAATGCTCTCTGGTTTAATCAGATAAGTTTTTCATTGTTCTCCTTCCATATATTATCCTTCAATATATTTTCCCGTTCATATATGTTCATTTTTGTTCTCTATTAAGAACCTTTGCTCTCTCTTATAAACACCAACACCCTAAACCCCAAAACTATAAACCTTAAACCATAAATCCAAAACCTTAAACTCTAAACCCTAAACACCAAACCCTAACCCCTACGCTACCCCTAACCCTAACCCTAACCCCTACCCTTACCCTAGCCCTAGCCCTACCCTTAACTAACTAGTCATGTGCCTTAATTTTAATTGATGTGGGACTTCATACCAACATTAAATCCCTACAATCCTCCATTTAATTATATAAGTCTCTCTACTTATACACTAGTCATTTTACTAATTTTTAATCGATGTAGGACTTCATACTCACATTTAACCAAATTATTTTCTTCCTATATGGTTATATGGGTTTTCTATTTACATATTAATCATCTTACTAATTTTTTTCACCCGGGGTATTTAGTCGCCAAACATAGATTGATTTTCACAATCCATGACGTTCTCTCATGCTTCCATTAGCACATCTCATGTCTCAACAGAATCAACTAACATTTTGCATTTAGCTTTGACATTTTTTAGAATATGAAAGCAACATAACAATTGATAAGACTCAAGAAACGCATTGTCAATGGAATTCATCAAAGACAAGTCTTTGTCGTTAACTATGACATGTGGACCACCCCAAATGTTGGAAATAAACCCTTGCAACCTTTCAAGAGACTAAGTGATATTATTTTGTCGTTCACTTGATAAGAATGCAAATGTCACTGAGTAGGCTAACCTAATGGATGTCACACAAACAATCTCTAGCAACGACAACCAATATTTATTTTTTTTAAGTGGAATCCATCAACAAAATAATATTAAATGAGTTCAATAATTTGATTGCATCGGGATGCGTCCAAAATAGGTCGTTTACAACCTTAGATTCCTCCACACATCTACTCCAATGAGTGTAGTTGTCACGATCCACCATCATCATCAGCTGCTACAACTTAGTTCTTGACCCTCTCAATTATTATTATTATTATTATTATATATATATATATATATGTGTGTGTGTATGTGTGTCTTGTATTGTAAACTTGTTTTATTGTAGTGACATTACTATCATTATTTTTTTTTAAATATTTGCAGGTGTTACTTGAGTTTTTATCATATCAAGAAGTACGAATTGTTTAGTACAATTTAACCTACCAGCAAAAGAGTGACCCATTAAATTTTTTGCCAAATTGTAGTTGTGGTATCCACATATGACTTGTAATACCCACTTATTGTCATTAGAAGATGGCTTGTCCCTTAGCTTGAAAGGACACACACATTTTTAGATGTCGTATGTACTAGATTGTACATCAGGTTTGTATTTTCTATATTTTCTAGCTATTTCACATCCTAGCAACATAAGCGTCTTCCTTCTAGGTTGACCGATAATTTTACTTGATCTTATAGTCACCACGACAAATCATAAATCATGTACAATCCATGTCACTCATTCAATAAAGTCATCACAACAGAGAAATATTTCATTTGTTATGAAATGATCGGTTAAATCTCCCTTAATCACCTCATTTATAATAAGCGAAAAATCTGATACCACTCTAGAATTTATGAGTCCATCCCATAAAAATATTCTTCTATTTTAAACTATAATCACTTATAAGAAAAAATTCACTCTTCAATATCTAATATAATTTATATAACCTACAACATTATAAAAAAAAAACCTAACAAATTTTTAATAAACTTTAAATGATAAAAGTTCAAAATAAAAATATTAAAATCTCCCTAATAAATTATTTAAATTATTACATGCATTTTAAATAACAATAATTTTCACCAAATTAAAAAATTTTATATAAAAAATTATTAATCAAATGAAAATAAATAAAAAATATAATTAACTCAAAATAACAAATTATAAAAAATTGAAAAAAAATATTTAATAAATTTCAAAATCTATTTCACTTTTGAATCTTTATCGAATTTCAAAACGTATTAAAAATTTAAACGAAATTCAAAATTTGGAATAGTTTCTCAACCTTTTCAATAGATCTCGAATTTCATTTAATTTTTTAACAGAGATTTTAAAATTCATTTAAGTAATGAACAGATTTCAAAATCGATTGAGCTTTATAAAGCTTTCATACACATGTTGATTTGAGTATTCAACAGATTTCAAAATCGAATGAGCTTTGTAATGCTTTCATACACCTATTGACGTGGAGAAATTTAACGAAAAATAACTCCCCCGCGCAGTAATGGACTAGGAGCACCACGACCACAGGCACCTCTTCTCCAAGTCTCTGAACTTTTCGAACCACGAACAACTTAAGGGGGTGCAGAGTATGTATATAAGAAGAAAATAAGGACATTCAATAAAATTGAATGAAGTAAAATTCTAACAACCTCATTAAATGAGGGTATTTTAGAAATTTGGAAGTGTAGAAAAAACCCTTAAAAGTGCAGGAGAAAAGCCCAAAAAGTATTAGATTAGAATGGCTGAGAATTCTCCGAGGACATTTTGCAGAATTCGATAGACATTCTTATAATTATGTCATTATGCTAGTTTTAAGATTATTTATATTTGTTATTGAACTAATAAGCTAAATAATTACGTACTAATTTTTAAAATTCTAACAACCTCATTAAAATATTACTTATTTATATTCTTTAAAAAATACGACATACAGATTTTAATTATATAAAATAATTTTTATTCTAATTTTAACTATTTAAAATCCAACCACTTGAGGCAGCCCACCTGCGCCAGAAACCGTTTCAGTCTACTTCAGGTTATGTATAGTCTACTTCTTCAGATTATGTATTGATTAAACAAGGTTAATCCACTTCAAATTCCTAAAAAATATCCATAATTCTTATTTAAAAATCAAACAAAATAACAAATCATGAGTATAAGGCCAGATTTATTTGCTAAGGGCTTCCTCTTTATGGTGAGCAAGCTATTCGTGAGTTCTCCTTCCCGATAAAAAAATGCACGACTTAAAGGGATGTAAACACCCTATTCTCTTGGACTAAACATTAATTAAAGGATGGTTTGCGGTGCCTTACCAGAAATTGGAGCAGTTGTAATAACCCTCTAAATGCATACCAATGTTGAAAGTGGAAGGAGAAAACTCCAGGCAATATCATCAAGGAAGAAAAACTAGCCATCAAATACGCATATCCCAGTCACTTAATCTATGCAATAGGTGATCACATAATAATTTTAAGTGTCCACAACAAGTAACTAGTTTTAACAGCCGTAAACAGATTAAAACTAGCATTACAATTAACACCTCGATCCGGCATTATACCAATTCAAACGAAAGATAGTAGGAGACACAAAAAAGTTAACACCAAATTACACAGCCAATTGAGAGGAAGGACTAAAAGGAAACGGCCGAGTTTCATTATATGGTATGTTGAAGCTGAGTATCAAATTAAACCTTATTACACACCTCATTCAACTTCATCAAATACTCATGTGTTATTTTCCCTCTAATTTAAGTAAATGAGAGGGTACCAGTATTGTTTCATTTAAATTGTAAGGACATTAAAACAATGAAACAGTAAATTCATTCCGTTTTGTCGTGTGACTCATTCCACTGACTAATAAACATCAAATTACAAAAGGAAATACAAATGTATCTTAGGGTTAAAAGGGAGGCTTCCAAATGAACAGAAATTCCAAACATTTACGTATAAGCAAAACCAAGGCTCAATTTGCGCAAAACCATTCTTTGATCCCTATATCGCTGCATTGCAACTGCCCTGAATCAAAACATTACAAGCAGATATTTCGCAGCGAATGGGGATGCATTTGAAAACTTGTACGAATGATAAAGACCAGTTGCCAGAGGCATAAGCATCAGCATCGACACAACAATCAAGAGGTTCAATTTCGTAATATAAAACAGGGATTCGACAAAATAACATGAATCAAAAAAGATATAATCCGGAACATTGAGAATATAAAAACCATTTAAACTAATCGAGTTCAGACAGATAGATAGAAACTAGAACCAAAATGACATGAACAATAACAGATCTCAAAATCCTTTTAAACAAAAATACCCTAAGCGGTGAGAACAACGGCTCCACCGGCCTCCTTTATCTTCTTCTCGGCGATCTTGGAGACAAGTTTGGCCTTCACAACGAGAGGCTGGTTCTGAGGCAAAACACCTTTACCCAAAACCTTAAAGTAGCCAAACTGGGTGACATCGAGCAAGGGAGCTTTGTCGGCGGTGGCCTTGTCTTTGGCCTCCTGGGGGAGAAGGGACCATAGCTTGTCGATGTTGACTATGGGGCAATAGAACTTGTTACGGAGCTTGTGGAAGTAGCGCATACCCACCTTACCGAAGTAACCTGGATGGTACTTGTCGAAGAGGATACGGTGGTGGTGCATACCACCGGCGTTACCTCGACCTCCGGGATGCTTTCTGTGCTTTCCGATACGGCCGTGCCCAGCGCTGACATGACCTCTCTTCTTCCTGTTCTTCTTAAACCTAGTCGTCATTTTCTCTTCCTCTCTCTCTCTCTCTCTCTCTCTCTCTCTGTTCCTCTCTCCCTCACTTTCTATCTCACGGAGCGGCCGCACCAACGAATTAGGGTTTTGGGATTTATATAGCATGCTTCGAAGGTTGTTTTACTAATTTACCCTCGCTCATTCATCCTTTTTCATTTTGTTTATGAAAATTTTCAATTTTCACTCTCACATTAACACAGCGTTTTTTTTTTAATTAAAAGGATTAAAATTTGTTAAAAATATATATTTAAAAAATTAGTGCAGTACTGTAATTTTTTCAAAAAAACTATTAAATTGTTTTATTATCATATAATTTCAAAAATTTAATGTAAGGCTTGAAGCTGAAAGCCCCTCTTTTCTGTCTCTGTTGAGTTTTTTTTTTATTATTTATTCATGTTTATTTTTCTCTCTTTACCTCCTTCCTTTTCTTTCTCTTTTAACTCTGGAGATGATTCTCAAGTTTTTCATAAGTAGAATGTACGCGTAGAACACAGCTGATTATGGAACAATTTATCTGATTAGAAAATAGAATTTAAAAATTATATTGTTTTATTAAATTTGGATTAAATATTTTAAACATCAAAATGTTGGGCCTATCGGGCTTTAACACAAACGACATGTTCATTAAATTTATCTCCAAACTATATGTCTAAGGTTCAAACATTTTATAATTAAGATAAAATAATATCATACTTATTGATCTATGTATTGACGAATAGAAAAAGAAAAAAAAAATTGTCCCTTGTCGATGTTCAATTACATTTGGAAATGAAAAAAAAAAAAAGCCTTTATGATGTTGGGCTACTTTACATATTTTAATTTTGTAGAAATGTGGTTAAATTTTTAAACTTAAATGAAAGGGTATTATAATTCAGTATTCGTACAAACTAGTGTTGTTCAACGTTTAATAAATATTTTGAGAGTGGCAAACTTAATTACATGTTAACCTTATTAATTCAAAAATAGTAAATTTATTATAAAATCAAATTTGATATATTTATTAAATGTTGAAATTAAAATACTATTTTTTAATACAGAATTATCATAACTTATTTAACCTGTGAACTATCATAAACTTATTTAACCTAAAATAAGTTAGTCTTAACGTGGGCTTCGGGTCGGCGTAGAGGTCCACAAGAAGAAAATGTAAGATTGGCTGAATACTTTAATCTATTATGTATAATCTGCAGTCTCTATGGACTAACATAAAAACAACAGGACAAATTAACCCACATAGTTTGTATTGTTTGAATTTGTTTCAAAATATGTCTACTAATATTTTGTAAATTTATCATTAATTAAGTTTGTTTTTACAAAATCTTCCATGAGTTCACACGGTTCTATTTAACTTTAATTACTTGAAATTTAATTTAAGTTATCGTTTTGGTTATATATATCTAATATAAAATTTTAACAGACTATTTAAAAATTAAAAATAATAAAATTATGGATATTTAATATTTAAAAAAATTATAGAATTTATTATTTTTATTAATTTATTAAAATTTTGAGCATTAATATTGTACATGTTGTAGTTGAAGAAAAAAATTACAAAAATAAACAATTCCTTATTTGAGACAATTGTGTTCACTTGAACAGAAAGAACGAACTGTTGACAAGTGTTTAAGAGCGATGAAATGTGAAGAATCGCGTGTTCGCTTGAGTCGAATTGCGAGGAAAGAAAGCTGGGGATTTGCGGGATTGAAGAATTTTTAATCACCCGCTAGAGTACGGAGATTTGGAACGATTTAACCTATAACGTCTAATTTATCCTTTCTACATTGTATAATTCAAGTTGACATAATAATTCGATTTTCAAGTATTCGGCTCCCAACCTTCATATCCGGTTACAGGAGTGTGAACAATTTGTGAAGAAGTCGTATTCGGTTTCCACTCGTGATATTCGGTACCAGGGGTGGCGTTTGACATTCCAACGTGATGGTATCCGAGGAGCATTTTGTTCCAAGCTTGGAGGTGGAGGTGCAGGCGCCATGTTCGACCGCACTGCAGGCACCATGTTCGACCACACTGCAGGGGCCATGTTCGCTGGTGGAAGAAGGTTGCTCTCCAAGTTTCTCGCGCGAGACGAAGAAACCCCACGTTGGGTTGGATGCGCGATCTGGACCAAAGACGAAGGAGAAAAGTGGTTCCCCTGCAAGCAGTCCAAAATTGAAAGAGAAAAGAGAAGGGTATCTCCCTTTCTGCCCCACGACCTCCCTAGAACAGAGAAGGAGATAAATCGCTCACCGACAACACGACAAAAAGACCCAAACGCTGGGTTTGTCCATGAAGAAAAAGAGATCGCACAAAACAAAGTGAAAGGGAAAGAATTTTCCCCGTGCGTGCTGTTAATCTAAAAGGTAAATAAAATAGATAGATGCTTGAAGAGAGAAAATGCACGAAAACTTATTTATTCAAACTAATAAAAGAGGTCATTTATAGCCATTTACAGTGAAACTGTTGGATCACACGTTAGAGTGTGATCCCTAATTTATTGGAACCACCCTATAAAATAGGAGAAAGTTCTACAACAACCCAAAACATAACAAATAAAAAGATAACAAAACCCTTTAAAAAAATCCTGACAACTCCTCCCTTAAACTAATGCATCTACATTAGTTATTCCAATCAAATTACGAAGCCCTCAAACTGGTCCAACTTTAGGGGTTTTGTCATAACGTCTACTAACTCATCTTGAAAGCTACAAAAGCTTAGCTTGACTACTCCATCATTCACCAAGTCCCAAAGAAAGTGAAACTTTATATCTATGTGTTTGCTTTTTCCATGAAACACTGGGTGTTTGGACAGTTGTATTGTAGAGCTATTATCACACAGAATCTCAACTTCAGTCTCATTTTTAAGCCCAATCTGTTCTAACAATCTACTAAGCCAAATACACTGACAAGCACATAGAGTTGCTGCTATATATTCTGCTTCTGTTGTAGATAAAGCTACCACATTTTTCTTCTTGGATGCCTACGAAATTGTCCCTGGTCCTAGCATAAACACATACCTAGAAGTGCTTCTTCTATCATCCAAGTCTCTGGCATAATCACTATCAGAAAAAGCTAATAGTCTTAAACTGTTATTCCCCTTGTACCAGATTCCAAGACCAGTTGTTCCTTGGATATACCTCAGAATACGTTTTGCTGCCAACCAATGTGTTGTAGTGGGATTAGTCATGAATCTACTGAGTAAACTCACTGTACATTAAATCTGGTCTAGTAACAGTCAAATAGATCAGACTTCCAACTAATTGCTTAAACAAAGTTTCTTCAACACTTTGTTTCTCTGTATTCTTTGTTAGACGAGTTCCTGGCACCATGGGATTTTTCACAGCCTTGTTGTCCTGGATTCCAAAACGTGATAAAATTTCCAATGCATATCTCCTTTGACAAATAAATATTCCAGTAGAATACTGTTTAACCTCAATGCAAAGAAAGTGACTCATTATACCCAAATCAGACATGTCAAAATGAGTCATCATGAACTGCTTAAACTCCTCACACATAATTTCATCATTTCCAGTGAATATCAAGTCATCAACATATAAACTAACAATTAAAATTTTATCTCCCTGTGATCGAGTGAACATAGTGTGTTCACTAGGACATTTCTTGAATTTTTCTTGTGCAAAGAAGGTCTTAATTTTGTGGTACCAGGCGCGGGGTGCTTGTTTAAGGCCATACAAAGCTTTCTTTAATCGATATACCTTCTCTTTTTCTCCCTTTTTAATAAAACCTTCAAGTTGTAAAACAAATACATCTTCTTTTAACTCTCCATGAAGAAAGGCACTTTTGACGTCAAGTTGAAACACCTTTTAACTAAAGTGAGCAGCAGTTGCCAAAATTAATCTAATGGTATCCATTCTAGCAACAGGAGCAAATACTTTAGTGTAGTCAATCCCATGTCTTTGTGCATATCCTTTTGCTACAAGCCTTGCTTTGTGTTTTTCTACCTTCCCTTCTGCATTTAATTTGGTTTTAAAAACCCATTTAACTCCAATTGGTGTAACTCCTTTTGGTAGTGATATGAGTTCCCATGTATGATTCTTCTCTATAGCTTTTATTTCTTTCATCATAGCATTTCTCCAATGTGTACTCCTAACTGCTTCTTCAAATGATGTTGGGTCAATTTCAGTCACCAACATGGCTGCCAAATCTTCTTCTTCTGGCAAATTTGCAGTTGTATTATAGTCTACCAACCACCTAGGTGCTCTTCTTACTCGTGTACTCCTTCCTTGAGATGAACCTGATGAGGTACTGTCCAGGTTTGTACTGCTGCCTTCTTCACTGTTTTCACTGGTATCAACATCAAATGTTATTTTTCCTGCTGTTTTTTCTGCTGCACTGTCATTTTCTGCTTCATAAATTATCTCTTCTTGCTGAGTTTCTGTCTTTAAACTGCTCAAGTCCCAACTTTCTTTTTCCTCAAAAATTACATATCTGCTAATGATAACAGTTTTTGTGACTGGATCATATAATCTCCAAGCTTTAGACTCATCACTAATGCCTAGAAAAATACATTTTATGCTTTTGTCATTCTGCTTCACTCTTTTCTGGTCTAGGATATGTGCATGGGCCACACATCCAAAAATTCTGAAATATTTCACCACTGGTTTCCTACCGCTCCAGGCTTCTTCTGGAGTAACATCCTCTACAGCAATTGTTGGGCATCTGTTCTGAATATGCACACACCATTTGAAAGCTTATGGCCAAAGTACCTTGGGAACATGCTTCTCATTTAACATAGAACGAACTGTTTTCATAATCGTTCTATTCTTTCATTCGATTATACCATTTTGCTGAGGAGTGTAAGGGGTTGTTTCAAACTCATTAGAGAGAATCTCTCTACCTCGGTCTGTACGTAAGCAGAGTATAGGAACTCCTGCTTCCTTCTCAACTTGTGCCTTGAACATCTTGAACTTTGCTAATGCTTCTGATTTTTCATGCAAAAAATATACCCAAGTCTTCCTAGTAAAATCATCAATGAATGTTTGAAAGTACCTTTTATTGCTGTGTGAAACTGGTTGGATAGGCCCACATATATCTGAATGTACTAGTTGTAGTCGTTGAGATGCTCTCCAGGTACTGTGGCTTGGAAACAAACTTCTGGATTGTTTTCCATCCAAACATGTAGAACATATTTTCTGCGGATGGACTAAAGTAGGTAAACCTATCACCATTTCTTTTTCAGCCAAGATACTCAACGCTTTGTAATTTAGGTGGGCAAAACGACAGTGCCATAAATAAGCTTCACTGGTTTCTGATTGGAGAAATAATGATTGTGTTTGAGTCATAGATGCTGTAACATAGAACATTCTATTCCCACTCATGTGAGTTTTCATAATCAAACCCCTTGTAGAATGAAACACCTTGCAGGAGCCATTTGAAATCAAAATGGCTAAACCTTTTTCTTGTAGTTGTCCAATACTCAACAAATTATTTTTAAGTTCAGGAATGTAATATACTTTAGTCAGTACCTGGGTGATGCCATTAACATGCATTCAGATACTACCTTTTGTTGTACTGTCATATGAGTATCATTGCCAAGTTTTACTGTCTTGGAATGTTCTTCTTCCAAATTCAGAAACCATGCTTTGTTTCCTGTCATATGATTGCTACAGCCAGAATCAAAATACCATTGTTCATCCTCTTGCATTTGTTGCTCCTCGTGTGCCATTAGGAGAATTTCCTCCTCATCATTAAATTCAGCATAGTTAGCTTTATTGTCCCAATCAGGCATTCATATTGGAAATGCCCTAGCCTATGACACTTGAAACACTCAATGGTGGCCTTGTTGAATGGTTGTCTTCCTCTCCCTCTGCCACGACTGCCTCTAAACCCACCACGGCCTTTGCCTCTGCTAGGCTTCTCCTCTTGAGTGCTTCTGCTGCTGGTGTGCTCATGGGTTGCTTTGAGCACATGTTTTTCCTCTTGTACCCCAATCATTCGTTGCTCATGCACCAATGGACTCCCATGTAACTCATCAATGGTGAGAATATTAATGTCATTTGACTCCTCTATAGCACAAATGACGTAGTTGAATTTAGGGGTTAAAGATATTAATATTTTACTCACCACAACACTATGTTCCATCACTTCTCCATTGGACTTCATTTTACTCACTATAGTCATGGTGCGACCCAGAAAGTTGTCCACTTTTTCTCCTTTCATGGTGAGTAGCTCAAATTCTTTCCTCAATGCTTGAAGTTTTGCGCGTTTCACTCTTGTAGATCCATGGTACTTTTGTTTCATAGAATTCCAAATTGCCCGTGATGTACTTTTGTCAAGAATAGTCTCCAATATTTCCCTATCAATGGATTGAAAGTGAAAATTTTTGACCCTCAAGTCATTGAGTTTGGATGCCTCCACAACTCCCTTGTGAGCCTCACCACTAGATCTTGAACCAATTACAGGTGTAGGTATACCAACCTCCACAAGACTCCACAGTTCCTTGCTCCTAAGAAAATTCTTCATGGTCATTGCCCAAAAGTCATAATGACCATCAAATTTAGGAATGGCGGGTTGTGCAAATTCTGGAGTTGTCGTCTTACTAAGAGGGAGATGGAAGAAATCACTCACTCACGGATTGGATCAGGTCCCTTACGGAGCTCTGATACCAATTGTTAATCTAAAAGGTAAATAAAATAGATAAATGCTTGAAGAGAGAAAACGCATGAAAACTTATTTATTCAAACTAATAAAAGATGTCATTTATAACCATTTACAGTGAATTGAAACGGTTGGATAACACGTTAGAGTGTGATCCCTAATTTATTGAAAGTACCCTATAAAATAGGAGAAAGTTTTGCAACAACCCAGAACATAACAAATAAACAGATAACAAAACCCTTTAAAAAAACCTGACAATGCTACAAAACCCACATTAATGGAGTTCTTGGTTGAAGAAGAAGAAAGGTGCTACCCTAACTACCTTTTCGTGTGAGACAAAGACAAAGGGAGTGAACAGCAGCCCAAAGCTGGGCTTACGAGAGGATAAAGGCCCGATTATTATAACCTTTATTTGAATGTATTAAATTACCTCTTAAATTTAAATTCTATTATATAAATATTTAATAGCATTTAATTTTATTTTAAAAACTAATTAAAATTTTGCCTCATAAACCTTCTAATTTAATCTTTAAATAAATAAAAAACAATTTGATAATATTAAATGGGCTCTTAAATTTAAGTTTTAATGATTAAATAATTAATTTTAATTTTTTATTTTTTATAAACATTTTTACAATTAAATATAACATTAACAATTATCATTTTATATTACTTTAATAATTAAGGGCATTTTAATAATCTTTAATTTCTACCAATTAAATAATTTTTTTAAAATTGTCACATCAATCAAATCTTATACTAATTCTTATAAATTTTACTTCTAAATCTAATCTCAATTACCTTCAAATCTACTTAAATAAATAAAAAAAAAACTTATCCTCAAGTATATTCAATCAAAAAAAATCTACTTAAATAAATACTCCAAGTGAATAAAGCCTATGTGAGACAGCGGACCAAATATTATATTGAACGGACTAAAAAGTGGATATTTATTCTTGCATCCTATCAAATTTCGGCCTCACCCCATCAAAAAGCTACCAGAAATTTTTTTTCCGAATGGCAGGAAGGAGTGATTGCTTGTTTTTTATCTTCAGAAAAATAAATTCTGAAAGTGATAGGATGTAAAAAGAAATTTGATAGGGTATACGCAAGCAACACTAAAACATTAGTTCATATTTCTTAGGTCAACAGGCCAATCGACATTTCCATTTTTAATTTAAAAAAAATGTGTTTTGAATCATTTTAATTTCATTTAAAGAAACAACAATATGTTTAATTTAGTAGACTGTTCAAGTTGGAAAAAAATAGCAGTTAAGATAACTATATTATATATTATATTCGTGTTTGAATTTAGTTGAATTTTATATACAATAACAGTGAAGTCAGCGATCGGTCCAACAAACAGGATCATTTGAATTTAGACCTTGGTTATTTATTAAAGAATTACATCATCTGATCATTAGCCGTAGAATTGGTAAAATAAGAACTTATACTGCCTTTGGAACTCATTGGAAACAAAAGTTTTAACTCATTGGAAACAAAATTACGTGTTAATCTACTTTTTTTCTACTATTACCATAAATTTTAATTCAGAACATACATTTAATATATTTTTTTCTGCATTATTTATCTAGAGGGAAAGAAGCCATGTATTTTCCATTCTTCTTTGAAACAAAATGATAATTGAATAAATTTATTTCGTCTTCTTTTGTTTTATTCTTCTTTTAGTTTAAATATCAATCTAAAATATGTTTAAAATATTAAAAATTTAAAACTATTAAATTAAAAAAATTATATTCATTTATTTTTAAAATTTTAAAATAAAATATGTATCAAAATTTGAAACAAAACTAAATTCTAATTTTATATCGAAATTTAACAAGTAAAAATAAATTTAACCCATCAACCTTTTACATTTGATCACCTATTATCCAGATTTAATGCCTTTATCAAGTCAAAGGAGGAAAATAGGTATATACATGTATCAATCATCCACGACATATTTTTTCCAAACTTTTGCCCTAAATCCAACATTGTGTTGTTTCAAATGTAACAGTGGTCACATGCAAGCATGCTCAAAATTCTACCACCCCAACATAGTAAAACTCAATTTCCCTAAAGCAGCATCAAAACTATAGATACTGCCAAGGCCTCTTCGAACCTAGAGGAATGGAATTCGAACCTGATGTCAAACCTCGATTCCCATAGCCTCCACGTCCTCTTGCGCGAAAACTTCCCCCTGATCCTACATAAACATAAGAACTACTTACAGTCTATCCTAATGAAAACCACAAACTTCAGCTTCAACAAGAAATTCTTATTACCATATTGACCAGAACCAGCTGACCGAACCATTGCAGACAATGCAGGACTCACATCCTGACCAGCATCTTGTAAAATCTTGATCAGATCCCTAGCAAACTTGGCATTGGCGTGTGTAAAAAATGTGTAAGCAGTTCCTTTGGCCCCTGCACGACCAGTTCGACCAATTCTGTGTACATAATCTTCCAGGCTTGATGGAAAGTCATAATTGATCACACATTTAATGTCCTTCACGTCTACAAGTAACATAGTAAAACATCATTAGAAATTAAGAGTAAGGTTTAAAAATGGATAAAATTGAAAAAACCCTTATCCCTGAGCTGTAAGATTCTAGAGATCAAATAGATCAAATAGATCAAACTCAACACATTCATCACATCAATGTGCCCACCTTAACCTTCCAGGGATAAGGAGCTACTTCACCATCATGCCATCTACCACATCCAATTATTGACTAAGCATGCATGAGTCGACCGGGCTGCAAATACAATCAGCTCCATAATTGTGGATGGGGGATCAATCAATTTGACTATGTCCTTAAAAAACGTATGACAGGCATATGATCTATATCTCTTCAGTCTACACTATCAAATTATTGATAACTAACCTTCAGCATGTAAACCACCATGCATTAACACATTCTATGAAATCTACAGGACCACACGTGATATGTCACCTCAGAAGTTATAGATCAATATCCGAGCCATATCAAAGGAACTCTGTGACCCAGGAATCCATATAACTTGACACCTAAAAAGTTAGTTCCCAAATTAACAGAAACATGCAGTCTACTGATTGCAACAAAACAATTTCATCTCAGGATGCAAGTTAGTAATCCCTTGGTCAAGTTACAGGCAGTTCCAACATACTGACAATATGGCCCGTACACACCCAAACCACAAATTATATCAAGGAGAACTGGACAGCAGCCGGCCAACTTTCCCTATGGTTGAAGTTTTAGACCTAGATAAAAAAATCCTAAGCTTCTAAACACGATGATCCTACCAAGACCCCGTGCAGCAACATCAGTGGCAGTCATTATTGGACTCCTGCCACTCTTAAATTCAGCCAAGACCCAATCCCTTTCAGCCTGGTTTTTATCACCATGGATGGATAGTGCTGGCCACCCATCCATTCTCATCTGTCTCGTAACTTGATCACATCCCTTTTTTGTCTCCATAAAAATTAGAATCCGGCTCCCGTCCATCACTTCTTTCAGCAGCCTGATTAATCTGCATTTTCAAGCTAAGGTGTTAATTTGGAAAGCATAAACCCTGGCCACCATCTATTATCAGTGAGGACACAAACCTATGATATTTCTCCATGTCTGTTACAACTTCAACAACTTGATTTATAGATTGATTTGCCTTCAGGTTTGGTGACCCGATAATTACCTATAGGATCATGATAACCCACGGGAGAATGCACTCATCAATAATCAACCAAATGACATCTAATTAATTCAATTCATAGCACAATTATTTTCTTTGAAGAAATAGCAAAAACAAATTTAGGTATCCATAAATGATAGATGATAAAAAAAATGAGAGTGGAATAACTATTGCATCAACCTTGTACGGATTGCGCAGAAATTGCCTTGCCAGAGTTTCAACCTCCCTTGGCCATGTAGCACTCCATAATAATGTTTGCCTATCTGGTCGAATCTAATATTTCAAATCACAAATTAATTAAATGCACCTATTATACATAATCAATATGAAAACCACACAGGTCATATAAGAATGTGATAACTATGAATGTAAGTCATACAAACTATTCATGAGAATGGTCAAGAGGAAAAATTAAAAATTACTTAATAATACAATCACTTAAAAAGATTGAGCGTATTTATCCATCTTGATCATTTAAATATGATTTAGTGGTTCTGATAGGATATAATGTTTATGATAGGAGGAAAAAGATTAAGTAGTTGTTAGTTAGGTTGTTAAGGTAAGTGAGGTTTCCTTTATATAGTTGGGGGGTCCTGGTATGAAGGGGACTTTTGGATAATTTTGTAGATTAAGCTTGAACTCTTTGTGAAGGGGAAACAATTGGAGGAGAGAGTGCTCTCCTATTTTGTGTTCTTTTCAATCTATATAATAAAGAATATTCTTGTTCTTTCTCTTTTCAATTTTGGGTTCCTAACAAATTGGTTCGGCTTGCCGGATCCAGAAGAAAGAGAGACATGGAAGAAAGAGTAAATACTTTGGAGAAAGGCGCCAGCAAACAAGGAAGAGCCATGACAGAAAAAAATATGCAAGAAATAAGGGAAATCGTCCAAGAAATGAAAGACATACTACATGAACTCATAAATCAAGAAAGGGGCTCAAAAGAAAGGGAGAAATCTGTTGACAGAGCAAGAAAGGAGGGGAGAGGGGAATTTTTTCATGACATCAGGAAAGGAAAGAAAGAGGTAAAGAAGGGTATGGTTGTTAGGAAAGATAGTCTGCAAGACATCAAGAAAACAAAGAAACCCTCAAATGGAGGAGAAAATTCAATCAATTGGAAGAAAAGAGAAAAGGATATCAATGAAGAGGATTTGGAGACCAAGCCTTTGAGGGGGAATGTTGTTACCATTATTTCGGTGAGTGGAGTGTCAGAAGTTCTTGTTTTGAGTGTTGATTGTTTTGCAGGAATTAGAGGGCAAAACAGGAGAGAAGAGAATATATGTGAAGGGGAAGGCAAAAACGAAAACTGTAATAGAGACATTGTTGTTGTTGCTGCTGAGAAAGATACAGAAGTTGTTGTTATAAGGGTAGATAATGTGACAAATGTTGGTGGGGAAAATACATCAGGTGAAGACTGTGCTGGAAATGTTATGACTCTTGCTTCTCAGAGTGAAGTTGCAAAAGTTGTTGTTTTCAGGGGAGATAGTGTGGTAGGTCATGGTACGTATGTCAAAACAGGGAAGGAGGATGAAGACAAAGGAAAGAAAGCACAATGTGGTGGGAACATGGTGACTATTACTTCTGGGAATAGAGTAGAAGATGTGGCTGTTTTGATTGGGAAAAAAATTATCCAAGAATTCAAGATATTGGTGTCACAAGCAAACAAAACACCAGAAGATGAATTGCAGGGATATTTCTTTGCAGGGCTGCAATCTAACATTCAAAATCAGTGGTAAATATATGATTGTTAATCCAAATTAAAATCATATGTATTAAAGTATTCAACGTAAAACATAAATTATTGTCATCATAAAACTCTTATTGCTTTATAGATTAGATATTTTATTGATAAGTATCAGGAAAGTATCCTAGAGTATCAGACACGGATTCGTGATCCAAATTGAAGTATTGGTGCATCATAGAGTCTCACCAATAGTTCTCACCTCATACAAGAGAGGGAGTATAATTTTGAACACATTCTCCCTATGCAAGTGAGTGGGTAATTGACCTCTATTCTTTCATGACTAATACTTAAAAAAAAGTGCTACAAAAAGCTATGATTATGGAGAATAGGAAGAAAACTATTAAGTTTACTTTCATCGAATAGGAATGGGGCCAAATAATTACCGTCTTGAGAGAAAATGAGTCAGTTTATTTAAAATATCCAGCATATCTATCATACCAAGACACCCTAGGATGTGTATCCTATATTCCAAGTCTCTTTTCTTGTTCCAGGCATGGCCACTAAATCTCACATGTTGAGCTGAATTTTATGTAGTTGTACAGAGTAAAAATAAAGTCAATTAAATCATTAGTGACTATCTTAATTAATCACCAAAGTCAAATATTTTTGTACTAGATATGCTAATCTTGTGGTACCAATAAATGTTTAACCTTCCATTTGGATTTCAGAATAGGAATTTTATGATTGCTGAGTGGTTGAGGAAGTGGAGGGTCTGCTTCTAATAAGGCAACAGGGCGGGCCAGGTTTAGCTCACTCTAACTTTATCCCCACAAAAAGACGAGACAGGATCAGGTTAATGCTTACAAGTGACAGCTTTAAAGTTTTAATACTCATCGCCATTGATGTGTTTTAGCAAGTTCAGGAGGTTTTATCAGGTTCAACTAAATAGCCGCCACAACACTTTTTACAATTTTAGTTTACACATGCATTTTAAATAACTTATAGATTACGTTGTTAATTATACTTTACTTCAAACAATACAAAAAAAATGAATTTAGAAAATAAAAGTTAACAATTATATTTAACCAAATTTATTGTTTTAAGTTTGTCATTTAATAATTCAAATGATAAAACTATTATAATAAAATGTGTACAAATATATATATATATATATATATATATATATATGATGTAAAATATACATATAAAAAGTACCGTACGGGAACAAGAATTGATTCAGCGCAAGTAATAATCAATGCACTCCTTGCCGCGTCCCAATAGAAAAAATCAGGTAACAGTACCAGAACCGGGTCAAAACGAGTATTAACAGTCAAAGTCGGGGGGTCGTGTTAGTACCCGAAAGTTGCCATCCTTGTCTGCTTCGGATTTCTGAGTTGAATTATTTTAAAGACCGGCAGATGGAAGGCAAGGAAAATTTGTGGAACAATGGAATTCTTCAGACCCTTAACTACAACTTTTGAAATAATGTCGCTTTTAATTATCGTACTATTTAACTTAGTATCATTTTCTCTCATGATTGAAAATTTTCTTCATTTCCCAGCTTTTCATTACTAATATTCAAAACGCACAGCCATGGCCCAAGACACATAATCCAGAACAAAGGGGACTTGAGCAGGAAGGGGGCTAGATCTCGTTGGCAAACGATAGGAAAAACAAAAGGAAATAGATTCACGAATTTTTATCCCCACTACTTAGTAATTACTAGTCACAGGTTAGTTGTGAATAATACCTGGTCTACAATTTTCCGTATCTGAGGTTCAAAACCCATGTCCAGCATTCGATCAGCTTCGTCCAAGACAAGGTAAGTCACTCTTTGAAGGTTTGTGTGCTGAGCTTCCAACATATCTATTAGACGACCAGGTGTCGCAATAACAATCTCAACGCCTACCAAGCACCAAAATCTAGTCATCATGTTCATGTTATTCCAAAATTAAGATCAAAATACAGTAGGCTAACACAAGTAAAGGTGAACCAAGTACCTCTTCTAAGCTGGCGAATTTGGGGGCCCTTTGGTGCACCACCATAGATGCACGTACTTCTAATATTTGTTCGAGACCCAAATTTCAGAGCCTCTTCTTGAATTTGAATAGCTAGCTCTCTCGTTGGTGCTAATACTAAGACAATGGGACCGTCACCATGTACTGAAAAAACAGCAAACACATTTATCATAACATAAGAAAATGGAAACTTAGCATATGACAGACTACGCAGGGAATCCAACACATACCCAATCGAGGTTGAGCATTGACGTGCACTAAAGCAGGAAGCAAATACGCCAAAGTTTTACCCGAGCCAGTCTCAGCTATGCCAATTAAATCTCTACCCTTCATTGCCATGGGCCAACCCTGAGCCTGAATTGGAGTGGGCTCAGCAAAACCCAGATTGGCAATGACCTCAAGGCAATAATCTGACCCAACAAACAACATCACATTCAGACAAAAAATAACCAAGTAGTAATATAAACAAGCACAAAAAAGGCAAGGCAAGAGAATAAGCAAGTAAAATACCAGGAAAATTCGCCTCATGGAACATCCGTACAGGTTTCGGCACATCATGCCCATTCACGGTGATCTCTCTAGAAGCACGGTAATGCATAACTTCTTGCTCGGACATGGCTCTCAACGCAGGGCACTCAACGTAAAAATTCTTCTCAAAAGGGACCAAATTCTTAAAACTCTGCTTCGGAAGTGTTATATTGTTCAAATCATCCCTAGAAGATCCACCATCGTGTCTACCTCCTCTCCTGAAGCCCCTAAAACCGCCGCCGCCACCTCTTCCACCGCCACTACGACCTATGTCGTATTTTCTATCACTCACGTGACCATTGCCCACTCTACCACTACCTCGTCCTACGCTAAAACCCCCAGGAGGGGGTACAAATGGTGGAACCGGAGCAACGGGTGCGGATCCTAACCCATTGGACCTAAAGACGCCATAAGGAACCACGTCGCCGCGACCGCCTAAAGACGGCGGCGGAATAGATCTAATGAAATCGCTACGACAAGAGAACAAGAAAAACATGATTTTTTTTATTACGTTAAACGATTGCAAACGAAAAAAATAAAGAATGGGAGAACGTACCTGCGACGAGCGTGGAAAGAAGCGGGATCAGAGTATCTACTGTCGTAGGGGTTCATCTCGCAAAACGCTAGGGTTCAGAAGAAAAAACCCAATCAAATGAATGTTTAGGAAATGATGGGAGAAAGAAAAACGAAAACAGAAGAACAAGGGATTCGAAAACAGGAGCACTCAGGTTGCTATTTGACAGTGGACGGAAAGGGACTCGCTTCCTTTACTTATAGACACGTTCTTCTTTCCTCCTTTCCGTCAGAGGCCATTCAAAATCTCATCGACACCCTTCCAACCTCTTCGTTTATGCACCAATATTTTTTTAATGGACAATGATACTTACAAAACATATTTTTTCTAACATTTTAACATGTGTAATTTTTTATTATCCATTGTGATGTTTATGATTATTATTATTGATTGTGAAATAATTTATGATTATTATTATTATTATTAATTGTGGAGTAATTTATGATTATTAATATTATTGATTGTGGAGTAATTTTGGATCACACGTAGATGATGTTTAAATATTATCAAAAAAATATTGTCTAAGTATCATTATCCTTTTTTAATCTTATAAATACTCTCTTTTATTTTTACTATTAAGAATTTAATTAGATCCTTAAATTTTAAAAAATTTAATTAATTTATTTAGTTTCTAAAAATATCTAATTTAGCTCATTTTAAAATTGTCAAAACGGGTTATTCAATTCGATCTACGACCAATTACGAATTGATCATTTAGTAAATCAATCTAATTTGGTTCATTTATTAACAAGTTGAAAAAATTTGAATATCACCCTATCATCATGGGAAATAAGTTTTAGTAAAAAATATCTTAAATTTCAGAGACAATTCAAAATAAAAAATACAATCCAAAATAAGATTAGAGTGGATAAATCTATAATATTTTGTTCTCTTTGAGCATCTTCTTATTTATGTCTTTTTAAAATACAATAAAATAGAGAGTTAACTATTAATATTAAAACACAAAGTAATAAATAACTAAATTAATTTCATAGTACAATGAATAATGTTAGGGATTAGTTCAAAACCACGCAATCAATTCTGAGTTAAATTGAGTGTCTTAACATTTTTTGGAAGAATGGAGGAATGATATTAAGAGTTTGGAAGAATGGAGGAATGATATTAAGAGTTAGAATTGAACATGTTACAGTACCAATATAGAGGCAACCTTAAAAGGCAAAAAAAATATATGTATGGAATAAGTGATTCCATGCACATTCTACTCGATTCCATGCATGTTGGATTCGATTCCAACTTCTTTTCATAATTATGGAATCAGTTCTGTTTCGGGTGTGAAGTGATGCCGAGTATTGAAGACAGGATGAAGAGGCCTAGAGCGTTCCATGTGGTGTGGAAGGTCGGACGGTCGATGGAGACTGGACACTGTTTTGGGTGTGAAGTGATGCCAAGTATTGAAGACAGGATGAAGAGACCTGGAGCGTTCCATGTGGTGTGGAAGGCCGAACGGTCGATGGAGACTGGACACTTTCCCTGGTGTGGAAGGCCGAACGGTCTGCTGAAGGAAGGTTGGTTACCTGTTGAAGGCCGAACGGTTTCTTGCTGTTTCCTCGTGCTCCAAGTTGGTTCTCCCTCCTCGTTCTCTAGACCGGGTGGGCGGGTACCTGCCAAAGGCACTCCGACGCTCAAGTCAGTAAATGACCGAACGGTTATATCAAAGGATGAGAGTAATACATAATGTTCAGCGAGTGCAATCTGTCCTCAAATCATACCTAAGACCTCTTATTTATACTGAGTGTAATGGGCTTTTACCTTTCGTGGGCCTGATGACGGCCCAATTACGGCTTAACCTCCATTAGGGGCTTTAATCAGTTGTTATCGTTTATGATTTAGTCATGTGGTCAGCCGGTCTGATGAATGGTAGGCCTTAGATGTCCTGGTTGCTGTCTTAGCGAGAACCGTTCGGTTATCCTGAGAGAGTCGTTCGGTTCTAAGAGCTGGAAGGAAACCAGTCGGTCGATCCCGACGGTTGGCCTGCTTACGCATAGGAGCCCGTAGGGTACCCAGGAGACCATACGGTACATCAGCCCCCCAAGCCCGAGTATGATGTTAATGATGCGAAGGGTTTGTAAATTCCTGGAAAGGACGGGTTCTTGCAGTTTCGCTTTCGTCTCTAAGTCACCTTTGCGTGGAGTCTAAGAAGCTTAAGGCTACGGAGGCTGAGAGCTTGTGGCCGAACGTCCTAGGTTGAGAAGTGATGTCAAATTCTGTCGAGAATTTAAGTTCGGATGACCGAGGGCTCAAGGCCGAAATATGGCCAAGCTTGAGTCCTAAGGGAGGCCGAGTGGTGTGAGGTCAGTCTATGGTCGAGGCCTTTGGAGGCCGAGAACATGAGGCCAAATGGATGGCTAAGAGCTGGAGGCCGAATGGCCGAGAAGTTGAGGCCTTAAGAGGCCGAAAAGCTTGAGGCAATGGAGGCCGAAGGCGGATGCCAGTCTATGGTCGGGCAGTTGAGGCCTATGGAGGCCGACGATCTTAAGGCCAATGGATGGCCGAACGGTAGGAGCCTTAAGAGGCCAAATCGAAGAGCTTGAGGCGGAGAGTTAAGGCCATATTATGGCCGAGAGCTTTAAGGCCAGATGGCAGATAAGTTGAGGCCTTGGAGGCTGAGAACTAAGGCCAGGCTATGGCCGAAAATCGAGGCCGGGCTGTGGCCGAATCAAAGAGCTTGAGGGTGTGGAGGCCAAGAGCTGAGGCCAGATTATGGCCAAGCGGTGGAGGCCTTTGGAGGCCGATGAGCTTAAGGCCGATGAGCTTAAGGCCAATGGATGGCCGAATGGTTTGAGACCTGTGGAGGCCGAGAATAGGAGGCCGAGCTATGGCCGAACAGCTGAGTCTTTTATAGGCCGAGCATAGAGGTTGAACGTCGAGGCCGAGTACATGAGGCTGAATGGCTAAGGTTGAGGCCTTTGAAGGTCGAGTGCGGAGGCCAGGGGATGGCCGAGCGGTTGAGGTCTCTGGAGGCCGAGAATATAAGGCTGAATGGCCGAGGGGTTAAGGCCGAACTGTCGAGGGGTTTGTGCCCGAGTGGCCAAGAAGGTTGAGGCCAATGGATGGCCGGGCGGTGAGGACCGAAGGGCCGAGATGCTTCAGGCTAATGGATGGCCGAGAGCTTGAGGGTTGACTGGCCAATGGATGGCCAAGATGTCGAGGCCTTTCTAGGTCGAGAGTTGAGGGCCGAATGACGAGGATGCTTGAGGCCAATGGATGGAAGCTTGAAGATCCACGGTCGCCGACCTTCGGAAAGGCCGATCGGGATTCCTTTGTTTCCAAGATACGATCGACCATTTGAGATCGAGAACTTGAAGGCCAAATTTGGCTAAGTACCTGTTAAGCCAGGTTGAAGAGATTTACCTAAAAGGTCAAGCCATGACCGAACGGTTGAAGCCTGAGGCCGACTGACCGAGAACTTGATGAGGCCGAGAGGCCAAATGGTTGAGGCCGGATGGCCGAGAACTTGATGAGGCTGAGAGGCCGAATGGTGGAGGCCGGATGGTCGAGACCGAGCGGTTGGAGATGTTTAGCAGAGGTTGTGGCCGAATGGCCGAGAAGTCGGGGCCTTTGGAGGTCGAGTGCGGAGGCCAGGGGATGGCCGAGCGGTTGAGGCCGAACTGTAGAGGGGTTTGTGGCCGAGTAGCCGAGAAGGTTGAGGCCAATGGATGACCGGGAGGTTGTGGCCGAATGGCCGAGAAATCGGATGGTGTCCCTTTCCTTAAACAGGCGGTCCTTAACATGTCGAGGGCGGAAAGCATAGCCGTTCACCGCCCGACCAAGTTGACAGGAGTGATATTTCGTTCATCAACTTGGGTTTCTTCAAGGTGTTGGGGGCGGCAAGCATAGTTGTTCACCGCCCGACCAAGTTGACAGGAGTGATACTCCGTTCATCAACTTGGGTTTCTTCAAAGTGTTAAGGGCGACAAGCATAGCCGTTCTCCGCCCAGCCAAGTTGACAGGAGTGATACTCCGTTCATCAACTTGGGTTTCTTCAAAGTGTTAGCGGCGGCAGGCATAGCCGTTCACCGCTCAGCCAAGTTGACAGGAGTGATACTCCTTCGTCAACTTAGGTTTCTTCAAGCTGTTGGGGGCGACAGGCCGGATGGTTGAGGCCGAGAGGCCGAATGGTTGAGGCCGGAGAGTCGTTGAGGCCGGTTGGCCGAATGGTTGAGGCCGGATTGCTGAGACCGAGTAGCTCGAGAGATGGCCATGTTGGCCGAAAGAGTGAGGCCGAGCGGTTGGGGATGTTCGCCAGAGGTTCCTAAGAGCACTGCTTACCTTTTCCTTATGGCTACAAATGAGGATGCACGCTCGGCCCCACGATGAGTACCAAAATATTTCGATTATCCTAAGAGAGCCGTTTGATTCTAAAAACTGAGAGGAAACCAGTCGATCGGTCCCGACGGTTGGCCTTACGCATATGAGCCCGTACGATACAAGTTCCAATGTTTATGAGAATTAATTTCCTTCCTTTTTGAATCAATTCTATTCCTTCTTTCAACTTCAACTAGAACCTCCATCTTTTATCACCATGGAACCTCACCATAGATCATCCACTTGCGGGTTGTTAATCATTAACCGTGCACCACACACACTCATGATCCCAATCCAATAACTTACCTTAAAGACACTTACATAGTTAGCACACAACATGCACGTGAAAAGAAATCTATGTTCATACCGAAAATATAATTACATTTGTCCATGTATCACCCTCAGATCACTTCACTTGAAGCGAGATTCAAAAATCTCACAATCTCACATTTTATTTATTGTTATTTTTGTTTCATGGAATGTTTTACTCTTAATTTCAAGTATTCAATTGCATAAATCCCTGATCTTGAATAAACTTTTCCTTTTATCACAATCTTAGTTACACATTTTTATTTTCATTTGTGTTATATTCTCAATTTCATTGAATTAAATTTCAGTCATACATTTAATTATCTTTATTTCTTTATAATATTTTTATTTATTATTTATTTTTATTTTACGAAAATGTTTAACTCTCAAATTTAAGTAATGAATTACATAAACTCTTAATTTAATTCAAATTTAAAATACAAAGAATCTAAGTTTAAATTCGAATTATTAATAATTTAATATTATTATTTGTGTGATTTCATTCAACTGATATATTATAAGTTTTTAATAATATTAAAAGAGATCTTAGTAAATATTTATACAACTATAATATTTTTCTTAATATTTAACTTCCTAAAAAAATATTTTTTATTATTAAATATTTTGATAGTATCTTGATTTATTTAGTGTGTTTTTTTTATATAAAAATGATTTAATTGATATTTAGAATAGTAAAAAAATACATATACAAGTGTACCTATTACTAGATCAGAATGAAGATGAAACAAAAATTATGTACTCGCTGAATTTGCAAAGGAAAATGTGAATGAATTTTTATTACAAAAAATGAGAATAGGATAATGAAACTCTTGTCCTCTCACCCTCTCAAGTGAATGAACACACCTAGGAGGTGGAAACAGGTAAAAAGAAAAAAAAAGATTGATAAAAAAAAACAAATAAGAGAAATGCAGAAATGGTGTGGAAGGGGTGGACAAAATAAGGAAGAAAAGAAAAAAAGTTGTGGAAAGTGGATGGTAGAAAAGAGAAAATCATGTGAAAGGTGATAAACTGTGGAGAAAGGTGCAGCAAGAAGGAAAAAAACTTAAAAAAAGAAGAAGAAGAAGAAACTGATCACTTCCACTAATTTTATAAAAAAACAACACTTAAATCCTTTTAAATGTTGTGGAAAGTGGATGGTAGAAAAGAGAAAATCATGTGAAAGGTGATAAACTGTGGAGAAAGGTGCAGCAAGAAGGAAAAAAACTTAAAAAAAGAAGAAGAAGAAGAAACTGATCACTTCCACTAATTTTATAAAAAAACAACACTTAAATCCTTTTAAATGAAAAAGTGAAATTAAAATAAATTAAAAAATCACATTGCATAAATAAAAATACTAATTAAATCTAAAACATATTACTCACACTTTTTACACAGGAGCAGAAAGATAGAACTCATGCTGCTGATAGACATGCTATTTTTTAGTAAATAAAAAAAAATATTACTAATACACATTATGGAACTCATATAGATGACTTCATATTGTAATTTAAATTTAATTGAAATGAAAAAGCTGTTTATACAGTTTACATAATAATAATAATAATAGAACATAAATGTGTCACTCATATTCAAGACAGAAATTCCCTCATATCCGCAGACAAATTCACAGAAGTTTTCTTCCCAAAAATTAATAATATGATGGACATGGGTTTCTATGTAGATCACACAATTACTTTTGACCTATGGTTGGTGGTCCGATTTAGTTCCTCATGATTGAAAGTTGTAATTTTCATTACTAAACACGCTGGAAAACTAAGACTACGTAAGTAGTTGACCCAGTGCTTGTTTTTGCTGGTGTGAGAAATGTACTATATACCATCATCTTCTTTGATGCACCCTGTAAGCAAGGGATTGTAGATAGAGTTTGAGACTATAAAAGGAAAACATACAGGCAACAAAATAAAAATGAAATAAAATATATGGCAGAATAGCATAGGCAATTAAATTAGTTGAGAGAGAAAATCAATATAGTTGACTGAACTGGACTTGCCTGAAAAGCAAATGCACTGTAAGAAGTTGCTTTTGGAGTGATTTTTACTCTGCGATGCTTGGCCATAGGATACCAAGCCATCCATGTAAGGGTCTGACACAAACACCTCGCCATTATAAACCAAGGTAACTTCACAGGTATTCGGTGCATGTTTCTTTACGAACTCTCCAATGCTCAGTTTGTTGTTGCGCCTAATCAAAAGAACAAGTTAGAGAAAGAAGACACACAATCCTTATCTTTAACATGTGCTTGTCGATGTCATCCATTTGTGAATGAAATCCAAGCAGCGATAACATACCGTGTGTAAGGTAGCTTTTTGATTCCAATGACAAGGTTGGTTATGCTAAGTATAGAGATGAGATCCAGAATTGCTTTTCCTGTGTCATTGCTCTCTAGAAGCAACGTTTCTGCTATTACCTGGGAGAGAAAAGAACACGGAGACAATTAGAGATCGGTAACAAAACTAGATTTTGATTAATTTAGTATGTTTTTGTGGTCTACATAAATTCTAGAGATATCATAGTCGTAAAGTAATCAAGTCAGTACATTGGCTTCATTACTCATCTTAATGTACTTCTGCAAAAGATCCTTCCTCTTGTTGTTCACTTCATTCACGTATAGTCTCACTTGCTGTGGGGTCAGTTGACTTCTTTCAAACCTTCCAACTATCAGATAAGTTATTACCACCAAGTAGATATAATTCAAGGTTTGAAATTCAGAGTTTGAGATGTATTCTTGATAGACAATGCACAACTTTGAAACATTCATGCTACAGTCTATACTAGAAATGAAAAGAAAAGACTAGTATCATACAAGCCAACATAATTAAAATTCTTAGTTATAGTAATCTAGCAATGGCATATATTGGTATTGTGTCGGTAATAACGCGTAATAACAGGTGTCACTAGAATATATTCCAAAGGAGCAAAATCGGTTGGGACAATACTAATCTACTGAACTCAAATGGAAAAGTGTTCTTATATAAACGAGAATGAAAAATGGAAAAGATTAATGGTTACCTGGAGTAGGAATCGATGTGATTGGAGAAGAGACGTGGACAAGAAAAATCCTGGAACCGGGAGAGACAGCATGATCAAGAGCCCATTTCACTGCATCCAAGTCATCTTTTCCAACAGCAACATAGAGATCATCAACCCTTCTATCTTTGTTTTTTGTTATGCTGTTGCCATCCTCAACTATTTCCACAATTTCTGTTGACAACGTTTGTATAGAATAGCGGCCATAGTCACCGTTTTCTTGGTCAGCCACCTCATCATTAGCCCCGTTTCTGCTACTAATTAAACTTTTAATTTCTTCAAATGCTCCAGAAATTTCAGGAGTCATTATTTCTTGGGAGTTGTAGACGAAGGAATCTCTACCAGCAGTAAAATGGAAGCCACTAACTCCATTTTTGTCACTTCTCTTGGGATCTCCAAATGTTTGTGCAGTTTCTAGCAACCATAGTTGAGAATTGTAATAATCCTTTGCTTCTCTTGGGGTGTGATTCACATCTTCCATATCTCTGCCTCTTTGTCTCCACTTTCTCACATTACAAATGTGGATAGGAAATGAAAGGAATTATTGGTTGATTCTAAATTGGCATTTCATGAAGGCCTCGTTGCTATCAAAGCCTCAAACTATGTGAAAAAGGAGTTTCTCTTCTGTCACTTAAAGTATATATTTTTGGATGAAAACTCTTTTGTCAATATCAGCAGTTCATTGGACGTCTCATACTATGCTGACCCCTTTTTCATTTTTTAGTGTGTTTTGGGTATTTAGTTGTAACAATGTAGGCTTCTTGCTATAATCGCTTTGACTTTAATAACCCTTGAGGGTTAGTTAGAACCATGTCATTTTTGGCTATGTACCTCCAAGGTTTTGGTGTACTAATATTTGAGAAATCTAGCATTGTTTCTACGTTCATAATGGTATCAATGGAATATAAGGGTTAACATTCTCTAAAATGATCACATGGGTGCTTGGTTTATTGCCAGCTTAATCCTTGAAGTTTGGCTTGTTTAACGTAGGTACCCATCATTATTAGAATGTCTGAAGAAAAAGGACGGCAGGAAAATCAACCAGTTAGCAGAAATTTCTGAAATGTTATTTGCAACGAGGAAACTAATACAGGGAATTGTGTATCTTACAATGCAATAACCTTTCGTTGATGTCAATGATAAAATCCCTGAACCCCTTCAGCTGTCGTGTATAATATTTTAAGGATATGTAATAATCATAATGTTTACTTAAGGTGTTGTTTACATTCCAATGACTCTTGGCACATCATATGAATTAACAATCATTTGGATGTATTTGAAAAGACCTTTATGTTCGATGAGATGCATTAAATTTGGAATATTGTGAAGTAAATATATATTACTTGTTTGTATTGCTGTCCGTAATTTATCCATCACAGACTAGTATTCATCTACAACTGATCGATCATAAACCACGATACATCTCTTATATATGAACTAATTTGATAACGAATAAAATCAGCCTTTGATGTGATGTTATTATTCTCTTTAATAGTTTATTTGTGTGATGCACAATTTTCTACTATATAAAATATTTATCTCAATGGTATTTGAGGTTACAAAGCTATAAAAAAAGTTCATAAATATAATAATTTTGCAACTTAAATTATTATTTGGCAAATGTATTATAATAATATAAATTATTAGTTGATAAGTTATACAAAATTATCATCTCGAAAAACACATAACAAAAACAAATTAATTGTCTAAGGACTAATAATTGTAGGATTTTAATTCTTTTTTAAAGTTTATAACTTTCATAAATCATAATACATTTTTTCAAGTTTTAACCAGCAATCAGGTTTTCCAAAATTTCCCCCTTTTTCCTTATATTTTCCAAACATAAGCCAGAATTTCACCAAGTGTACTTTGGAGAGAAGATTTGAAAGAGATTGAGTGAATAAATTTGAAGGTAAATTTTTTATTGTTTATTTTAGCGGATTTAGAGATAAATGACAGTAAATAGTGAATTTAAAAGTAAAGTTTTTGAGAATTAATATAAGATTTGATTGATGTGATTGATAAAAAAATTTGTTTAATTGATAAAAATTGAATATTATCAAAATGTTCCTAATTATTAAAGTAATATAAAATGATAATTGTTAATGTTATATTTAATTGTAAAAATGTTTATAAAAAGTAAAAAATTAAAATTAATTATTAAAATTAATTTTAAAAATGTGAAAAAAATTGTAATTTAGTAAAATGAATTTACTTTTAAATATAATATTTGTTTGTAATATAATTTACTATAAAGTGGTATAATTTTATTTGTTATCGAAATTAAATATTTTTAAGAAACAAAAATAATTAAAAGAAGTTAGAATATAATATCACATAATAAAAAAATGCTAACATAATAACACACCATATTCCTTTCTTTTACATTCACAATAGTAGAGTTTTTATATCTCTTTTCCCTCCATCCCTCGTTCTTTCTTGCTCAGAATTACAATCAGCTATGAATCATATGGCAAAAACTTACCTAAAAAAGCACTGGTTTTGCAACAAAAAATGCACAAAGTTTTCATACATTCTCCAAATGCATTTAGAAAGAAAACCACAATCCAAATACAGAGAATGGCATGTGACAACAAAACACAAAAATAATTATATAAACATATTTGATATGGAGTAAGAGAAAAGTACGTGTGCATCCTTTGAGGTTATAACATGAGTTTCAATCAATGATGCAGAGTTATCTTGATCTTGAGGAATAAGAACCATATCAGATTCAGCAATTGCAGAAGATGGGGAATCAGAATCATGAGAAGATTTTACGGCAAGGATTTTCCCTGAAAGTACCCACAAATTATATCATTGAGGTGTTTTAAATCCAGTATTGTAGATTTATCAGTGTCGTGCACAAACTAGATTGAACTTTGTGTTCATCCAAAGTAAAATAGATGTACAACATTATTTCCCTTTCCTATTTTTATTGTTATCACTATGATGTATCAGTAATTTAAACAGTATCAGCAGAATGTCACGTTTCAGCTTCACCAGGTTAACACTCGCTTCTAACACGAAATCAAAACCAAACAAACAAGTTTTCGCCCTTGCATGTGCTTTAAGATTCAAGAAAGCAAACAACAATGATAAATATATTATTACTATTATTATCATTAGTTATAAGAACAACCATGATGATGAAGAAGATAACAACAAAAAGAAATAATAAGAAGCAGTGAAATCCAGAATTAGCAAGAACCACTCACATAACTCCTCTACAAGAGAGGAATGTAACGGAATCGTAAAAGCACAAGGCTAAAATAAGGAAGGTTCATTACGAGAGAAGTTGTTCTTTCTGAGAAAAACAGAAAGAGATGATGCCCTGCGATCGTCATGGAGGCTAGAGACGTGCAACGAAGGAACAACCGGAAATCGAATTCCCGAGATGGTGTAAACCATCTTTGCCTGCACTTAGGCTGTGTTCACCCGTCCACTTCCCAATACAGGAGTTGGGAATCGAATATCGTTGGTGGGGAACCGAATACACAGCAATCGTGCAGGGGGAACCGAATACGTAATAAGGGAATCGAATACACCCCTTTCGCTTTTGGCTGCCAGGGGCGGAACTGAATACCTCTCCCCGTAACCGAATACACCGCTTCTGATCTTCATCTTCTTTAACGAATCTTCATCTTCATCCATCAACCTTAACATCAACCATACACCGGCACCGACTCTTCTTCGTCTTAAGCTCCAACGACATGTCTCCAACCTTTGGCATCTCACAAAAATACATTACCTCTGAGATGAGGTGCTACATTATATTAAAACTAGTTTAAAATTAGTTTATTTATGTTAAGAATGGGTCTTGGAATCGATTATCCTCATTTTGGAATCGAATCCCTGTTTACATCTTATTTTTTAGTTGATATTTTACAAAGCAATGAGGGTATATACGAGATTTTATTTCAAAATGCTGCAGATCGTCGCATTATACAAAAATAATGAAAACTCATATATCTCACAAATCACCTTAATTCCATCGTCTCAAATCATGCCAAACGAACACAGTTATCATCGCAAATCATTCCTCGCATTGACATCCACTAAAGTGAACACATCATTAAAGTTTTGATTGATCAAACCCACTACCCTCAAATTTCACTTCCTATCTGCCCCAAATTTCACTTCATATTTGCCCCCAAATTCCACTTCGGGTTCATCCCAAACCTGTGTTGCATTCATCAAACCTGTTCATTTTGAGTGGAGCAAGTCATTGCTGCGTTCTCTTCTCCATCATTGCTTGTCGACCAAGGTTCAACAAGTGCGGTCGCCGACCGGGGTTCAGAAAACCAGTGCGCAAGCCTTGCCTCTTTTAAGAAATCAGTACGCTCGCAGTCAGGTTTAACTCTTCGCCATTAAAGCTAAGCGTTCAGTGAGTTCTTCAACCTAGTCGTGTTTTTCTGTCTATGAGGATTTTTCTTTTGAACCCTCTTCTGCCCCCAACATTTTTTCTACCAGATTTCTTGACCAGCTTGTTTGTGTTAGAGCTCCAAATATTTTAATTTAATGATGTCCATAATTTCTATGAATATTGTTGCTTCAGATTTTTATCTAGAGATGGTTAGCTATTCATCATTCCCTCGAGGTATAGAATACTGTTCTGTTTATGGTATGCTCGAAGCCATGTTCTGAAGTTCATGTTCTGAAGTTCATTTTCTGTTTTGATTTTAACAGAGCTCCTCATGGTTTCATCATACATACATTCATTTAGGGAAAATGAAGAAAATTTTGAAAAATTAAAGTCTCTAGAGTCATTAGCCATTAGACAATTCATTACAACTATTTTAAATAATGTTTATTTCTGAGAGTTTTTATAACCTCCAAAAAAATTAACATTCACAGTTTTTTTTAGTCATCATTAATAATATTTAAATCTTCATTATATATTTTATATTGTAGGTTATATATTACTAATTATGTTTTTTTATATGTTATATATTTGATTACGTATTTATAATGAAGAAACATATCATCGATATCAAGATTCATAGATGAAGAATGTTGTTTGATTTTTCATTATGTGTAATTTTATAACTATAGTGATATTTCACTAGTCTTAACTTTTAAATTTTACTATTTACATTATTTCAGTGAATTTGTAAGTAATTGAGATTGAATTTAGATATAAAATTTGTGAGAATTAGTGTAGAATTTGATTGATTTGACAATTAAAAAAAATTATTTAATTAATAAAAAATGAAGATTACCAAAATGTCCATAAAAATTAAAGTAATATAAAATGATATTTATTAATGTTATATTTAATTGTAAAAATATTTATTAAAAATAAAAAAATTAAAATAATTATTAAAAATAATTTAAAAAATTTAATTAAATTATAATTAAAATGTAACTCGGTTTCAAAATACAACTCGATTTTTTCAACTCGCTTATTTATCTTGCATATATTGAACAGGACATTCAAGACCTGTAGAAAGAGAAAAATGGAAGATGAGATCAAAATCCCTTTTAGATAGCTAACGCCAAGTATGACAAACATAAAAAAATACAAATAATCTAAACAATCAAAACCAAAGGTGACATGAAACTAGAAATGTTTGTCCAAAACCCACAACATATTTAATTAGAAGGCAACTACATAATGTGCTAGAATGAGTACTTCCTGCACCCAATATTGTTCTTAAAAAAAGAAAATTGCAGTTACTACATAACCAATGCTAAAATTTATTGGAGCTTAATACAAATTAAAGTTGACAGCATTCTACAGAAAACTATGGCATGTATAACTAACTCAAGTTGGATAGCAGTAAGGTAAGCAAGGCACACATCATGATGTATCTCTGATACAAGAGACCCTTCTTTGAGTTCAAGATTTGGTATAAAGTATTTTATTGCTTTAGCACGCTGAAGATTTTCTAAGCAATTTGGATCAGTTGACAAATGATTAATACACTTCAGTATCTAGAATACCAATATATGGATGGTCAGAAACTAAATCAGAAACTAAATTAATGCACACAACCTCCAATACCCAAAGTGAGCCAAAATATGTAGCCAAAATATCGCAGTCTTGAACACCTTCACTGTCAAACCTGCAACATAATCAAAACGTTAGGGGTCATGCACATACAACAAACACCTTCCACTCCCAACCCAGATTAATTGTTGGCCTCCTGCATGTACTGCTCCATGGACAGTTGCATGCCCTCAACATGACTCATGCCCACAACGAGCAACAATAACCACATTGCAGATGCACATGAGCGAATGGACGAAGCATGCACAAACCATGGTCTAAGCTTGGAAGAAGGATTAACCTTGCTGGAACCGAATAACCCAGCCTGTAACCGAATCCAGGTCTACACTAGGCTGAGCCATAAAGCTGGAACCGAATACATCTGATGGCAGAATCAAATACAGCTTTCCTACTTCCAGCGTAACCGAATACGCACACCTTGTAACCGAATACACCCTTACGTTCAATGTGTTCTGAGCAATGGAACCGGATACAACTTCTGGAACCGAATACACATCTTCGTCCTCAACCTTTGTTTCTCCATCTTCAACGCCTCTTCCTGCTTCAAGCTTTCCTTCCCCATCTTCAACGCATCTTCACATTGCAGCAGCGTTCCAGGATCACCACAAACCAGTCTCCATTCGTGCTTTCTATATGAAAATCATACATACATCCCTCCAACCTACAAATATTTAACATACCATCAAGTTAACAAAGCGTTACTGACCTGATCTCACTGATGAACCTCGGGTCTCACAGAATAGCTTTTGAATTATTATTTATTAATATGACTGGATTATTATTTATTAACATGACTGGAATCGATTATTGAATTGAATATGTTGCATGTTGTGAGCTGGTAATATGATATGTATTAAGGGTAGAATAGTCAATTCCCTTCAATTCATTGCAAATCTTAACAAAAGTTAAAACCAAAAAAAAGTCAAATTTAAAAAGTTAAAAATATTTTTTCAAGTAAAAGCGTCTATTTTGGAAAGTTACGAAATTAAGTCAAAGAAGACATTTTGATTAAGTCATGAAAGTGAATGAGAGGTAAAAATAGAACAAAGTTAATTTTTTTTATTAACATTAATATATGCTGATAAAAAAACTAATTTAATTTAGATAATTATACATAAGACGTTAGTTAAATGTTTTTAAATGGCTTAAATGTCATCCTCTTTTAATTTTAACATGAAATTTTCTCTGTCAAAGGCACATATGAACTTCAATTGATTGTTTTTTGTACGTAAGGGCTTAAGGCTTTTGATTTCTACACCTCCATAACTACCACCCGCATCATTATCGTTTATTTTTTTATGTATATTTTAATGGTAACTTCCAAATTATTTTTGCATTAGCAAACTTTTGATAACACATGGTATATTTTCTATATTTTCGAAATAAGCTTTCTAGGAGATATGAGATGTTTTTCAAAATAGGTTTTTTAGATCAATTTTTTTTTAAATAAATTTTTCATATAACATATGGAATATTTTTTAGAAAGAGTTTTTGGAACAAGTTTTTAAAAAAAATATGAGATGTTTTTGAAGGAAGCTTTTAATCAAATTCAATATTTTATTCTTTTTTTTTTCTTCCTTTCAACGAGTGCAGTAGAAAATGACGATGCAGTTGAAGATATAATAAAGAAGAATAAAAAAGAAAAACACATAGTAGCATCAATAAAAGCGATGGTATATATTAGTGTAGCGAGAAAAATTATTTTAATATTTTTGTTGTTAGTAATATAGGTAATTCATTGTAAAATAGGAAGAAAAAAAAACTGCACTATAAAATGAGTCAGCTTACTTGAACTCACTTCATGAGCTGTCAATGGGTTCAACCAAGCTAATGTGATTAATACAAAAAGTGTTTGAAAAACATATTTCATTAAAAATAAATTAAAATATTATTTAGTTTATTAAATTAATTCAAATTAGATGCATTTTTCTCAAAATGCATGAAATATGTAAATAAATTATTTTGAATTTCATTTAAATATGAAAGTTTTATCAATATTAAAAATGTTAAATTTATCAAGTATTTTGATATGTTTAATAGTGTCATCTGTTTAGAAGTCAATGTCAAAAGAAATTTAAATATATTTTCATTTCTTAAATTTGTTGGTGTCCTTTTTAGTAAAATTGTGACTAAACTCCAAATCGAATTATATTTCGAATGTGAGTTCTAATGATATTATGTTAATGGACTTGAAGTCATACCATTAATAATTAATCTAAATGATATTATTTGAACAAATTTGAGATTGGAAAATTAACGTGATATGTGAAAGTGAACTTATAGTTTTCCAAAAACATAAAATGTAGTTTTAAAGATGAATTATATAGTTCACCTTAGACTTCAACTAGAAGATGTTTTTTTATATACCTAATAATTCACATAGCTTAGGAGGTCAATCACAGTTCAAATATAACTTTCTTTTTTAAATTCTCTAAAATGCTTTTTAGAATATAATCGTGATGAAATTTTAAACTTCAAAGTCGATAATATATAACAATGTTATATCAACAAATTGATATCAAACCATAAAATAAAAAATAACAATTAACATATATATGTGAAACTAAAGAGCGAGATAATTGCCAATGTTTTGATCTCATTGTTATCATTTATATAAAAACTTAACTTAATTGATTATCGAATAAGTCTGTAATACACCTACATTTGTTCATAAACGGTTTCTGTAATTGAATCAGAAATAACATATAACTAGTTTTACAAATTATTTTCAATAATTGAAGTAACATGTTATGATCTACTTTGGTAAGTTCTGAAATATGTAAACCAAAAGATATTCTCAATTGGAGATTCACCCAAATTAAAAGTGTGATTCTTTACGTGAAGAGTGTTGGGAATGCAAGTGCGAGTTCAAGTCCCACGTTGGATAAAAATGAGAAAATAAAGCACTATATATAAAGATGAAAGACCCATTAACCCATTGCCTTAAGGTTTTGGGTAGAGAATGGTGTTGATCCTTTATATAATTGAACTTATATCTTATTGGGGTTTGTATCTTCCAGGTAAACCTCCTTAATACTGTCAACAAAGAGGACATGATTGATTTGGACTGCGACAGACGGATAGAGGCAAAGCAGATTGTAAAAAGAAGTATATATGGATGGATGAGAGAACGTGTTGGTGGCAGGGACCGAAATCCCACTATCTGATGATTCGGATGAAGGAGCTATCCAAAAAGAAAAAATGAATCTGATAAAGTGAGAAACACAATAAGATAAAAGAAGTATGATGCAAGATGACCGTCTACTAATTGCTCACTCAAACCTTTAGCACAAATGTCAATTGCTAAATGAGAATTCAGGTTATCCGGAAATCATGAAAACCGAGAATCAACTTGTGGACATCATTAATCCACCATCCTCTATAATCTCAACACCTATGTATGTCTAACAAATTTAAGGTCAAACTTGCTAGCGATAGTAGAAAAGGGATTCAAGTTATTCTTATTCTTTAATAATCAAGATTTGCTTCCTTTAATATAAGTAGATGGGTTTCAAAATTTAACTGATGGGCACTGAGGAAGTGGTGGGGCCAAAACATTACTTCCTAAATGGCAACCAACATTCCAATTTAGATTCCTTTATATATGGATCTTTATCGCATTTAATGAAGTGAAAACAAGAAAAGCCTGTGGCGGAGGGAGACCAGTCAAACATGACAAGCAGCACCACTTTGCTTGCTGCTATTTTGAAACTTCTGATCCTCTTCTTATTCGCAGGTTGGGTTGCTCTTTGGCTTCTCAAGCCCACCCAAATCTGGACAAGAAAATGGAAACAATTAGAAGATAGCGCTAATAATACAATTTTTGGATACTATGGTAAGAACAAGGAATCTCAACTTCAATTACTCATACCATGTGTAATCCTCTCTCTTTTGTCTTCAATGTAACTATTACTTCATAACAGTTGAAATTCCAAGATGGATGATACTTTTCTGCAGGTCTTGGCTTCTCTGTGTACACGTTTCCTGTAATTGCTATTGCAATAATTGGACTTCTTTTATTGGATTTAAAAGCTGGATACCAAAGCAGGTAATAATATGTAAAAATATCAAGGGCTGTTCAATTATTATAATCGACATTTCTCTTCAAAAATTGATTCCTTGTACCACAGAAATGCAAGAAGTCCATCAAAATCGAACTTCTTCTCAAATCCACTGGTAGTGAACAGCACACTCGGAATCTTATCCAGTATTGAAATACTGGTGGCTTTCCTTTTTATTGTCTTCTTAGCATGGACCTACTACTCTCGTATCTCTTCAGACTTCAAAAAGTTGGTGCCATACAAATCACTGAAGTTGAATACGTAAGTGTTCTTGATGCTCTTATGTCGGATTGGCAGAAAAAGATATTACATCACCGAGTTACTTACTATCTTCATTTCAGATGGCAACTCAAGTATCACAGAGTAGCAACCCGGTTTGGCTTGCTATCAGAAGCTTGTCTGGCTTTGTTGCTCCTCCCTATTTTAAGAGGGTTGGCTGTGTTTCGTGTACTTGGCATTCAGTTTGAAGCTTCAGTTAGATACCACACATGGGTCGGAACTGCAATGATACTATTTGCTACAATACATGGTGCAAGCACTTTTTTGGTATGGGGGATCAGCCACCATATTCAGGATGAGGTGAAGTATAAATCATGAACCTTCTGTTATTGTAATTCGTAGACATTTTCTTTACCGGACAAAATTTTCAACAGTAATTGAATATACAGTACCTGTGCAGTAGCTAGTGATTAGTTTTCTCCTTCTCTCATCATATTTTTCAATCAGATTTGGAAGTGGCAGAAGACCGGACGCATATACCTCGCTGGGGAGATAACACTTGTTGTGGGGCTAGTCATTTGGGTCACTTCTCTTCCCCAAATTAGAAGGAGAAAGTTTGAAATCTTCTACTACACGCATCATTTCTATGTAATCTTTCTTGTATTTTTCTTGTTTCACGGTGGGGATAGGCACTTTTATACGGTTTTCCCAGGAATATTCCTTTTTAGCCTTGATAAATTGATCCGAATCATACAATCAAGTCCAAAAACATGCATGGTTTCAGCTAGAATTTTTCCTGGCAAAGCTGTGGAGCTAATTCTGCCCAAAGATCCAGGTAATTCGTTTCTATATAGCAGTCTGAAATTGATCATTAGAATTGCAAAGGGGGGAAATTATTTAAACGACTTTTTAACGATTTGCAGGGCTGAAATATAACCCTACAAGTGTTATATTTTTAAAGATACCAACCATATCTCATCTTCAATGGCACTCTTTCAGTATAATATCTAGTTCCAGGGCTGATAACCACATTTTGTCAGTGATAATAAAATGTGAAGGGTGGTGGACTAATTCTCTTCACGACCTGATAAATGCTGAACTAGACAAAACTGAAGATAAAAGGAAGGGAATACCTGTTGCAATCGAAGGACCTTATGGACCTGCTTCTTTGGAATTTTTGAGGTGAGCAACGACATTATACTTAAACACTTCTAATAGTATAATTCCTCAGTTGTCCCTTGTCATCATTTTTTTTTTTGTAATGAGAAAAACAGTGAAAAAGTATAAGATCATCCGGGTTAATAGAAAAATTTGTCTGCAGATATGACACCCTTCTTCTGGTTGCTGGAGGAAGTGGAATAACCCCATTTCTGAGCATTTTGGCAGAAGCTAATTCAGGTGCCAGCAAAAGTAAATTTCCCTCGAGAATACAACTTGTGTATGTCATCAAGAAAGCAGAAGACTTCTGTCTGTTACATTCAATCTCACATATGTTACTCAACCAATCAACTAAAAGTTTCCGTTTGAACCTAAAATTGTTTGTAACCCGAGAAACACAAGCAGGGGTAGGAATTAGGGAGCTACTAAATGAGTTCTTTAAAGCAAGAACACTGCAAGTGAACAGCGTGTGTTCAAATTATGCAGCATACGGGCCCGAAAGTCCGTCTTGGATGGCTGCCATTGCAGGATTTTGCTCCATTACTTTTCTTATTTTCCTAATCTGTTTCAACCATATTATAATTCCATCTGGAAAGCGCTCCAAAATGGACAAAGAAAAGACTCCGTCTTGGGTCGTGGATCTTCTTCTGATAGCTGCTTTTGTCCTAGCTTTAGCCTGCAGCGCCTCGGTGGCAGGCTTTTTGAGATGGAGAAGGCTGAAGAAAGGGATTCCCCAAATATCGCATAGAGAAATTGAAGCCCTTGATCTATGTTCAGATGAAGCTAGGAATGCCCTTGAAGCACACGAAGTACATTTTGGGGGAAGGCCTAACTTTAAAGGTAGTGATAACTCATCGTTTCTTTACAATGTTTCTAATGCATATTGACAAAAACAATTGACAGCTTAGAAGCTTTGAATTGAACAGAAATATTTGGCAAGCTCCGAAATGAAAGCGATGGATCTAATATTGGAGTATTGGTTTGTGGACCTGAGAGCATGAAGGAATCGGTGGCACTCGCATGCAAGCAGGAATCCGAGTGTTTTAATGCAAAGAGAACAGAATCCTGCTTCACTTTCCACACTCTCAACTTCACGCTTTAGTAGTCCAAGAGTTAGGCACTGTTCCATTAGTATCTCATTATTATACTTTAATGTAATAGTGAAAAGGAGTGGGAGTGAAAATAAAAAACACATAATAACTGTTATATTTTCATTAGAAAACATTATTTATAGAATAGTATTATAGTTTTAATAAAAATGTTGTTGCGATGTTCCTTTACCAACGTTCACATTTGAGTGAATGTAATAAAAAATACCGTATGCAAAGATTGCATTGAAAATATTCTCTTCGGATCTTTGGACGCTATTTTCAAGATGTATATAGAAAAGAATTTTAGCAATTGAAAATTTCCAAGCATGTGGAGTGCGTGCAGATGGCGCCGCCTGTTTAATGCGCAAAAATGTGTGGTCATTTTCGTATGCTATTTACAATTATAAAACCATTAATTAATTCAGACAACGGGAATGTAACCACAGAAGAAAGCAAGCCAATCCGCTTCCAGATACAAGTGCCAAAATTCCTTATAAACTCACTGTCTCTAATAAGTTGAATCTCGCTTGTTGGCTGAAACTATAAATACTAGTTTTACTTGATTAGGTACAAGAAAAGTTTGCTTGGAAACTTAACTAATCCAACAATCCAAAACAAAACAAGTCAAACCGCAATGTAGCAAAATCCAAACACAAAAGGCTCAACGATAAAGAAAGAAAGAAAGAAAAAAGTCCAATTATGTACAGTGAAAACAACTCAAACCCGCGTGGAGGAGGGTTGTAAAGGGGCCGCCTCATCGAGATCGTCGCCGCCGCGAACCAAATCGGACAAGACTTTTCCGGGCGCCTCCGGCGGATTCTCTCCAAGGAGAAGCGCGACTACTTCCTTCATGGTGGGTCTCCTCTGGGGGTCAGGGTGGCAACAAGCCAAGCCAAGCTTCAAAACCATCTCCATTTCTTCCTCATCGTACTCCCCTTCGATCCTCGCATCGGCAGCCTCACGCGCGCACCCCTTCGCGTACAACTCCCTCACCCAATCAATCAGCACCACCTCCTCCTCTGCCACCGAAGTCTCAATGGGACGCCTCCCGCACGCCACCTCCAACAGTACCACCCCAAAGCTGTAGACGTCACTCGCGGACGTCGGCGCCGCAACCGTGGCCAGCTCTGGCGCCAAGTAACCCAGCGTGCCCACCACACGTGTGGTGTTGGGAACCTCCCCGTGCGTGTAAAGCTTGGCCAAACCAAAGTCCCCAAGTCTCCCTCGCATGTCGGCGTCCAATAATATGTTACTGGACTTAATATCTCGGTGAATAACGACCTGGTCCCAACCATGGTGAAGGTAGTTAAGCCCCTCCGCCACGTCGACAAGGATTCGACGGCGTTGCTCCCACCCTAGAAGCTTCTCGGGGCGATCGAAAACCCACCTGTTGAGACTCCCGTTAGGCATGTAATCATAAACAAGCATAAGCTCGTTACCCTTTCTACACCACCCTCGCATTTGAACTAAGTTCTTGTGCTGAAGCCTCCCCATACTCTCTATCTCCGCCATGAATTCCCGCAGCCCTTGCTTCGAATCGTGGTTCACACACTTCACTGCAATCCGTGTCTTGTTCGGCAACGTCCCTTTGTACACTCTCCCGAACCCTCCCGAACCTAACAGCTGCTCCTTCCCAAATTCCCCTGTTGCAGAACTCAATTCCTCGTACGAGAATCTATGTGGCCAGTACTCTAACTCCCAATCCTCGATCTCGTCTTGTTCATCTTTCCCTTTCTGGATTCGCCACCATAAGTAAACACCACAACCGCATATAACCACAAAAATTACACAACCAACAACAATCCCCGCTATTGCGCCGCCAGAAAGCGAGGAAGTCGACGATTCCGGTTCGAACACCGGTAAGTTTGTCGTGTTCAGCTCCCTTGCTTGCCCTGAATCGCTGAAGCTCCATGCCAGAACCCTCTGCGCCTCGATCCAGTTCGTTTTGGAAGCGGAAAACCCAACGTACATGTCAGTTGACACGTAGTTACCTATGGTAGGAACATAATGTGAAAGCGTAGGCCGCGTCGGGCGCGAAACGCCGATTGGAGCCACCGTTACGTTGAACAGCAGATTCTGGCCATCAAAATCGATCCAGGCTCGGATATTCTGGCCGGTTCGCATACGCACCGGCACGAACCCCCCGGTGGAATTGTAGTAGCCGGCGGGGGTGGAGAAGGTGGATTCGATGTTGTTGAGGTCGATGCCGATGTGGTTGTCGTCGATGTCGTTGAATTCAGGGTTCTGACCGGTGTCGAATTCGACGGCGACAAGGGGGAAAAAGGTGGGGGAGGTGGCGTTGGTGAATAGGCCGAAGTACTGGCTGGCGAGGGCTCCGGGAGGGTCGGTGGTGTTGCAGAGGACGAAGGCGAGGCCAAAGCCGGGACTGGTAGTGATTTGCGGCAAGACGGAGAAGACAAAAGAGGTTGAGAATGAAGCGATGGATGAGGATGAGGAATTGGAAGAAGTTTCTGTGATGGGAACTTTTGTGGGATAGAAGACGCGTCCATAAGAGTACTGGTTGGAGTCGTTGGTCATGCGGATGACCGATGCGTCCACGCGAGCGTCTTTCACCAAAGTGAGGTTGGTTATGCCGGTGAAGGAGTTGAATAGGAAGTCCAAGCAAAGTGAAGGAGTCGCAAAGACAGCGAGCTGAAGAAGAAGAACAACCAACCACATGCCGGAAAATGGTATTTCACCGGCGACGGGGATTTTTGAAGGAGACATAGGCCAAGTGTGTTTTGGGAATTTCCCTGGATTTTATTTGAACTCTTCCTTTAACCAATTAAAGATCAAGTTATGATTTTAAATATATATCAATTAATGCTCATATTAACAAGTGAGGAATGTCATTTTTGTTTGACTATTATTGTTTTAAAGAAAATGTCAATGAGACTTCTTTTTCAGCTGATGTTAATAATTTAACAAAGAGTGAATATTATAAAACTGAATTCAATGAGCTGGATCACTGATGAAGGTTCCTCAAAGAAAAGCAAGCAAATGTAATCGTTGCGTAGCGTCAGCAGTCAGAATTATAAATTCGTACTCTGAATTTTTCTTGTTTTCATAGTGCCTTTTAGAAAGTCCACTGAGAATGATGACGTGGGTTTCTTTTCATGATTTTAGATTTTTACAATAACTTGTATATTTTGTTGAGTTTTAATTGATTAACTACAGAGGTTAAAAAGTTGAATTTTTTAAAAGTTATTTATTTGTTTTCTCCCTGCATAGTTCTAAAATATGGTATTTTGCGGTAGTAGCGTGATAATGTCTGACATTGTGATGATGGTGACGCGGTACTCTTTTGGTAGAAAGTTAGGTTCTTGTGGTGGGAGCTCGGGGCAGCAGTCTCTCACAGTGACAGAGTCTTTGTGGTGATCTCACTGTAGCGGTCTGATGACGGCAGCTTGGATTTACCAAACGAGTGCTACTTCGTGCATCTCATCTCTTTCTTTCTGTAGTTCTAAATTTACCTATTTGTCCTTCGTTTAATAAAATCAAAGCATGATTAATGATTATTTAATTATATCCTAATCATTGACAATGTTTCTAATTGCCAACAACTTGCATCCCCTTCGTGGTCCCAACATTCACACAGGCATCCCCTTTGTAGTTCCCAGCACTCACATTATCATTTTACTGTTTGATTAGAATAACATTTCCTTCATTTCACTGTTTAATTGATTTTATTTGAGAGGTATACATTGGTTGAAGATCTGTAGTGGTATCTGTAGTGGTGGTTATACTCGCTGGTGGGAGGAGGAAGAAGAAGAGAGAGCTCGGTCCAGGTTATGCATCTTTCCAGGTAATCAAAGCATCTTCGTGTTGTAGTTTATTGCGTTTCTGTTGTGCACTTGATTTTAATATATTTTTTTATAGGTATTATGTTGTATGTTGTGTATTACGACGTTCTCTCTAGTGGTGCTTAGTTTGCAGTAGTTCAGTGCTTAGTTATTTATGGATAATGATATGTTAGCAGTGTAGTACTACTTAGTTTTCAGTAGTTCCCAGTGCATAGTCTTCAACGCATGTAAGGTTAGGATTCTTGAGACTGCGTGTATACATAAACACAAATAATTCTTCTGTCCCACTATATAACAAGCTCAATAATGTAGTAGCATCCGAGAAACTAGTAGGAAATTAGTCTCGCTAATTAGGAGTAGAATTTAAAGATATTTCCTTGAGTCTGCATCTTTCCATGATGTTTCGTGCCTCTTCAATACAGTTCTGTTGAACCAATATTTTAATAATCAAGTTACGTGTATATAAGGGTGGGCAAATGGAACTATACTGCACTGTACTGAACTAAAAACTGATTTGTTTAAATTGAATTCAACTGTAAAATAGTTCAGACAAACTGAACTGTTTTTTGTTTTATCAAACTGAACTGAACTGTACTAAATTGTACTAAACTACAATATAAATTGAACTGAAATACTAACTGAATCGTAAATTGTACTAAACTACAATGTAAATTGAACTGAACTACTAACTAAATTGTAAATGGTACTAAACTACAATATAAACTGAACTAAACTACTAACTGAATTATAAACTGCACTAATTTTAACTACTATACTATTTTTACTTTTTTTAGAGGAAAAATACTCTTAATAGAAAAAAAAAATCACCTGAGTATATAAATTAATTAGTTTATATATAAATTTGTTTGTAAAATTTCACTTCATTAATTTTTAAGGTATAAATTACATGTAGTTTATAAAAAAAACTTTTTTTTATTTTTCTTCCATAAATACTTCTGATAAAGATATATATATATATATATATATATATATATATATATATTATGGTGCATGGTTATTATATGTATATATGAAATTATGGAAGCAATTATGGGATGGTTAGAGACATGGTATATGGCAGGTGATGAACGTAAATTAATAATAACGCTGTGGGTTCCACTTCAATAATTATTTTGGTTTTTTAAATATATATATATATATATATATATATATATATATATATATATTAAGTAATTTATATGATGTTAACAATCACATATTTAAATTTAATTTATTTGATATAACAAATTAAATGTTAACAATTAAATAGTTAAATTTAATTTATTTGAATTAATATATAATAAATTAAATTTAAAGATAAATTAATTCAACATTTTTTATTTTTGTAATAAAGTAGACCATTTTTTTAATAAATTTATTTATAAATAATTACGTAAAAAAAACTATAATTATTTTATAACGAAGTGATTTTTTTTATTATATTTCACTAAACAGTTAATTGTAGTTAATTGAACAAAAAATTTATTAAGTTTAATTTTTATTTTTTTTTAGTATAATATAGTACAGTTAACTATAATATAATACAGTTCAATATTTTTTCACAGCCCTACATGTATACAAATCAGGAGACCAACCGTTTACCTCCATTAAGTAAAATATCTTCTTGGCTTCCTCTAATCTCCCAGATTTAGAGAGTACCTCTATAAAAGCACCATAAGTGTAATTGTCCGGATTCAAGCCAGACCTTGACATTGAATAAAAAAGCCTCTTAGCTTTATCAACTTTATTTTACAGTGGATTTGGATCAAAGCAGTCTATGGAAGCTATAAAAGAAAATAAGAATAGATTACTTACAATGGTTAAAATGAGAAGGAAAAGAGAGAAAGAAAAAAGCAACGGTGAAGGGATTCATGATTGAGATCGGGTGTTGCTCTGGTGGGAAAAATTGATTTTAGTATAATATATTTCATAAAAAATAAAAAAATTAACTAAAATTATATACATAAGAAATAATATAAAAAAATATTTAACCAACAAATATAGATATAGTTTATGGATAATAAAAAATATTTAATTCAATAAATTAATTAATACTAATCTAAATTACATTAATAATAAATAATATATAAAATTTTATAAATTAAAAAAAATTAACAAACAAATTAAAATTAAAAAAACAACAATCTGAACAAAACTTAACAAACAAAAAAAGATTAAAAAGGAGAAAGAAAAACTGCAGCTGTGTTTCCCTCAAGCCGCAGTATGACCTGCGTTTCCCTCAAACTGCACCCCAAAGTATTCATTCCTGCACCTCACCTCTTCTTTTTGTACCTCCAAATTTACTCATTTGTCTTTCATTTAATAAAGTCAAACCATAATTAATAATTATTTAATTATGTCCTAACTATTAACAATGTTCCTAACTGCCAACAACTTTGTCTGAGTATAAACCTTCCACCCCTTTCGTGGTCCCAGCATGCACACAAGCACCCCTTTCGTGGTTCCCAACACTCAAATTACCATTTCCTTCATTTTACTATTTCATTAGAATAGCATTTCCTTCATTTCACTGTTTGAGAGGTATACATTGGTTGAAGATCTCTAGTGGTGATCTGTGGTAGTGGTTATACTCGCTGGTGGGAGGAGGAAGAAGAAGAGAGAACCCGATCCAGTATCTAATAAACGATTTAACCACCGTTCGTGGTGCGGTTAATCAGTGTCGTCGTTCGAATGGCGTTTGTTGTTTGCCGCCCTTTGTGTTGCAGCGTCCCCCAACCGCAATTCATGTTGCGGTTTCTTCCAACCGCACTTCGTGTTGCAGTTTATTGGGGTCACACTTCGTGTTGCGGTTTTTGCGTTTTTGCAGTGCACTTGATTTTAATATTCAACTGGTATCTGTCGAAGATACTGTATGTAGGTCTGATTTTTGAACTGGTATCTATGAAGACATTGTCAAAGTAAAATGGTGATAAAAAAAAGTCATTATAATACTTAAAAAATACAAATAAAAAATATATAATATGTAAGAAAATAAAATTTACGAACAAGGATAATGATAATTAATTAATTAATAAATAATTTAATAAAATTTCTAAATTCATAAACAAAAATTAACTAAAATTATATACATAAGAAATAATATAAAAAAAATATTTAACAAACAAATAAACCAATGTAGATATAGTTTACGATAATAAAAATTATTTAATTCAATAAATTAATTAATACTTAATCTAAATTCATAATTAATACTTAATCTAAATTACATTAATAATAAATAATATATAAAATTTTATAAATTTAAAAAAATTAACTAAAATTAACAAACAAACTAAAATTAAAAAAAAAAACAATTTGAAAAGAACTTAACAAACAAACAAAATTAAAAAGGGAAAGAGAAACTGCAGTATGATCTGCGTTTCTAAAAGTCGCAGTATGACCTGCGGTTCCCTCAAGCTGCACCCCCAAAACCAAACCAACCGCAGATCCACGTGTGGTTGCCTTCTGGCGCTGATCCAGCTGCGGCGTGACCAGATCCGCCATTCGTACTGCGGCAGGGTCACGCACCCCCCAAAACCTATCCGCCCTTCGTATTGCGGCAGGGGTTAACCGCAGTGCCATTTGCGGTTCGATATGCGGCACCCCCAAAATCAATCCGCCCTTCGTACTGCGGCAGGCGTTAACCGCATTGCCATTCGCGGTTAACCCTCCCCGCGCAGATCCCATTCACACAGTTCATATACACACATTTTCAGAACAGTTGATAAACACAGGAGCGACCACAGATGAAGTAGCAAAACATGATTCTCACACCCACAACATCAACAACAACAAGATCTAGGAGGAAAAATACTAACCTGGACGCCAGAAAAACTTGATACACGATCTCTGAGAAGAAGAACTGCTACCCAGGTATGCTAACAGCACACTCCACAAACACGAACACCAACAGAGAGCAGCTGCACTTTAAGAAATTGGTCAAAAATAGGTTGGAGGGAAGGAGAGGAAGACCGACAAAGGGGAGAAAGAAGAAAGGGGGTGTAGGGGTTTTTTTTGGTGTGAGATGCGGTAGAGTAACTTAACTTTTTATAAAAAGCAGTGAATAGGCTGACAGGCTTATAGGAGTTAGGGGTACAGTGAGAATTAAAGTAAAACTGGAAGCTGCAGGACGAGGTCTTGGAGGTGGAGGGAAAATGACTCTGTTGGTAGTTAGGAATAGTAGTTAGGGATTAGACATCATTAAGTAATCATTAAATAAGCTTTTACTTTATTAAATTAAGGGTAAAATGATAAAATTAGAGGTGCAGGAAGAAGGAGGGGAGGTGCAGTGAGGAACACTCGTATTGTTATTAGAAGGTTGAAATGAATATTACAAGAATATATATTTCTTGATGATTGATTTTAGTATCAGGAAAGTTTTTACTTCATGATCGTTTCTTGATTTTGGGATCTTAATCTAGATAGACTCGATTTCTGAATTTTAGTATGAGAATGGAGGGTACTTATAAAGATATTTTATATCTTAGTAATCATTCAAAAAGAGATTATATTCATGTTGTAACTAGTAAATTTTGACTTAAAAAATATGTACACATATTTTTTTAAAATATTTGGTTCAAATTGAAGTTGAATATACTCACAACAAACATTAATTTGGTTTTTAATATTAGTCATAAGGTCAATAGATATGTTAAAAATCAAATTATGTTGGTTATAAATAGGTTTAATGTGAATTTTTCTTTTAAAATTTCAAAAATAATGTCAACATTCTCCTATTTTATTTAAAGTTTGTGTGAAACCTTTCATTAAAGTGTAGTAAGGATGCTAAATTCGTATGAACAAGTTCTTTAATCTATTTTACTTTATATTACTATTATGGTGTTCGTTTGGAGTGAAACTTTCATTTTTTTTCTATTACATTTCTCATTAAGTTGGTTTTTTCATTCACGGATCATTATTGTATACCTTAAAGGTTGCATTTTTGTGGTTTTAGATTAATCTTTAGTTTTGTAAACTTCAAATTGTCACAACTTTTGTGATAGACCACAAATGAAGATGCTCCAAAAATGAAAGTTGTTGAAAATGGGGTGATGAACACGTTAATATTCGTTTAAGATATTTTTTTTTTCTTAAATGTTCTAGAATTTTAAAAAATTCATAGTTTAAGGCATGTTTTTTTATATTATTAGTATTTTCATATCATTTTTCTACACTTTACACTTTTATTTTATATAATCATACTACTTCTAAAATTCTGAAAATTTTTGTGGTGTATTCTTGTTTTGGTAACATTTGTCTGGGGTCGGTCATCCTTCCTTGCTATGCTCCGATCGATCAACTCTTCAAGTAATCCTTCCCGATTGGTGGTTGACCTGCAGAAGACACTTTGACGCTCAAGCCAGATATGTTTCATAAAGAGGTTTATATTTTATTAGGATAAAAGAAGATGATTGTACTTGAACGTCGATCGTATATTTATAGGGCTTGTGACAGCCAAACGCATTGATTAACCATTAACACAATATATTTTTAGGCAATCAAACCCAATAATTAATCATTAATACCGTATATTTGTAAAGCGTAAGGCCATCTAACCCATTAATACCTGATAAATGCCCAAGAATGACCATTAACTCTGATCGGTATATTTCATATAGCACAATTCTTATATTATATATTGATTTTCCATGGTTTCAGTAGAGGAAAATATTGGCAAAAAAATTAACAAAAAAAACAAACACATAATTTGATGTATGTTGATGAACGTTTGACAAGTGTACTAATCATTATTGTAGTAACAAAATAACGTCCTCTGGGATTGGATTGAATGAGTTGAGTATTATATTACTAATTCATGTAATTTTCAGCAACAAAAGTATCAAGTGAAATAATGAACATAAACGAGTGATGAGAATTCAAATAATACAAACAATGTTAGAGAATTGATTTCATACTTTTTCATATAAATTCCTACCCTTTCTAATTGATGTACGAATTATAATTATCCACTTGAGTTTATTAAGACATTGTTTACCCCTAATTCCTTAGACAAGCAAACTTATCTATTGAATTCGAACCCCGAATCCCTTTGGTTAGTTACAAAATTCAATAAAATCATGAAGAACAATTATTATCTCAATTGCAAACTAATTAGTTGTGTCCAATTTCCCAATTGTGACAACATCTAATCTGTTCTATTTATAATCGCAAACAATTCCAAATTTCCCAATTGTGAAACTGCTTATAAAATAGACATTAGAACATAAATAGAACACTGGGATAATTAAAATTATTAAACACTAATTGAAAAGGTTCAGAAATTATAATCAAAAGTACTACATCAATCCTCTAACAAAAGGAAAATTAGTTTTGCATAATATAAAATTCAAAGAAAAACTAAAAGAGGAAGAAGGAAAAGTGTATAATGTCTTCCGTGAACGTTGATGTGCGTTTTCCCCTTTCAAAATCAAGTCCCAAAAATCTTTATATCACTTTTCCACTCATTCCCCCTTTTTAGAAGAGTGGTTACTCCCTCTAAGTAATTGCCTTTCATTTCTTTATTGTTTTTAATCTCTTTAAATCCAGGTAATATGAAAGGTTAGTAACTGTTTTGAAAATTTTCACAAGCTCATGGAAAAATCCACAATCTGCTTGTGCTCTTTTCTGGTTTCAATTCTACACTTCATGAAGTAAATCCACAAGTTGTGGTAAAAGCCACAACTCACTTGTGGAACTTTCTGTTTTGCTTTTTATTTCTCTCGAGATAATTTCACATGTTGTGGAAACTTTCACAGCTCAGTTGTGGAACTCTCTATTTTACCTCTGCATTTTGGAGCAAAATCCATAGGTTGTGGAATTGTCCACAGCTAGATTGTGGAACTGTCCACAATTAGGTTGTGGAACTCTCTGGTTTCATCTCTGCATCTTGGACATCAATTCTTCCCAAGTTGTGATTTTGACACTTAGAATCACCAATCTACAAGAAAAACACAAAATCCAAATGTATGATCCGAAACAAAGATAGTGCATGATAAAATCATTCAATTAATGCAATTATGTATGCAAATAACCTAAACTAAAATATGAATACAATTACATTTTATTCACCTATCACATGTTGTTCCTGTTAGTCATTAATTGACGTTTGTTCAAAGACAACAAACGTCAATTTGACATCTCCCGCTCTAACGTCGGATCTTTAACAGACATAAAAAATCTAAAATAATAAATGTTAAAAGTTTTTTTTTTTGTGTTAGTGACTCTTCAGTCTTATGTGATATTTATTAGCTATATACATTATATTCCTCGATAAGATTAATACTTCAAAGTCTTTCTTCTTATTCTATGATAAAACTATATTTATTACAAAATTGTTATTTCTCGATAAGATAGATATTTCTAGAAACAATCTTGTTAAGTTACTAGTTTATTAATTTATTTAATTTCAACTAAAGCTTCCTGACATGTATTCAGTTAGGAGTAGGTTCAATACTCTCATGTCTCAACAAGTCCTTAGACATATACAACACTAGGCCCACAGGCTTAACATGTCATATGTTAAAGACGTGCAAAGAGTTTTCTGATGTAGAGTACCGATAATCGTCTTTGTTGCGCGGAAGTCGGTCTTCGACCCTCGTCTTGCTGCTACTAATGTCGATACCCTGTTCTCGTTTTGTTTGCAAAGAAAATTTGTATTTTTTTTGTTATGTAACCCTATAAGTATAGTATCCTTACAGTCTCTCAAGAAGTGTAGTCGACGAGGAGAGTTGATTGATGGGTGTCACACCTAAAAAAGTCCAATAGTCGCGACTCCTTGACCATTAGATCAAAGAGGATGTAATGGTTGATATTGAAGAGGTGGGAAATGAAGGATCACCAAAAATCTATAAATAGTAGGAACATCATCATTGGCTACTATAATTTAGTTCTTGAACCTCAATGATCGTTTGTAAGTGTATCTTGCATTATATACTTGTTTTATTGTTGTCACATTAAACTCATTATTTTCTTTGAGGGTAAGTAGAATGTTTGCATGTTTTACTTGACTCTTAGTCATATCAACAAGCATTGAATGTTCAATATATTTTAATCTCCTAGCAAAAAAATGACCAACTAAAATCTGTGACAAATCGTAGTTATGATATTCACACCTTACCTTCAATACCCACCCCTTCTATTATAAATTTGTTTACCTTTCAATTTAAAAGGATAATCACATTTTCTTATGTTGGATATACTAGATTGAACATCAAATATATATTTACTGTACTTTCTTCCTCTTTCACATCCTAATAATACATGTCTTTCTCCTAGGTTGACCATTAGCTTTATTAGATCTTATAATAACAACAAAACCATAATCAAAAGCAATCTCTCAAACCCATTGAATTAAATCATCACCATGAAAAAAAAAATTATCACTTGTAAAGTTATTTTTATAATTTCTCTTGCACATTTTATTTATAGAAAAAGAGAAATCTGAAATGAAACTGAAATTTACTTATAATTTCATCAAACGTAAAAGATAATCTTTCATTTTAGAATATAAATCCCTACAACATGCATCCTCATTGAATACCTCATTTGTTCAACAATAATAAGAATTAGAGATCAGAAAATTCATAAAACAAATTTTAAAAAAACTAAAAATAAAATAAATAAAAGAAAAATTAAAAACAATACCAAATTTTGAAATTCGGTAGAAAATTTACTAAATTTTGAAATTCAAGATAAAAAGCTTCACTAGATTTTGAAAATTCGAGAGAAAACTCCATAGGATTTTGGAATTCGAAGAAAAGTTTCATTGGATTTTGAAATTTTGTGAATTTCCAAAATCGAATTTCAAAATTCAACGACTTTTCTAAACTAAATTTCAAAATTTTGCAAGTTTCTTGATTCAAAATTTAAAATTTAATGAGTTTCTTAAATTAGATCTCAAAATCTGATAAGTTTCTTAAACTAGATTTCGTAATCTAATTAAAACTTTTATAAACCAGATTTCCAAATTCATTATATACAAAATATAATAAAAATAGATAACACATTTTAAACAAAGATAAACAAATATTATAACTAATAGAATGTGTACTTGAAGGAAGATAGAAGTTTCAAACGAGATGAGATGAAAAAAAAAAAATTAAATGATATATTTGGTACAATGAAAGTTGGAAGTGCAAGAAGAAAAATTGGAGGTCAGGCAAAAAAGTCTCTTAATTTTGGGCTTTAGGGCATGTCGATCTTAGAACACAGCGAACACTTACACCAACTGAACAAGGCAACAATATTTATATTGGGGTGTTACTCCCTCCACTACCACATACAATACTCCCTGTACCTCCTCGTTCCTTTTTTATCTTTCACTAACGGATGTGAATATGCATTAGGGTGGTTCCTTCGATTGGTACCAACGTTATTATGCTCTCAGACCGTTCGTGCTATTCTGCTCTCAGACCGTTCGTGCGCAATTTTATTCCTCTTTCTTCAAGGATTCTCATGGTTGGTTGCGGCAATGCTGGTAAAGCTTTCCCTTTTCTCTTTCTTCACTTAGTTCTCACACCAACACAACTCAATATAATCATTCATTCTCAATTAAATTGGTTTTTTCGTTTCAGCTGAGGATGATGTTTCATCAGTAGCTGCAAACATAGAGCAGCTCAATATACAAAGAGATGATCATGGGACAGAACAAGAGGATGACAATCCCTCTGTTGTAATTCCAAATCACCTACAACTCCATACACCAGAATGCATGAATCTGAGCTTTGGGAAGTTTTGGATCCGGTAACCCCCTTAACATGGCAGGTGAGGGGGTGTAGGAAGAATTAGGATTTAAAAAAAAATAAATTAAATTAAGGTAGGATGGTTTTGGAATAAAAAAAAAATAGTGTGGAGGTGGAGGGAGTATTTGAGGGGGTGTTGCTCCCTCCATCTCTTGGTTATTCCTTCCACCTCCCCAACTTTCTGAAAAGAATTTTAATTACAAAAATAATCTTTCCTTTTTACTTTTTTTTAACATTTTTACATTTTTTAGTTTTAATGTTATTTACCCTCAACCTTGCTTCCCTCTGCTGAAAGCCCCATCCCCCAAACTTTTGAGATCCGTTCCTGAGCTTTGAGATCCGCTTTTCTTCTTCCACCTCCATCACACTCTTCTTTCTGTGGCTTCTCATTCAAATTCAATTTATGATAAGTCACTCAATTATTTTTTACTGCACATAAGTTACAAGAAAAATCATCTCTCGGTGTCATTCCGTAGACAGACAACCGTAGATCTGCAACACCATTCAACTTTTGTGAGGTAAAATTTGTCCTGTTGAAGAAACTCACCAATCAAACTTCGGTAGCTTGATGTTCTAAACCCAAGCACCCCAGTTTTGATTTACCAAACTCGTTATTTGGTTTGGTAAATAGCAACAGTCGGAACAATGCTCAGGGGATATTCGCTCATTGAGAGGCTCACAGGCTTCCGGTGAAACCAGGGCAGAATATCCTTTAACGTAAGAGCAGTTCCATGGCAATTTTGAGGTCACATTAAGTGTGATATTTGATAGGCAGACATCGACAAAGGTGTCATCTTTAATACCCTGTATAAGGCCGGCACGTTTGACTTTTGCCCTAATTACATCCTTGATAGTAATCCTTTCTATTACCGGTAGAGCAGCTGGGTCATAATTGTCATCATGATGTTCTCCATATATCCCTGGTTGAATTCATCAACTCGACCAAATGGAAACGTGTATAATCCAATGTTTTGTTCCGAAACTTGTCCCACCAGATACTCCCCTGACCATCTACAGTTCCATTGTTACCTTCATTGGGATACCAATAACAGTTTTGAAAAGCAAAAAGAATCTTTTAAGCTGCAGCAAGGGAACAAAACCGAGAAGGGGAAAGTTGAATCCAACGGATGTCGCATATCCGACATCCGTTTCAGGCTCAAATAGATATGGACATTCGTTCGTGGTTGTTATCTTCTTCCTTTTCCTCTGGCACACACAGAAAAATCACACAACTTACATAGAAATCACAAAGCACAGAAAAAACCCACCGACACATCAACCACACAAGGACAGTATATTGAATGTATTTAAAACAAAATATAATTTACGAATAACTAACCTCTGGAAGATCCAAGTCGCGAAGCATTGACCACCGCACACATTGCCGCACCATTTCACCGTCGCACCGTCTCACTGCCGCACCGCCACATCGTTGTACCGCCACCACTGCAAAACCCCCGCATCGCCGCACCATAAAACCCATACAGAGATGAACGGATATGGAAGATAAATAACGAATGTGAGCGAGTTGGAAGGATGGGAACGGATCTTGGAAGGGATGGAAACGGATGTGAGTAGAAGACTTGGAGGGGTTCGGGAAAGAGAGAAAAGAGAAATTAGGATTTCAGAAGGCTAAATAAATAAAGTTAAAAAGTAAAAAAGGTTAATTTTATAGTTAAAAAAATTATAAAGAGTTGGGGAGGTGGAGAAAGCAAAGGTAGAGGTGGAGGGAGTAACACCCCAAAGTTTAATATGGGCTAACGGTCCACTTTGTTCTTCCTTCCTTTCTCCTTCGACAAATTCTTGTTGCACCTCCGTACTTTTCTTCTGCACTTCCATAAATATAAAAATTCCAACTTCTGAATTGATGGTGGAGAGGAGAGGTTCACATGACTTCTCAAATGTACTATCTTTTTACTTTCGAAAGTTAAAAATGTCTTATCAAGTAATTTTTTAAACTTTTTTAATTACTTTTAAATTTTGTAATTTGAATTTTTTTTTTAAATGCATAATTCGAAAGACATTTTTAATTTCTGAATTGTATAATTTAAAAATAGTAAAATTATAATTTTTATATTTATAGGAGTGTAAAATAAAAGTATTGAGGAGCAAAAAAATTTCCTTTCTTCGTCATATTTGTTTTCTTCTTAGAGTTATGCTTCTTCAGCTCATGTTTCTCATTACCTTTTCCCTTCAAACTTCTCTTCTCATTTTTTATTTCTTTTCTTATATTTTCCAAGAAGAAATCCTTTAATCTAAAAGATAATATAGTCCAGTTTAATTTTATGTGATTATCATTCTTAAAGTTCATTTTTTTTTTGTTATAAAGTATCCTTACTATCAATTCTTTAGCTTTATTTGTAAATGTTTTGATATTTTATCTTTTTTCCAATTAAAGAATAATATTTTCTGAACTAGTTAATTATTAGACTTGAGTTTTTCTTGCTTTGGTTATCTATGTTAGGTTTTTAGGAGTTTTGGAATAATTTATATTTTTTTTATTAATTGGTTTAAACCCTCCATTGGTCCTCATATTTGTGTGCAAATCTCAGTTTGGTCCTTAAGTTTTCAACTGTCTCAATTGGGTCATAATTTTTGTAAAAATGCACACATTTTACCCTAACCGTTAAGTTGTCTTAAACGACGTTAATTGATGCTGGGATGAATTTTTTATTTTAGGCTTAATCCCTCCCTTGGTCCTTATGTTTGTGTGAAAATCTCAGTTTGGTCCTCAAGTTTTTCCTCAAGTCCTTATGAAATGCAAACATTTTACAACATTTTACCCCAACCGTTAAGTGTATTGAGACGGCGTTAACTTTGAACTAAGCTGTAATTTTTTTTATGTTTAAAAATCATTAAATCCACGTGGCTATGGTCTTTCTTTTTCCTTCCAATCACTGATCACAGTTCACTCATTCCTCCACCCTCAAACCCCCCGACTCACACCTTTTCTCCCTCTCAAACTAAAAAATGTCGCCGTTGTCGACAGTTCAAAAATTATGACCCAATTGAGACAGTTCAAAACTTGAGGACCGAATTGAGATTTTCACACAAACATAAGGACCAAGGGAGGGATTAAGCCTAAAATAAAAAATTCATCCCAGCATCAATTAACGCCGTTTAAGACAACTTAATGGTTAGGGTAAAATGTGTGTATTTTTACAAAAATTATGACCCAATTGAGACAGTTGAAAACTTGAGGACCAAACTGAGATTTGCACACAAATATGAGGACCAATGAAGGGTTTAAGCCTAATTTTAAGTAGTGTTAAATATATTTCTTATCCATAAAATATTTATTAAATTGAATTTCTACTTTAAATTAAAATATGTATTAAGTTTGTACCAATATTTTTTAAAAGAATGTGAAACGTTCATAGAAAATAACATTAAAATATTTTTATTGTGGCAAACGGTGTTTCAAAGTGGGTTAAAACTAAATTTTCATATTTTAGTCTATAATTCAAAATTTTTTTCTTAAAATTACATATCTACACGACTCTATATCATTGGATTATAATTAACCTTAGTGATGATGGACCTAGATCTGATGGCTATGGGATGGTTTTGGAGGTGGTTAAGGTGGTGTGGTTGGTGAAGGATATAGTGGTGGGCTTAAGGTGATGAGCTTGGTGGTGGTAAACCTCAAGGTGATGGTTAAAGGTAAGTCTTGACTATGGTTGTGGTTATGGAACACAAAAAATGGAATCAGATTTGAGTCATATTTGATATTTTATCAGATTGGAGTTGATTCAACTCTTTCGTGAACACCACAACGATGCCTTCATCAAGAATCATCCAATACATTCTTGGATGCCACTCAATCCCAAGATTGAGCTGTTTGGTTCATAAAAAATCCAAATTCAAGTGATCGACCTCACTACACCATTATAAATTAATAGTTTGGTAGCTAATAACGGTGTAGTTCGTCTAAGAGAAATGGGTATCTAATGTTGGATCAAGAATCATAATATCAATCTGTAGAGAGGACTAGCTAACCTGAATTTGAACTTGAAGGGATGGAGTGGGAGAAGAAACTTTGTGATGCAACATATAGTAGACACACTTAGTTAGTGTTATTAAGGGGTGATGAGGATGAATAGATAGTGGTTGGGAAAGACGATGTGGTGTTAGAGGATGTAGGAGATTGTGATGGGACGAAAAGGGTCAAGAATGGAGTTGTTTGTAGAATAGTATAGGAAAGATAAGGTGGA
>CM050911.1:60023191-60139783 GCA_027742785.1 Vigna reflexopilosa | reverse complement strand
TTTTTACTTTTTTTAGAGGAAAAATACTCTTAATAGAAAAAAAAATCACCTGAGTATATAAATTAATTAGTTTATATATAAATTTGTTTGTAAAATTTCACTTCATTAATTTTTAAGGTATAAATTACATGTAGTTTATAAAAAAAACTTTTTTTTATTTTTCTTCCATAAATACTTCTGATAAAGATATATATATATATATATATATATATATATATATATATTATGGTGCATGGTTATTATATGTATATATGAAATTATGGAAGCAATTATGGGATGGTTAGAGACATGGTATATGGCAGGTGATGAACGTAAATTAATAATAACGCTGTGGGTTCCACTTCAATAATTATTTTGGTTTTTTAAATATATATATATATATATATATATATATATATATATATATATTAAGTAATTTATATGATGTTAACAATCACATATTTAAATTTAATTTATTTGATATAACAAATTAAATGTTAACAATTAAATAGTTAAATTTAATTTATTTGAATTAATATATAATAAATTAAATTTAAAGATAAATTAATTCAACATTTTTTATTTTTGTAATAAAGTAGACCATTTTTTTAATAAATTTATTTATAAATAATTACGTAAAAAAAACTATAATTATTTTATAACGAAGTGATTTTTTTTATTATATTTCACTAAACAGTTAATTGTAGTTAATTGAACAAAAAATTTATTAAGTTTAATTTTTATTTTTTTTTAGTATAATATAGTACAGTTAACTATAATATAATACAGTTCAATATTTTTTCACAGCCCTACATGTATACAAATCAGGAGACCAACCGTTTACCTCCATTAAGTAAAATATCTTCTTGGCTTCCTCTAATCTCCCAGATTTAGAGAGTACCTCTATAAAAGCACCATAAGTGTAATTGTCCGGATTCAAGCCAGACCTTGACATTGAATAAAAAAGCCTCTTAGCTTTATCAACTTTATTTTACAGTGGATTTGGATCAAAGCAGTCTATGGAAGCTATAAAAGAAAATAAGAATAGATTACTTACAATGGTTAAAATGAGAAGGAAAAGAGAGAAAGAAAAAAGCAACGGTGAAGGGATTCATGATTGAGATCGGGTGTTGCTCTGGTGGGAAAAATTGATTTTAGTATAATATATTTCATAAAAAATAAAAAAATTAACTAAAATTATATACATAAGAAATAATATAAAAAAATATTTAACCAACAAATATAGATATAGTTTATGGATAATAAAAAATATTTAATTCAATAAATTAATTAATACTAATCTAAATTACATTAATAATAAATAATATATAAAATTTTATAAATTAAAAAAAATTAACAAACAAATTAAAATTAAAAAAACAACAATCTGAACAAAACTTAACAAACAAAAAAAGATTAAAAAGGAGAAAGAAAAACTGCAGCTGTGTTTCCCTCAAGCCGCAGTATGACCTGCGTTTCCCTCAAACTGCACCCCAAAGTATTCATTCCTGCACCTCACCTCTTCTTTTTGTACCTCCAAATTTACTCATTTGTCTTTCATTTAATAAAGTCAAACCATAATTAATAATTATTTAATTATGTCCTAACTATTAACAATGTTCCTAACTGCCAACAACTTTGTCTGAGTATAAACCTTCCACCCCTTTCGTGGTCCCAGCATGCACACAAGCACCCCTTTCGTGGTTCCCAACACTCAAATTACCATTTCCTTCATTTTACTATTTCATTAGAATAGCATTTCCTTCATTTCACTGTTTGAGAGGTATACATTGGTTGAAGATCTCTAGTGGTGATCTGTGGTAGTGGTTATACTCGCTGGTGGGAGGAGGAAGAAGAAGAGAGAACCCGATCCAGTATCTAATAAACGATTTAACCACCGTTCGTGGTGCGGTTAATCAGTGTCGTCGTTCGAATGGCGTTTGTTGTTTGCCGCCCTTTGTGTTGCAGCGTCCCCCAACCGCAATTCATGTTGCGGTTTCTTCCAACCGCACTTCGTGTTGCAGTTTATTGGGGTCACACTTCGTGTTGCGGTTTTTGCGTTTTTGCAGTGCACTTGATTTTAATATTCAACTGGTATCTGTCGAAGATACTGTATGTAGGTCTGATTTTTGAACTGGTATCTATGAAGACATTGTCAAAGTAAAATGGTGATAAAAAAAAGTCATTATAATACTTAAAAAATACAAATAAAAAATATATAATATGTAAGAAAATAAAATTTACGAACAAGGATAATGATAATTAATTAATTAATAAATAATTTAATAAAATTTCTAAATTCATAAACAAAAATTAACTAAAATTATATACATAAGAAATAATATAAAAAAAATATTTAACAAACAAATAAACCAATGTAGATATAGTTTACGATAATAAAAATTATTTAATTCAATAAATTAATTAATACTTAATCTAAATTCATAATTAATACTTAATCTAAATTACATTAATAATAAATAATATATAAAATTTTATAAATTTAAAAAAATTAACTAAAATTAACAAACAAACTAAAATTAAAAAAAAAAACAATTTGAAAAGAACTTAACAAACAAACAAAATTAAAAAGGGAAAGAGAAACTGCAGTATGATCTGCGTTTCTAAAAGTCGCAGTATGACCTGCGGTTCCCTCAAGCTGCACCCCCAAAACCAAACCAACCGCAGATCCACGTGTGGTTGCCTTCTGGCGCTGATCCAGCTGCGGCGTGACCAGATCCGCCATTCGTACTGCGGCAGGGTCACGCACCCCCCAAAACCTATCCGCCCTTCGTATTGCGGCAGGGGTTAACCGCAGTGCCATTTGCGGTTCGATATGCGGCACCCCCAAAATCAATCCGCCCTTCGTACTGCGGCAGGCGTTAACCGCATTGCCATTCGCGGTTAACCCTCCCCGCGCAGATCCCATTCACACAGTTCATATACACACATTTTCAGAACAGTTGATAAACACAGGAGCGACCACAGATGAAGTAGCAAAACATGATTCTCACACCCACAACATCAACAACAACAAGATCTAGGAGGAAAAATACTAACCTGGACGCCAGAAAAACTTGATACACGATCTCTGAGAAGAAGAACTGCTACCCAGGTATGCTAACAGCACACTCCACAAACACGAACACCAACAGAGAGCAGCTGCACTTTAAGAAATTGGTCAAAAATAGGTTGGAGGGAAGGAGAGGAAGACCGACAAAGGGGAGAAAGAAGAAAGGGGGTGTAGGGGTTTTTTTTGGTGTGAGATGCGGTAGAGTAACTTAACTTTTTATAAAAAGCAGTGAATAGGCTGACAGGCTTATAGGAGTTAGGGGTACAGTGAGAATTAAAGTAAAACTGGAAGCTGCAGGACGAGGTCTTGGAGGTGGAGGGAAAATGACTCTGTTGGTAGTTAGGAATAGTAGTTAGGGATTAGACATCATTAAGTAATCATTAAATAAGCTTTTACTTTATTAAATTAAGGGTAAAATGATAAAATTAGAGGTGCAGGAAGAAGGAGGGGAGGTGCAGTGAGGAACACTCGTATTGTTATTAGAAGGTTGAAATGAATATTACAAGAATATATATTTCTTGATGATTGATTTTAGTATCAGGAAAGTTTTTACTTCATGATCGTTTCTTGATTTTGGGATCTTAATCTAGATAGACTCGATTTCTGAATTTTAGTATGAGAATGGAGGGTACTTATAAAGATATTTTATATCTTAGTAATCATTCAAAAAGAGATTATATTCATGTTGTAACTAGTAAATTTTGACTTAAAAAATATGTACACATATTTTTTTAAAATATTTGGTTCAAATTGAAGTTGAATATACTCACAACAAACATTAATTTGGTTTTTAATATTAGTCATAAGGTCAATAGATATGTTAAAAATCAAATTATGTTGGTTATAAATAGGTTTAATGTGAATTTTTCTTTTAAAATTTCAAAAATAATGTCAACATTCTCCTATTTTATTTAAAGTTTGTGTGAAACCTTTCATTAAAGTGTAGTAAGGATGCTAAATTCGTATGAACAAGTTCTTTAATCTATTTTACTTTATATTACTATTATGGTGTTCGTTTGGAGTGAAACTTTCATTTTTTTTCTATTACATTTCTCATTAAGTTGGTTTTTTCATTCACGGATCATTATTGTATACCTTAAAGGTTGCATTTTTGTGGTTTTAGATTAATCTTTAGTTTTGTAAACTTCAAATTGTCACAACTTTTGTGATAGACCACAAATGAAGATGCTCCAAAAATGAAAGTTGTTGAAAATGGGGTGATGAACACGTTAATATTCGTTTAAGATATTTTTTTTTCTTAAATGTTCTAGAATTTTAAAAAATTCATAGTTTAAGGCATGTTTTTTTATATTATTAGTATTTTCATATCATTTTTCTACACTTTACACTTTTATTTTATATAATCATACTACTTCTAAAATTCTGAAAATTTTTGTGGTGTATTCTTGTTTTGGTAACATTTGTCTGGGGTCGGTCATCCTTCCTTGCTATGCTCCGATCGATCAACTCTTCAAGTAATCCTTCCCGATTGGTGGTTGACCTGCAGAAGACACTTTGACGCTCAAGCCAGATATGTTTCATAAAGAGGTTTATATTTTATTAGGATAAAAGAAGATGATTGTACTTGAACGTCGATCGTATATTTATAGGGCTTGTGACAGCCAAACGCATTGATTAACCATTAACACAATATATTTTTAGGCAATCAAACCCAATAATTAATCATTAATACCGTATATTTGTAAAGCGTAAGGCCATCTAACCCATTAATACCTGATAAATGCCCAAGAATGACCATTAACTCTGATCGGTATATTTCATATAGCACAATTCTTATATTATATATTGATTTTCCATGGTTTCAGTAGAGGAAAATATTGGCAAAAAAATTAACAAAAAAAACAAACACATAATTTGATGTATGTTGATGAACGTTTGACAAGTGTACTAATCATTATTGTAGTAACAAAATAACGTCCTCTGGGATTGGATTGAATGAGTTGAGTATTATATTACTAATTCATGTAATTTTCAGCAACAAAAGTATCAAGTGAAATAATGAACATAAACGAGTGATGAGAATTCAAATAATACAAACAATGTTAGAGAATTGATTTCATACTTTTTCATATAAATTCCTACCCTTTCTAATTGATGTACGAATTATAATTATCCACTTGAGTTTATTAAGACATTGTTTACCCCTAATTCCTTAGACAAGCAAACTTATCTATTGAATTCGAACCCCGAATCCCTTTGGTTAGTTACAAAATTCAATAAAATCATGAAGAACAATTATTATCTCAATTGCAAACTAATTAGTTGTGTCCAATTTCCCAATTGTGACAACATCTAATCTGTTCTATTTATAATCGCAAACAATTCCAAATTTCCCAATTGTGAAACTGCTTATAAAATAGACATTAGAACATAAATAGAACACTGGGATAATTAAAATTATTAAACACTAATTGAAAAGGTTCAGAAATTATAATCAAAAGTACTACATCAATCCTCTAACAAAAGGAAAATTAGTTTTGCATAATATAAAATTCAAAGAAAAACTAAAAGAGGAAGAAGGAAAAGTGTATAATGTCTTCCGTGAACGTTGATGTGCGTTTTCCCCTTTCAAAATCAAGTCCCAAAAATCTTTATATCACTTTTCCACTCATTCCCCCTTTTTAGAAGAGTGGTTACTCCCTCTAAGTAATTGCCTTTCATTTCTTTATTGTTTTTAATCTCTTTAAATCCAGGTAATATGAAAGGTTAGTAACTGTTTTGAAAATTTTCACAAGCTCATGGAAAAATCCACAATCTGCTTGTGCTCTTTTCTGGTTTCAATTCTACACTTCATGAAGTAAATCCACAAGTTGTGGTAAAAGCCACAACTCACTTGTGGAACTTTCTGTTTTGCTTTTTATTTCTCTCGAGATAATTTCACATGTTGTGGAAACTTTCACAGCTCAGTTGTGGAACTCTCTATTTTACCTCTGCATTTTGGAGCAAAATCCATAGGTTGTGGAATTGTCCACAGCTAGATTGTGGAACTGTCCACAATTAGGTTGTGGAACTCTCTGGTTTCATCTCTGCATCTTGGACATCAATTCTTCCCAAGTTGTGATTTTGACACTTAGAATCACCAATCTACAAGAAAAACACAAAATCCAAATGTATGATCCGAAACAAAGATAGTGCATGATAAAATCATTCAATTAATGCAATTATGTATGCAAATAACCTAAACTAAAATATGAATACAATTACATTTTATTCACCTATCACATGTTGTTCCTGTTAGTCATTAATTGACGTTTGTTCAAAGACAACAAACGTCAATTTGACATCTCCCGCTCTAACGTCGGATCTTTAACAGACATAAAAAATCTAAAATAATAAATGTTAAAAGTTTTTTTTTTTGTGTTAGTGACTCTTCAGTCTTATGTGATATTTATTAGCTATATACATTATATTCCTCGATAAGATTAATACTTCAAAGTCTTTCTTCTTATTCTATGATAAAACTATATTTATTACAAAATTGTTATTTCTCGATAAGATAGATATTTCTAGAAACAATCTTGTTAAGTTACTAGTTTATTAATTTATTTAATTTCAACTAAAGCTTCCTGACATGTATTCAGTTAGGAGTAGGTTCAATACTCTCATGTCTCAACAAGTCCTTAGACATATACAACACTAGGCCCACAGGCTTAACATGTCATATGTTAAAGACGTGCAAAGAGTTTTCTGATGTAGAGTACCGATAATCGTCTTTGTTGCGCGGAAGTCGGTCTTCGACCCTCGTCTTGCTGCTACTAATGTCGATACCCTGTTCTCGTTTTGTTTGCAAAGAAAATTTGTATTTTTTTTGTTATGTAACCCTATAAGTATAGTATCCTTACAGTCTCTCAAGAAGTGTAGTCGACGAGGAGAGTTGATTGATGGGTGTCACACCTAAAAAAGTCCAATAGTCGCGACTCCTTGACCATTAGATCAAAGAGGATGTAATGGTTGATATTGAAGAGGTGGGAAATGAAGGATCACCAAAAATCTATAAATAGTAGGAACATCATCATTGGCTACTATAATTTAGTTCTTGAACCTCAATGATCGTTTGTAAGTGTATCTTGCATTATATACTTGTTTTATTGTTGTCACATTAAACTCATTATTTTCTTTGAGGGTAAGTAGAATGTTTGCATGTTTTACTTGACTCTTAGTCATATCAACAAGCATTGAATGTTCAATATATTTTAATCTCCTAGCAAAAAAATGACCAACTAAAATCTGTGACAAATCGTAGTTATGATATTCACACCTTACCTTCAATACCCACCCCTTCTATTATAAATTTGTTTACCTTTCAATTTAAAAGGATAATCACATTTTCTTATGTTGGATATACTAGATTGAACATCAAATATATATTTACTGTACTTTCTTCCTCTTTCACATCCTAATAATACATGTCTTTCTCCTAGGTTGACCATTAGCTTTATTAGATCTTATAATAACAACAAAACCATAATCAAAAGCAATCTCTCAAACCCATTGAATTAAATCATCACCATGAAAAAAAAAATTATCACTTGTAAAGTTATTTTTATAATTTCTCTTGCACATTTTATTTATAGAAAAAGAGAAATCTGAAATGAAACTGAAATTTACTTATAATTTCATCAAACGTAAAAGATAATCTTTCATTTTAGAATATAAATCCCTACAACATGCATCCTCATTGAATACCTCATTTGTTCAACAATAATAAGAATTAGAGATCAGAAAATTCATAAAACAAATTTTAAAAAAACTAAAAATAAAATAAATAAAAGAAAAATTAAAAACAATACCAAATTTTGAAATTCGGTAGAAAATTTACTAAATTTTGAAATTCAAGATAAAAAGCTTCACTAGATTTTGAAAATTCGAGAGAAAACTCCATAGGATTTTGGAATTCGAAGAAAAGTTTCATTGGATTTTGAAATTTTGTGAATTTCCAAAATCGAATTTCAAAATTCAACGACTTTTCTAAACTAAATTTCAAAATTTTGCAAGTTTCTTGATTCAAAATTTAAAATTTAATGAGTTTCTTAAATTAGATCTCAAAATCTGATAAGTTTCTTAAACTAGATTTCGTAATCTAATTAAAACTTTTATAAACCAGATTTCCAAATTCATTATATACAAAATATAATAAAAATAGATAACACATTTTAAACAAAGATAAACAAATATTATAACTAATAGAATGTGTACTTGAAGGAAGATAGAAGTTTCAAACGAGATGAGATGAAAAAAAAAAAATTAAATGATATATTTGGTACAATGAAAGTTGGAAGTGCAAGAAGAAAAATTGGAGGTCAGGCAAAAAAGTCTCTTAATTTTGGGCTTTAGGGCATGTCGATCTTAGAACACAGCGAACACTTACACCAACTGAACAAGGCAACAATATTTATATTGGGGTGTTACTCCCTCCACTACCACATACAATACTCCCTGTACCTCCTCGTTCCTTTTTTATCTTTCACTAACGGATGTGAATATGCATTAGGGTGGTTCCTTCGATTGGTACCAACGTTATTATGCTCTCAGACCGTTCGTGCTATTCTGCTCTCAGACCGTTCGTGCGCAATTTTATTCCTCTTTCTTCAAGGATTCTCATGGTTGGTTGCGGCAATGCTGGTAAAGCTTTCCCTTTTCTCTTTCTTCACTTAGTTCTCACACCAACACAACTCAATATAATCATTCATTCTCAATTAAATTGGTTTTTTCGTTTCAGCTGAGGATGATGTTTCATCAGTAGCTGCAAACATAGAGCAGCTCAATATACAAAGAGATGATCATGGGACAGAACAAGAGGATGACAATCCCTCTGTTGTAATTCCAAATCACCTACAACTCCATACACCAGAATGCATGAATCTGAGCTTTGGGAAGTTTTGGATCCGGTAACCCCCTTAACATGGCAGGTGAGGGGGTGTAGGAAGAATTAGGATTTAAAAAAAAATAAATTAAATTAAGGTAGGATGGTTTTGGAATAAAAAAAAAATAGTGTGGAGGTGGAGGGAGTATTTGAGGGGGTGTTGCTCCCTCCATCTCTTGGTTATTCCTTCCACCTCCCCAACTTTCTGAAAAGAATTTTAATTACAAAAATAATCTTTCCTTTTTACTTTTTTTTAACATTTTTACATTTTTTAGTTTTAATGTTATTTACCCTCAACCTTGCTTCCCTCTGCTGAAAGCCCCATCCCCCAAACTTTTGAGATCCGTTCCTGAGCTTTGAGATCCGCTTTTCTTCTTCCACCTCCATCACACTCTTCTTTCTGTGGCTTCTCATTCAAATTCAATTTATGATAAGTCACTCAATTATTTTTTACTGCACATAAGTTACAAGAAAAATCATCTCTCGGTGTCATTCCGTAGACAGACAACCGTAGATCTGCAACACCATTCAACTTTTGTGAGGTAAAATTTGTCCTGTTGAAGAAACTCACCAATCAAACTTCGGTAGCTTGATGTTCTAAACCCAAGCACCCCAGTTTTGATTTACCAAACTCGTTATTTGGTTTGGTAAATAGCAACAGTCGGAACAATGCTCAGGGGATATTCGCTCATTGAGAGGCTCACAGGCTTCCGGTGAAACCAGGGCAGAATATCCTTTAACGTAAGAGCAGTTCCATGGCAATTTTGAGGTCACATTAAGTGTGATATTTGATAGGCAGACATCGACAAAGGTGTCATCTTTAATACCCTGTATAAGGCCGGCACGTTTGACTTTTGCCCTAATTACATCCTTGATAGTAATCCTTTCTATTACCGGTAGAGCAGCTGGGTCATAATTGTCATCATGATGTTCTCCATATATCCCTGGTTGAATTCATCAACTCGACCAAATGGAAACGTGTATAATCCAATGTTTTGTTCCGAAACTTGTCCCACCAGATACTCCCCTGACCATCTACAGTTCCATTGTTACCTTCATTGGGATACCAATAACAGTTTTGAAAAGCAAAAAGAATCTTTTAAGCTGCAGCAAGGGAACAAAACCGAGAAGGGGAAAGTTGAATCCAACGGATGTCGCATATCCGACATCCGTTTCAGGCTCAAATAGATATGGACATTCGTTCGTGGTTGTTATCTTCTTCCTTTTCCTCTGGCACACACAGAAAAATCACACAACTTACATAGAAATCACAAAGCACAGAAAAAACCCACCGACACATCAACCACACAAGGACAGTATATTGAATGTATTTAAAACAAAATATAATTTACGAATAACTAACCTCTGGAAGATCCAAGTCGCGAAGCATTGACCACCGCACACATTGCCGCACCATTTCACCGTCGCACCGTCTCACTGCCGCACCGCCACATCGTTGTACCGCCACCACTGCAAAACCCCCGCATCGCCGCACCATAAAACCCATACAGAGATGAACGGATATGGAAGATAAATAACGAATGTGAGCGAGTTGGAAGGATGGGAACGGATCTTGGAAGGGATGGAAACGGATGTGAGTAGAAGACTTGGAGGGGTTCGGGAAAGAGAGAAAAGAGAAATTAGGATTTCAGAAGGCTAAATAAATAAAGTTAAAAAGTAAAAAAGGTTAATTTTATAGTTAAAAAAATTATAAAGAGTTGGGGAGGTGGAGAAAGCAAAGGTAGAGGTGGAGGGAGTAACACCCCAAAGTTTAATATGGGCTAACGGTCCACTTTGTTCTTCCTTCCTTTCTCCTTCGACAAATTCTTGTTGCACCTCCGTACTTTTCTTCTGCACTTCCATAAATATAAAAATTCCAACTTCTGAATTGATGGTGGAGAGGAGAGGTTCACATGACTTCTCAAATGTACTATCTTTTTACTTTCGAAAGTTAAAAATGTCTTATCAAGTAATTTTTTAAACTTTTTTAATTACTTTTAAATTTTGTAATTTGAATTTTTTTTTTAAATGCATAATTCGAAAGACATTTTTAATTTCTGAATTGTATAATTTAAAAATAGTAAAATTATAATTTTTATATTTATAGGAGTGTAAAATAAAAGTATTGAGGAGCAAAAAAATTTCCTTTCTTCGTCATATTTGTTTTCTTCTTAGAGTTATGCTTCTTCAGCTCATGTTTCTCATTACCTTTTCCCTTCAAACTTCTCTTCTCATTTTTTATTTCTTTTCTTATATTTTCCAAGAAGAAATCCTTTAATCTAAAAGATAATATAGTCCAGTTTAATTTTATGTGATTATCATTCTTAAAGTTCATTTTTTTTTTGTTATAAAGTATCCTTACTATCAATTCTTTAGCTTTATTTGTAAATGTTTTGATATTTTATCTTTTTTCCAATTAAAGAATAATATTTTCTGAACTAGTTAATTATTAGACTTGAGTTTTTCTTGCTTTGGTTATCTATGTTAGGTTTTTAGGAGTTTTGGAATAATTTATATTTTTTTTATTAATTGGTTTAAACCCTCCATTGGTCCTCATATTTGTGTGCAAATCTCAGTTTGGTCCTTAAGTTTTCAACTGTCTCAATTGGGTCATAATTTTTGTAAAAATGCACACATTTTACCCTAACCGTTAAGTTGTCTTAAACGACGTTAATTGATGCTGGGATGAATTTTTTATTTTAGGCTTAATCCCTCCCTTGGTCCTTATGTTTGTGTGAAAATCTCAGTTTGGTCCTCAAGTTTTTCCTCAAGTCCTTATGAAATGCAAACATTTTACAACATTTTACCCCAACCGTTAAGTGTATTGAGACGGCGTTAACTTTGAACTAAGCTGTAATTTTTTTTTATGTTTAAAAATCATTAAATCCACGTGGCTATGGTCTTTCTTTTTCCTTCCAATCACTGATCACAGTTCACTCATTCCTCCACCCTCAAACCCCCCGACTCACACCTTTTCTCCCTCTCAAACTAAAAAATGTCGCCGTTGTCGACAGTTCAAAAATTATGACCCAATTGAGACAGTTCAAAACTTGAGGACCGAATTGAGATTTTCACACAAACATAAGGACCAAGGGAGGGATTAAGCCTAAAATAAAAAATTCATCCCAGCATCAATTAACGCCGTTTAAGACAACTTAATGGTTAGGGTAAAATGTGTGTATTTTTACAAAAATTATGACCCAATTGAGACAGTTGAAAACTTGAGGACCAAACTGAGATTTGCACACAAATATGAGGACCAATGAAGGGTTTAAGCCTAATTTTAAGTAGTGTTAAATATATTTCTTATCCATAAAATATTTATTAAATTGAATTTCTACTTTAAATTAAAATATGTATTAAGTTTGTACCAATATTTTTTAAAAGAATGTGAAACGTTCATAGAAAATAACATTAAAATATTTTTATTGTGGCAAACGGTGTTTCAAAGTGGGTTAAAACTAAATTTTCATATTTTAGTCTATAATTCAAAATTTTTTTCTTAAAATTACATATCTACACGACTCTATATCATTGGATTATAATTAACCTTAGTGATGATGGACCTAGATCTGATGGCTATGGGATGGTTTTGGAGGTGGTTAAGGTGGTGTGGTTGGTGAAGGATATAGTGGTGGGCTTAAGGTGATGAGCTTGGTGGTGGTAAACCTCAAGGTGATGGTTAAAGGTAAGTCTTGACTATGGTTGTGGTTATGGAACACAAAAAATGGAATCAGATTTGAGTCATATTTGATATTTTATCAGATTGGAGTTGATTCAACTCTTTCGTGAACACCACAACGATGCCTTCATCAAGAATCATCCAATACATTCTTGGATGCCACTCAATCCCAAGATTGAGCTGTTTGGTTCATAAAAAATCCAAATTCAAGTGATCGACCTCACTACACCATTATAAATTAATAGTTTGGTAGCTAATAACGGTGTAGTTCGTCTAAGAGAAATGGGTATCTAATGTTGGATCAAGAATCATAATATCAATCTGTAGAGAGGACTAGCTAACCTGAATTTGAACTTGAAGGGATGGAGTGGGAGAAGAAACTTTGTGATGCAACATATAGTAGACACACTTAGTTAGTGTTATTAAGGGGTGATGAGGATGAATAGATAGTGGTTGGGAAAGACGATGTGGTGTTAGAGGATGTAGGAGATTGTGATGGGACGAAAAGGGTCAAGAATGGAGTTGTTTGTAGAATAGTATAGGAAAGATAAGGTGGAGTTTGTGAGAGAGGGTCTAATGATGGAAAAAGTGAAAAGGAAGAAATGATAATGGGAAGACAAGAAGGTGGAGGTTGTCACCATGGTTAAGGACATTCCATAACCACGACCTCCAGGTTCACCACCACCAAGCTCAATACCTTCAATCATGTCACCATGGATTTAATTTCACAGTTTTGAGTAACTTGATTAACACTGTATTTCTGTTTTTGTTACCTCGATAAAACTTCAATTCCTACTTCATTTAACATTAGATTGAACTGAAATTTTGATATGTAAATCATAAGACATAATGATTCATCTTGCCCACTCGGATTTTTAATTGGATGTCTGTACTTAGAGAAAGTAGTTTCTCATTTTGGGTAAAGCTGAAAACCACTTGAATTTTGTCCTTAAGTTGTCTTATTAAAACCTCAATTTCTACCTAGTTAACCGATAAATTAATCTGAAGTTTAGATTTGTAGTTCCTAACATATATTGATTCAATTTGATTGCTCAGATTTTTAATTAGAGGTCTATATTTAGAGAAATTAGTTTCATGTTTCTTAGGGAAGTCAACACCACCTTAATTCTGTTTTTGGATTACTATGCAGAAATTAAGATTTCCGTTTTATTAACCATTGGATTGAACTAAAAATTTTTTTATCGTAGATTCTAAACATGTTATTTACTTTGATCGGTCAAATCTTTAATTAAAGGTTTGTTATTAAACAATCTTCTCACGTAATATTCCAATTGTTTAAGTTGTTAATAATATTTAATCATATCGGGTGAAATCTTGGGTAATTGTATTATTGATTTGTATCTATGGTTGTATCGTTGACTTGAATAATATTCTATGTTAAGCTACGAACATGAATTTGGATCAAATATGTATTGCATGATAAATCAGTTGTTGAATATGAACATGATATGAGATTGACCAATGGTATCACAGAGAGATTTTGTGTTTGTAATAGATTAGTGTATACGTTAATGTTGAGAGTCATGTTGTTGGAGGTTATCCTGTTACTCTAATAACCATCTAGTCTCAAATAAAGATAGATGAATTATGTGGTGAGAGAGGCAGGAGGTCTTAAACTATGTGTTGGTTTTGGACATAGGTGTTAACGGACTAACCTTGTGGATGACATGATGTATGTATTGGTAATGTTTCTGTAAAGAGTAGTAGAGGTCCACACAAGTGTACAATCTGTTGTGATTTCGCATCAACGTTTCATACGGATGGTCTAATCTAGTATGATTATTGTATGATGAGATGATTGAGTCTAGTATGATTATTGCATGATAATATAATTATCATTATGTGTAGTAAAATATTTATACATGTTTTATGAATGATCTTTTGCATGTTAGTTCATCCCTACTTGTTTGTATTTGTGTTTGTGTTTGTATTTATGTGATGATTGTATAACATGTTTATCATATAAGAGTAGATTTTGATACGGGTATAGTTGAAGACGTATAAATGTGAGGAGACATGCTAAGAAAAGTTTTTGAAAACCATTTGAAAAAAAAGTTTTAAGTTATAGTATTTAAAATTTGTTCTAAATTTTTGGATATGAAAATATTTCAAATAAACAAAGCTTCTATTCTTAGAACTAAAACTGACTCCATCAAAGCCTTATTTAATTCCAAGGCTTGTTCAAAGCACAATGCATGGATTGGATTTTTGTTGTTATATTCGATTACAACTATGTGTATTCAATTCCAAGGGGGTATATTCGAATACACAACCCCTTATTTTATTTTCTTACTACTATATTCGGTTACATCTTCCAATAATAAATTACATCTATGTGTATTCAGTTATAAGAATATATATATTCCGTTACATATTCTAATAATAATAATATTAAATAATTTATTTTTCATATTAAAAAATAATTTTTATTTATTTCTCTTCTTATAATAATTTTTACAATTAAATATAACGTTAACAATTATCATTTTATATTACTTTAATAATTAGGAGCATTTTGATAATCTTTAATTTCTATCAATTAAACAAAACAAATTTTTTATCTGTCAAATCAATCAAATCCTACATTAATTTTCATAAACTTTACTTCTAAATCGAGTATCATTTACTTCTAAATCCACTTAAATAAATAATAAAAAATTTATCTTAAAATCTTCTTAAATCTATTTACTCACTTTTCCTCGAATTATCTCCTCAAAAACAAAGCCTAAATGAAAAACAACGAAGCAGAGATTGATGTTGAATGCGAGAAGAAAAAAAATGAAAAAAAGACAGAAAATGTAAATAAATATTTTAACTAAATACGTCATGGAAACATAAAGATAAAGAAGAATGATGAATACCAACAACGAATGCATAATAATTTATAAAACAATAAAAATATCAATTGAATAGATAAGTCATTCGATTGAAAATCAATTCAAATAAGTAATTCACTCAATAGAAACGTCAAGAAAAAAGATTAATCAAATTTAGTGATATATACACTTTTTTTATAATGACTTTTATTTAATAAAATACATAACTGTGTAAAAATAATTATATAAAATTTTCACTTAAAATTATTTATTATATACATTTTAACTATTTGTATAAAATCATTTATTCATTTGAAAATCCACCCGTACCAAAAATGGATAACTTAAATTCTTTGTTTTCAGATGAATGGTCTGTTTGATGAGTCAGAATAAGAAGCATGTGAGGTGCTTAGTGAGACAGCAGCATATGGAACCGGGTCGGTTTCAATAAAATCATTAAATTACACGCGTCGCGAACACATGAAAACAGGACAAATCAAAAGCTTACACTAATGCGTGCTTTCTGTGTTCAACGTGATGACTGGTGAGGCACTCAGAAGATGTCTGAGACACTGAGTAACATTTTGGTAATCTCGTAACTCCGTTTGATTTGGCAACTCATCCAAAATAAATCAATACAGTATATTAGCAAATTGAGTTTCCATAACCAATTGAAATACATTTCCATTTTGTATTTTTAAAAAATTGAAAATTATTATGTTAAGAAAGAGTTTATTATTTATTAATTATTGATTTTCTTTTTCATAATTTATAAGATGTCTCCAATCTAATTTTGCTAATTTGGGAATTGGAAAAAGTGATGCGGGGAACATGGTGAAGCTTTAAGATGGGTCTTTCATGTTAGATTAGATGTTTCAATTTTATTGAACTGAGATATGGACATCACAACGGAGCCTCATTGTCTCTTTTCTTGAAAGGTTGTCACTCCGAGTAAATTCCAGATGTTTCTTGTATTTATTTATAACTTATAAATCAAATAAAAAAAAAAGGAGTTCAACGAATACAAGGAGGATTCGAACATCTTTAGTGAGATAACTTGTTAATGTTATGATTGAAGATGTCTTATTGACAATGTCTATAAAAAAATAATTCATATAATGAAATCTGTGTAGCATACTGCATATGTTTTGACACATGAACAATTTTCAGCCAACGGAATATAATGAAGATTTCAATGTGGTGTGTTTGTGGTGACAATTGAAGGACGATTGTGGTTTCACTTAGGATCCACGAGAGTGAAAAGTGTGGAAATAAACAAACATTTTTAAAAAGAGTATATAAAGTGTCATCTCCACCTAACTTAAGTCTAATGGATAATTTCTAATAAGCAAAATACATTCAATCTTAGTCATATATATTTAATAACATTTATATACTGATTTTACAAGGAACTAAGAATATTCTTGTGATCTTGTCTAGGATACTTTTGTGGGTAATAATACTTTGACAATATTTGACAAATTTTTGACATCATCTACATGTTGCACTCTGATTAGTCCAGTTGAAAATAATTAAAAAAATTAAATGACATGAAAATGCAAATGATTTGGGGTTGAAGGGTTTTAAGTTCACGAGTTTTATTTTGGGGATTTCAAAAATTGGAAATTCCATTTCCTAGAGAGAAGACATAAGAGAGAATCCATGAGAGAGAATATTCTCCTACCCACAATCGCTGCCATTCACTGGAGCTGTGTATGTCGTCGTTCATTGGAGCTGTCTCCGTTGCCATTCGGGCCGAACGTTCCGAAGCATTGTTCCTTTTGCTATTTCAAATCATTGTTCAACATCGAAACCACCATTGATGTGAGTTTCGAAGCTTCTTGCCATTCGTTTCGCTGCAAGTGCCGTTTGGAATCACCGTCGTAGGCAAAAACCACCATTGAAGACGAAAAAGCATCGTAGGCGGAAACCACCATTGATGGTGAAAACCGCCATTAAAAATCAATGTCATTTTAACAGATGACCCTTGTGTGTAGAAACTTTCCTGAACTCCCCACTTATTTCGTCTTTGCTCCCAGTGTTGTTTCTGCACAATGAGTTTTACAAAGAATTGTTCATTGGTCATGAAGTTCGATATAAATGTGATAATCAATGTCTAACATCACTTTTATGTCCAATAAATCTTAAAAAAAATTGATTCACTTAAAAATCAATGTCATTTTCACAATTGACTCCTGTGTGCAAAAACTTTGCTTGAACTCCCCACTTATTTGGTCTTTGCTCCCAGTGTTGTTTTTGCAAAATGAGTTTTACAAAGAATGGTTCATTGGCCATGAAGTTCGATATAATTGTGATAATCAATGTCTGAAAATCACTTGTATGTCCAATAAGTCTTAAAAAAATTGGTTCACTTAAAAATCAATGTCATTTTCACAGTTGACTCATGTGTGCAGAAACTTTGTCTGAACTTCCCACTTATTTGGCCTTTACTCGCCATGTTGTTTCTGCACAATGAGTTTTACAAAGAAATGATTCCTTTGCCATGGAGTTCGATATAAATGTGATATTCAATGCCTGAACACCACTTATATGTCCAATAAATCTTAAAAACAAATGGTTCACTTAAAAATCAATGTTATTTTCACCGTTGACCCCTGTGTGCAGAAACTTTGTCTGAACTCCCCACTTATTTGTCCTTTGCTCACAGTGATGTTTCTGCATAATGAGTTTTACAAAGAATTGGTCCTTGGCCATGAAGTTCGATATAAATGTGATAATCAATGCCTGAACATCACTTGTATGTCTAATAAATCTTAAAAAAAAATTGGTTCACTTAAAAATCTATGTCATTTTCACAGTTGACCCCTGTGTAAAAACTTTGCCTGAACTCCCCACTTATTTAGCCCTTGCTCACAGTGTTATTTATGCACAATGAGTTTTCCAAAGAATGTTTCCGTGGGATGAAGTTCGATATAAATGTCATAATCAATGCCTGAACATCAACACAAACGATGTTTTTTCGTCTTCAATGGTGATTTTCGCCTATGACAGAGATTCCAAACTGCGCTTGCAGCGAAACGAATGGCAGAAAGCTTCAAAACTCACGTCAATGGTGGTTTCGTCATTGAACAATGATTTGAAATAGCGAAAGGAACAATGCTTCGAAACAGAAAAACGTTCGGCTCAAACAACAACGAAGATAGCTCCGGTGAACGACGGCATACACAGCTCTGATGAACGGCGGCGATTGTGGGTGGGAGAACATTCTCTCTCGTGGGTTCTCTCTCGTGTCTTCTTTCTAGAAAATGAAATTTCCAATTTTTGAAATCCCCAAAATGAAACCCGCGAACTTAAAACCCTGCAACTCTAAATCTTTTGCATTTCCTTGTCATTTAATTTTTTTTAATCTTTTCCAACTGGACCAATCAGAACGCAACATATGGATGGTGTCAAAAATTTGTCAAATAATGGTGATAAAGTATAATTATCCTACTTTTATAGATACTTTGTAAAAGTTTCGATGAGTCCATGTGGATTATAACTATAAAAGTTTTTCTTATAGTTGAGAATAATCTAAATCTCATATTAAATAAAAATGAGAAAATAAAACACTAATATCCATTAACATTAAGTTCGATGCAAGTATTAGGAAGTGTTAACTAAAATTAAGATCAAATGAATAATTAAATCTAACAAATATTTATTTATTTATTGTTGTTTCTGGTAGTTTAGATATACTGGGCCAAGTATCCTGAGAGTATCTCAGTTTTATATATTATTATGCCAAAGTTACTTTTATTATTATGTGAATTACATTCTCAATTTTTAAGAGCAAATAATTCATTTTGAGATTTTTCTTTGGATATAGTTTTCCATGTTAGTGTTGGATAAACCTTACTGATATATGTATGTATGTATAGTATTATGCATAAGGAATGCATATTACTGTTTTGTGTAGTTTTTTATATATTCTTTTGAGAATTTTTTAGTTGGAAGGTTTTGAATAATCTAATGTTAAAAGATAAATATTATATATAATTTTGTATTGATAGAAATAGATATTATAACTTGTGGATATTATAATGCAAGTTTAACACATATTATATCTATAATAATACTCAAAATAAAAGATATTATAAAATCTATTAAATATAATATTTATGAAAATACTCATTATATAATATTATTTTTTATTATATTTTCATTTATATATTCTAAAATTTATTAATATCTATAATTAGTATTCTTTTATTATAATTATAATTAGTTTAACAGTCGTACTACCCTTATTTTACAAGTCAAAGAAACTATGACTAATTATTCATCTAACTACACACTGATTCATTATGCATAAACAAATACAAATACTAATATTTGTGGACCGTAAAAAAAATACACGTGTTTCAAAATTTTAAAACAAATATAAATACTAATACTTATGGATCAAAATACACACGTTTCAAAATTTTAAAAATTCAAAACATAGAACAATAATATTACTACTAATATTGTTCTTAAATATTTTGAATTACATTATATTATTCACTTACCAATATACAATTACATTTACGTAATAAACACAAACAAAATATGATAACTAACCATGGTCAAATAATTTATATAAATCAATTTAAATACTTAACAATAATAATAATAGCAATCATCTATTATTTATTATTAACACCAAAAAGTATCGATTAAACAGTTAAAAAAAATTAGTCTCTCAATTCCAATCTCATATGATAATTATGAGAACATAGTTTATTGTTTTCTCATTTAGATTTCAATATACCTTATCTCCTAGCAAGTGAATACATTTTTTGTTGATTTTTCACCGTTATATAATTAAATTATTAATAAAAGTTTGTATACCCTATCATAACATTTCATGGCTCAATATTTGCATATAACATTGTTATTTTCACCCAACACAAAACAATTTAAATCATAAAATATAGTCTTAACTAATATATTCATAGAATATAATTTCAATTAATATATTCATTTATTTGTTTAGTTGGTTGGAAAGTTTCAATTTTGTTTATATTTATATATTTTTTAATTGAATAATAATTTTTGAAAATTGATTTAATTATATAATTTATGTTAATGTCTTAAAAACAACATTAAAGATATGTTAAATGTCAATTTGTAATTTTTTTTGTTTAATTTTTTTGTAAAATATTTGGTTTTTCACATGTCAAATTTTGTAGTGTAACACAGCATTCAGTATCACAATACGTGTCAAATCCTTATATATTATCCTTATATATAACATCTTATAAGAACTTCCAAACGAAGGGTTTAAAAAAAACCTAATATTAACTATTATTTGAAAAAAAAAACATAAAAAGATATTTATAAATTGGAATTTTGGATTTTAAGAAAAAAAAAAGTTTGTTTCTCAATGTAATACCCTTCTACTTTTATTTTATCATCAATTATATTTTTTTTTTTTAAAAATGAACTATAATTTGATATAATGTAATCCAAAACAACTTTTTATTGTATAAAATATATAATGACTGCATAAATAACTAATTTTTATTTGAAAATATGATTAACCTCTTTTAATATCTCAATTATTATTTTTATGCATATATAAGATTCAAATTCAAACATCATATATTTATATATATTCTCTTTAATTTTAAAATGTTTAATTTTAGTGTGTTGATATCTAATAAAATAAATTTTTCATTATTAGTGGAGACATTTACGTTAAATATAAGCGATAAGTGATATGATACCTTTATAAACAAAGTTATAGAATTAAAGTGAAAAGGTTTATATTAGAAAAATAAACTCAAATTTAAATTAAAAAAAAACTAAATTCATTCAAATTCGTTTTTATATAAATTATTAAGATAAGAGTAGAATTGAATGAGTTTTTATTAAATGTTTCAATCAAATATTGAATAGAATAGAAAAAGGTCAATTATTGATTATCATCACAGAATATTTTCCCGTCTTGCTTTTTTTCGTAGTAAATAAAAGGGAATACGCGGGTGTGCCAAAAAAAAAGGGAAATCGTATGAATATTCCAATTTTCTATAAATGTGGATGAAACTCACTTACAAGAGTTTTCAGGCACCAACGCTCAAACATATCCAAATTACCAAAGCTTTTCGTTATTGCTAGACTCAGTCATGGGATCTATACTCCTGCATAACAATAACAACGGTAATAATACTATTAAGTTCCTCTGTAGCTACGGCGGCAAGATCCTTCCTCGCCGCACCGACGGCATCCTCCGATACTACGGCGGCCACACCAGAATCCTCGCTTTCCATCCTTCCACTTCATTCTCAGGTCAGTAACTCCTAACTCGCTTCATCAATTTCATCAAGCTCTTCTATTAGTTTATTTATTGATGAAATATATTTTCATAAAGAGTCACTTTAATTATTAAAACTCAATTTTATCACTCATATAAAATTCAAGGTTAGAAAATTAATGTTTTTATCACGGTAATTTCGTCCCTAGAAAAAAAAACTATATCTTGACATTTTTTTAATTTTAACATTTTAAAGATTTAAATAACAGTGAATCACCTATTTTAGAATTTAAATAATTATTTACAGTCCTTTTTCATTTTACCTTTCAATATAATTTTAGTTTTATTAGTTTCTATAAAATAATACGTTTTATTGGAGGCGCGTGTGCTTACACGTTAGTGTTTTGTAGAGTTAATGACAAAGATTAGCGAGCTGTGCGGTTCGCCGGCGACACTCCGGTGTCCTTTGCCAAACGGGGACTTGGACACCTTGATTTCCGTCAAAAACGACGAAGATCTGGCAAATATAATGGAGGAATACGATCGAGCTTCCTCGTCCTTACCTCATCGGTTGAAGATCAGAGCCATTCTTTCGCCGCTGGACAAATCCTCTCCTTCTCCATCTTCTTCGTCCAGCGCCTCTCACACTCCGCCTGGTTCGCCTCACTCATCCGCCAGTTCCCCGCCGTGTTCTGAGGCTCACCGATTCGGCTGCTGGAACTGCTCGCCAGTTGCGTATTCTATATGCCCCCGTAACGGAGCGGCAAAATCCGGCTCGCATCACTTCTCTCCCTGTTCCCTACCGTGCTACGCGGTGCACCGGTTCCGTTGCCGGAATTGTTCCTCGGGTTCGTATCTTACCAGCATCCGTAATGGAGCGGCGAAGTCCAGTTCTCCTCACTCCTCCGGCGGCTCCCCGCCGTATTCCACGGCCCACCGGTTCGGCTGCCAGAATTGCTCGCCGATTTCGTATCCAATTGGCGTCTGTAACGCGGCCGTAAAAGGATGTTAGGATATATTGAGATGGCAGTACCAGCTTTGTGAATTTTAAAAAAATATATAAAAAATTAGATTTTTGTTTTACAAAATAAAATGAATTTATGTATAAAGTAATAATAAAATTTTTAAAAACCTATTTAAAAGTTGTTACAAAACCCATACAAGAGATTATCAAGAGACGAGCATTGCACACAAGCCCAAAATTACTTTACCGTGGGCCTCGCTTAACTGATCAAATAATTGGTTTTTTCTTTCGTACCTCCAACCATTTCTTTCTCACATTCAAAAAATAACTTCAAAATTACGTTTTTTTTTTCAATAAATTTTAAAATTCATTGAAAGTTTTTTTTTCCAATAGATTTTGAATTTTTATTTATAAGTATCAAATTTTAAAATTTAATAATGTAAAGTTTTGTGTGATCACTAGATTTATGAATATGATATGTTTTTTCTAGATACGAAAGAGTTCATCGAATTCTATAATCCGACAACTACATTCTTCAATCTTCAAAAGAATTAATTGAATTTCTTGTTTCAGTTTACATCATATCTCTCAATTTTTTTTATCCAATCTTCCAAGTTGTATTATCCAATTTCTTATTACAAAATGAACAAAAGAGAAAAGTTTGGAAGAGGAAGATAATTTTTTTTTAGAGGGCAGTGATTTATCCAAATACCTACATCCACTTTTCTAATACGATTAACTATAGATTAGTGATTTATGAAATAGTATTGAATGACCTCAATATTTGGGTTAAAACAATATATATGTTTATGTTCTTTCGGTTTTACCTTTTATTTTTAATGTATATCCATTATAAATTTTGTATGCATGTTTTGCTTCATTTGTTTGGGAAGGATTATTTGCTTATATATGTCAAAACACTATTATAAAAAGATTACAAATAATAACATCAAATTATGAAACTTAGTTTCCTGTAATAAGGATATATAAAGTTAGGTTGAGTAAAAACATATACCAAATGAATAAATAAATTACAAATAGAATAAAGGATATATCTGATTTGAGTTATTAAAAGTTAGAGTATTGTCCAAAACATTTTCAAAGATTTCAAAATGTATATAATGCTATTAATTATACTTAATACATATTCATACTCGTCTAAGATGAGTATTTTTAGTCTCTTTTTTGTCTTGATTCTAGAAATGACAACTAATAATTTACTATGAGTAAAAACATAATGTGAAAGATACAATTTAACTTTTGAAAGAGAATATTGACTTAACTCTTATTGATTGTGATGACAAAACAAAAAGATATTTAAAATTTGAAAGGAAGTATTGAGTTAGAAGGAACCAATTCCATTCTTGGATAAATATCTTTCAGACTGATGTTTTTACCCATGATATATATAGGGACATAAATAACATTTTTTTAAATCATTAACTTTTGACTTTATATCATCACAAAGACCATTGCCTTGATCAAATTTTTTTAAAAACATAATAGGTAGAATATTAATTAAATAATTTGCTTATTGAAACGTAAACTATTACTTGTTCAAACCCTTAAATTATGATGATCGTAGAAAGACGTATGTTTTCAGTAAATTAAAACATAGAAAATTACTTATTGAGTTCTATCAATTAGTAAAGACAGACATTACAAAATTTATCAGTTTTGTAAATACTCCAAAACTTTAAATTAGTGATATTTTCAACAATTTAAAAATAATCGCTAAATTTTAGTATGACATGAATATACAAGTAATGTAAATAAACACACAAGACTGAAATATGACAACGACGGAAATATACTTGTAACGCTTGAATTGATTATCCATCACGGAAATATACTTTTTCCAAAATTTGGAAAATTATTAAAATCATTAAAAGTGAAAGAAAACAAATTTTTATAAAAGAAAACAATTCATTCACAAACAATTCTTTCTGTGATCCTCAAAAACAATTCACTCACCTCCTTTCGATTCATCGACAACACAAAAAAAAAAAAGTTGGAGATATTGTTTGGCTAGAGAGAAATAAGAATAAAGAAGGTGAAGATTAGTTGTTTTGATGAATGAAAATAAATAATATAAAAATTAGTCTATACAAATTAAATTATGTGTTTTTTTTCTTCTTTAAGTAAAACTATTTATTATTTTAAAATATTTGTTTAAAATTAAATAATTTCTCTCTGGTTTGACTTCACTTTAGAAGACAAAATTTTCTTTCGATAAGTTCTCCAAAAATAGGTTATCTTCTTTTTGTTGTACAGGAATTTGAGCAAAAGAAATAGAGGGAGTGATTTTGTCCCACACATTCATAGAAAATAACTAACTAACTGCCTGAATCCCAGGTATGAAGGTTGATCTATATAGCGAAGCCATATCACATTGATACACATTTTGGTTTGTGAGTTGCTCCCTCCCTCCAATGCAAGCCACCATGGATCCCCACCCAGGAACCTTCCCCGTTCTCTCCTACGTCATGTCTCGTCTTCCTTCTTTCGGCCCCAGAACCCCCGCCTCCGCCTCCTCCGCCTCCGCCTCCACCTCCGACTCCGCCTCCACTTCCCGTTCCCATCACGTCGACATCGAACAGCCACCTCACTCCGATGCTTCCTCTTCCTCCATCGTGGGCCAAATGCCCAATCTAGCCAACCCGGAAATGCTGGCCTCCATGACCCGCGCCATCTCCGACGTTGCCCAGGCTCGATCCGTCTTCAAGGTCATGGGGCCCCGGCCCACCCACGAGGAGGTCGACGAGGCCAAGGCTAAGCTAGCGGACCTGGAAGCCCACCTGTCCCGCCAACTGGAAGAGATCGTGTGTCTGCCCAGGCCCCCGGAGATCGACGAGGCCCGCTGGACTGCCCACATTGCGGAGAAGGAGAAGGTCATCAAGGAATCCACGGAGAAAGAGAAGCGTATTTTGAAGTCCATCATTCAGCTCGACAACATGCACGACGCCTACGGTAAGCTCCTCAAGGACGCCGAGAAGCGCTTGGTCAAGATTTACGAGAACGACGGCGCCGACTACGACAACAACAACGAAAACGACGAGGACGACGAGGACAGTGTCCAAGTTAAAGAACAGGTTGAGGGAATTTTGAAAGAGGCCTACGGAAAAGGGGTGGAGCGAATCGCTCTCTCCGGTAAGCGCCTCAAGTACCTGCCTGAAGCATTTGGCCACATTCCTGCATTGGTCGTCCTCGATGTCTCCACCAATCAACTTTCGGTAATTCCGCCGCTTTTTTTTTTTCGAATTTGGATTCTCAGCTGGATTTTTAATGTGTTGTTCATCTGCACCAAAACCCAGCGAAGAATCTCAACTCATTTTTTCCGCCTCCCTTTCCAATTCTTTATGTCCTCATAAATCCAGACTCCTCCTTGTTTACTTAGCTTCTACTCTTTCTTCTATATTTTGATTTCACGCACACATATATGTACGTGTTCCACAATTCTTTGCTGCACAATAGGTGATTCCTGATTCCATATGTGGATTGGAAAGTCTCGAGGAGCTTAATCTTTCTTCCAATGCTTTGGAGTCTCTGCCCGAGTCAATTGGCTTGTTGCAGAAGTTGAAGGTCCTCAATGTGTCCGGAAACAAGCTGTCTGCTCTTCCTGATTCCATTAGTAAGTGCAGGTAATGCAAGAAAGAACTCCATTTTACATTCTTTTTGTACGCTGTATCAACTAACGTATCTAGTACAGATACGTATGTCTGTCATTGAACGATGCAGAAGTTTTTTACATTCTCGGTGTGTGCATGTTTACTCTTGTTTCCGGTGTGTCAAGTTGGTTAATAACTCTGGTTTAGTTTGACTTCCTTGTAAAATTTATGTCCGACATCATGGCAACTCTCAAGTGATGACTGTGTACATTTTGAAAGCTATACTTGTTACACATGCAACATATCAAGGGCAAAAATGTTTCTGGTTTAAATTCTTGGATATTAAGGAAAGTCTGAACATCGTTTGTGGCTAAATTATATCATTTATGCATCTTGTCAATCTGTAAACTTCTTCCTGTATTTTGGAGAATATCTGAGTTTGGAACCGTATTTTTTGTTTATGCACATGCGTCGATACTTAGAATGCTTTTTCTATGATTGATGGAACCATCTTTATATTAAATGATCAGTTCATTGGTGGAGCTAGATGCAAGCTTTAACAGCCTGTCGTATTTGCCAACAAACATTGGATTTGAGTTGCGTAATTTACAGAAGCTTATGATTCAGTTGAACAAGATTCGATCTCTTCCCTCGTCAATTTGTGAGATGAAATCCCTGCGTTATCTGGATGCTCACTTCAACGAGCTGCGCGGGCTTCCGGTTGCGATTGGGAAATTGACTAATCTTCAAGTTCTAAACCTGAGCAGTAACTTCAGTGACCTCAAAGAACTTCCAGAGACCTTTGGTGATTTGATCAACCTCAGGGAGTTAGATCTCAGCAACAACCAAATTCACGCACTTCCTGATTCTTTTGGTCGCCTTCATAACTTGACCAAGCTAAACTTGGAACAGAATCCTGTTGAAGTGCCACCTATGCATGTTGTGGATGAAGGGCTCCAAGCCATAAAAGGGTTCATGTCTCAGAGATGGATTGATATATTGGAGGAGGAAGAAAGGAAAACCACCCAGGAAGTGCAAGAACAAGGAGAAAATGGATGGTTAACGCGAAGCACCTCTTGGCTGAAGAATGTTTCTGAAAATGTAACTGAGATGATTATGTCCCCAAAAACTCCCAAAGAAGCGTATCTTAATCAGCAGCTATGAACCTATGGCTGGGGACTTTCTTTGATGCTTATTATTATGAGATCAAGATCATAACATATACAAACTTACTAGCAGCTGCCAGTAGGCTTCCCAGCTCTTCAGTCTTCTTTGGTTGATGCATGCTACTGCATAGCATCTTGCGGAGCCTGCAAGTTAACAATATTTTCCTTTTTCGCAATTAAGAATAGTTTTGCTTACAGGCAATTGGTAAACTAAACACAATTTACTATTTTTTATTACTTCTTTTCCCCAACCCTCTGGTTGTTTTATACAATTTTCAATCCGAATAAACTCAAAATTGAAAAACATTCTCTACGTTTCATCTGCTCTTTCAGTTACAATAGATACTCTTTCAGACACTCCCTTTATGGTAAGGTGAATTTCAAGAAAATCCCATTGCCATATAATTTTCATTCAACAATAATATAACAGTATGTTAAATAATTGATTCAGATATTACATTTCTAATATCCTTCAAATCTAATTAGATATTGTTCTTCAAATCTAATTAGATATTGTTTTGGTTGATGGGCTGAGGTTAATCTTTTTTTATACAGATAGTCTATAAATTTCAAGTTTAGGTTTCGGTTTAATTTTCAAGTCTTTTTTCGTCATTCGATCAATCGAGTGTTACTTGTAAGTGTTTGTTCGAATAACTTAGCAAAAATACGTAGTAAAAATAACCAATTACTTAAATATTAAACATATATTTATAAACTTTTAAAATGAGTTTCAAATTAGTACTGACACAATTACATTCCATAGACTGATTTTCTGACTTAGTAATAATATAATTATTCTTATCCATTGGTCTTCAATTTATCATTTAGACGGTTTAAATACCACATTTGAACACACTTTCACATATTTGAATCAGTTTTATTTTCGCTAACATTGCTCTTACCATCGGTACCTTCGACATTGTCACTAATATTGCAAAGTTCATTTGTGTTTGTGTTGGTCCACATGAAATTTTAGGAGTTTTACTCTCATCATTGACTTGTGCAAATCTTATGTGGTTCAGGTGGATCCACCACACAATAAGACTTATGTTTATCTACGTCTATTAATCACACGGTCTCTGTAGTACGTGATTATTCTCTTGACTAATTTCTTAATTTTTCTATGATATTATGTTTTAATGAAATTGGAAATTTAAAATTTCTTTATTTTTTATTCCTAAAATCTATCAGAGTTTCATTACATAAAATTCATAAAATAGACCAAGTCTCAAAAACTTTATTACATTAGCATTTATCTTCAATAACACTCTTCTTATTAAGTTCCTAAATGTCTATTTAAAGTTGTACATCTTCATCATCATGTGCACTAACATATGTACTCGTATAAAAATACAATAATTAAAGTCAAACACATAATGTATTGACAAAAACATAAAACATCATAATCCATAATATGTACTTATAAAAGTATACATTTATCATGCCACACAGATGTAATAAAATAAGGTTTAGATAAATAGGAATATACCTATCACTAGTATATAAATAGTATTTAACATCACGCGTTTAACGTCTAACAAATGAAAAACCAACGTAAAAAATAATCGAAGATAATTTTTTAAATAAAATGAGACGTCGACTACGGGGTCCCAACGTTTTATAACAATTAGACGTTAATCCTCCTCAGGTCGGACGTCAAATGTTCTATGAAAAGACAATGTTCTATGGACTTTGAACATACTATGGGGGCTTCGACGTCTTATTCATATTAGACATCGAATCCCACCACCACAGACGTCAAAAAGGTGATAAAAATACCCTATTTTGTACACTAATATTAATTTTTTTACGAATAAGACGTCGGCTGGGAAGGGAAGTCGACGTCAAATGCCATGTTTTTTCACCAACTCCAGAATGCGAGCATCAGTTACATGTTTTCTCTCTCATTGCTTCGTCTTCTTCCTCTTGCTTTCTCGTTCACCATCATTGTTCAGATACGTTTTCTTCAACTTTGTACTGTTTAAAATCATTTTGCACCCTTTACATTACGTTTTGACCTATTACATTTCATTTACACCAATTAAAATTCGTTTAATTAGATTTTGGTGCAGTTTCTTGTGCGCGAGTTTTTGGACCTCGATGGTGGCGCTTTCCCTCTCCATTGCTTGTGCCCATTATCTTTCGGTGATTTCTATTTTCAACCCTTCAAGAAGGTAAATGTGATTTACTCGGATGGTTTTCTGTATTTCATGTGTGATATTATTGTAAAAACAAAATTACTTTTTAAAAAAATAATCAAATTGGACGAGGTTAGACGTTGAATGTCTAAAATAACATAAGTCACAGACAGACACACACACGCCTCGAGCGTGAGACTAGATATTAATGGGTGATCTGATAACGACCGATAACGGCCTGATAGCGAGTGGAACAACATGCCCAACAAACAACAAATATCATTAGGATAAACTCTAACCAAGTTAAGAAGTGGACTTTAAGTCTAACTCAACTCCACAAAATCAGCTTGAAAGATGTGGTTTACACCCACTTAGACATCCACTTATTCATTTTTCTTGTTTTTCTTATTGCATTCTTTTTTGTTAATAATTAGTAGTCAATACTGTTTTATTGAGCTTTTGATATTTAATTAGAGACTAAATTAGAGAGTATATAAAAATTAGAGAGTATATACGTGTCAAAAGCAGAAAACAATCTTAATTAATTATTTATGAATAAAACAAGAAATTTAGTTATAGATAATTGAAATATAACAGGCTTCATTTATTAGTTTCCAGGATGATCCATACAAATAGATGAAAATAATTAAACTAATATTTAAGATGGTCAACCTCATAATAAGTAACCATTTATTTATGCTCAATTTTTATGATTCAGGTGAAAGAGACGAAGGTAAAAAGTGGATTGTTGTAGTATTCCTCACCAAAAGAGGTTAAAAAATGTCTTAAGACGGAAGAATCATAACATATTCTACTTGTAAGAAAATACATAAACAGAAATAGACAGCCTAATACATTATCCTTTGTTTGTGGTGGGGTTGTTATCATTGAGAAAATAAATGAAACGAGTGTTTTTGCATATTGGACATTTGAGGCCTCCCTTATACAACATCACATACACGAGGCAATGAGGACACCACAACCATCATGGAACTGCCTTCAAGCTCATTGTTATTATTCTTATCTTGGTCGAGCTCAATGGAAACACATGGTTTTGGTGATAGGTTCTCAAATCTAAGATCAACATTCCTTGGTGGAGACAAGTTCAGATCAAAGTCAAGTTTCAAAGCACCTCCATATTTTCTACTCATGATTCTATCTTTGATATTCTTTTGTCAATGTTATTTGTTTTGACTCAATTTGTTAGATAAAAGTAGATAAACTGATATCGATTTACAAGAAGAGAGTAAGATGAGTTTGGAAAAATTTAAAGATGAGAAAAAAAGATTATTCTCAAGTAAGATTATAAGAATGAAAGAAAATGAATGTTTAAAGAATATCTAAATTATACGTGAAACTGTGAATTGAATGAAATCTCATGAAATGTTTGAAAGAATATGTCAAATTGTGAATTGAATATTAATCTCAAATGTTTGAAAGAATATCTAAATTGTGGAAAACTGTGAATTGAATGAAATCTCATACGAAATGTTTGAAAAAATATTTAAATTATGTGAATTTGAGAATTGAATGAAATATCATATGAAATGTTTGAAAAAATATCTAAATTATGTGAATTGAATGAAATCTCATGAAGATACAACTGATAATTAAGTAATTATTGATAAATTCTTATTAGTCTAGCCAAATAATTTAATCCTACTATTGTTGTGACAAGAAATGAAGGACTTATCAACTATGATTATTTAAGGATCTTATGAGCAAATCTCTTATTACATTGTGTTGAAAAGTCGATTAAAAATATTTTTTGATCCAAACTCATGTATTAGCTTGAAACGATGGATGAACAAAAATATTTATGAGTTCTCTTGAAGTGAAAGATTTGGAAGATACAAATGAAAAAGATTTCTGTGAATAAAAAAATATTACTATTATTGAAATAAACACAAATCAATATTTTTTATATAAAAAAGGTTTGAACATGTTTATATGGATTGTTACTTTAGAAATCATTAACATAATTCATTTGTTAAAATGAAAATTGTGAAAGAAACTTGTTCTTTAATTGTCAAAAGACAACTCAAGAAGATAAGAATGTATGTTACTTGAATAAGAGGCTACAACAATCATATAATTGGAGATAAAGAAACTTTCATTAATATGACTCTCCGTTTGTTTCAAAAGATAAATCAGGTAATGAAGAGCATGTTGAAGTTAGAAGAAACAACACTGAAACTAGATCAAAGCAAGAAATTCATATTCTTTATGGACCAAAATAGATGAAAATCTATTGATCATTGAACAATTTGTGGAAGATAGCTATTCTCTTTTATTTTAAGAATCTAGAGTGCAAATTCTTTTATTCATAGATAATAATTGTTGTTGTGTTGAAAATGACAATCAACAAATTTTCTCTTAATCTTGTTTTAGTGCTTTTTATAAAATATAAACACAATATTATTGTTTATTTGGTATTTTAAAGCTTTTAAAGAGATTTAATTAGTAATTTAATATTTATATTTAAAATTATATTTTTTTATTTTTATAATTTTTTTACTCAATCGAATTAAATATAATTAATTTGGTCTCTATTAAATTAATATTAATGTGATTTTGAAGGTGTCAAAATATTATTCATTTGAAACTTTTTTTTTTCTTTCTCCACTTTCATCCACATTTATTCACCTCCCACCATATTAATCATTTATCTAACATATTTTTGATATCATCTAATTTATAGAAATCACTTTACAAATCAATTTCTATACATGCATTTAAAATGTATAGTTAGATTTGACTTTAAACTTAAAATGATATGGTTATTACAAAATAATATTAAAAATAATAACGAATGTTCAAAAAATTATTTTTTTCAATTATAAAAATGTTATTTATTATTTTGGTTATTTTAGAGCAAAAATAAAATGCACACTTTTTTCTATTATAGAAAATTCAAAATAATTATAAATAATTTTTTATCATAATAATAGATATTAAGAAAATGAATATGGTAATAGATAATTTTTTTTATTGTTAACCCTCTGTAGAAATCATGAAATAGATTATGATAGAAAAATAATATTCCAACTTCAAATTTTTATACAGCTAAAATAGGAAATATCAGGCTTGATTATTCTATATTCATTTTTAAGTAAAAATTTATATTTACTTATATTTTTATATAAATTTTTTTTTGTTCAATTGTTTCTGAAAAACGGATATATTTGTATTTATGCTTGTAAATGTATTTTCCTATTTTTAATATTAATTAAATAATTTTAAAAGTAATAAATAAAATATAATAATATCAACTATTCAATATTAAATCAATGGCTGGAAATAATAATTAGATAAAAATAAATTATTGATGGAAAAGAGTAAAAAAAATCAAATTTATGTTTAAAAATACATTACAAAATTAATCAACAAAAAAAATAATATAAACTTTTAAATTCCCTAATAAATAAAAGATACTTTAATAATTTAAAATAAAAATTAATCATGGAAATAAGTATTATAAGAATAAAAAATATGCTTATAGTAATTTAATCCCTCAATTTAAGATATATAAGATCAATTGTCATCCACCTATAAGCCCTATTACTCAACAAGTAATTTAACTTCTTTTTGTCATTAATGGGTTACTTTAGCAATAAGTTAGAATTGGTTATTGATTATTGAATTCTAAATTTTATTTAATTTTTAGTTTTGTAAATGTATTTTTTTCAATGTTATTTGATTTGATACGTCGGTTTAACAAGGCTATTAAATAGATAAGATACGTGGGCCGATCGTACCGTTACCTTTGCCACGAAGTTATGTATGCATTTAGGAAAAAGAATAAAAGTCAAAATAAATAATTTCTTGTTACCAAAGCCACAATAGTGTATATATATATGTCACTCTCCGGCTAGTAAAGCTTTAAAAGTGGCTCGCTAACGCTAGCCATGCAGTTCTCTCCGAAGAAGAAGCTTTGTTTCCCATTAGGGTTAGGGTTTCAGTGTTTTCTCTTCCGTATACCTGCCACGCCTTCCTTTGTCGTTTCTCTTCGCTCCTAGAGCTATGGAGTCTGCTCTAGTGATCAAGGTTCTGATCTTAATTTTCTTTTTCCGTCATGTTTTCGGTTCAATTTTCGGTCCTGAATTGTTTTCCTTCTCTTATATCGTGACTTTTGTGGTGTGATGCTCTGCGTTTAGTCATCTTGATATTTCTTGGAGAAAATGAAGATGAATCGTTTATTTTTTTTTTGTTTGTGACGATGTTGCTAGTTGATGAGGCCTCGAGTCTGATAGTCACTATGGTGCTTTCATTCTGTTGTTGATTTGTTGATTTTGTTACAATCGTGTCAAATTAAAATTGACATACAGCCCCTTCTAGTTTCGCCTTTATTTTTATTATCTGAGTGATCGGAGCATGGAATTTTAGTTGATGAAGCCTTAAGTCTCATAGTCACTATGGTTTTATATTACTCTATATGTAGTAACTTTTGGAATGACGATGGGGCTGAAACCCCAACCATTGCTTGCTGGGTTCGGCATGAACAAATTGGTTTTGCCTAGAAAACAATTTAGCGTTAGTTTCATGAAAATTAATTGATTCCTAGCATCTTCTAGATTTGTCGCGGTTGTATTGATTTTATTCTTTTGGCTTGGAGTATTGTGAGTATTTAGAATGATTCACTTTTATGAATTTGTATTGGAATTAAAACTGTTGTGGATAGTGGAATTTTCATTTAACTGAGGCTCTGTTTTAGTTCAATTGATGGTATTATATATTTTTGTTTAATATATCAAGGGTCCTGCTGATTAATGGATGATAATACATTTTTATTTAGCTGGTAATCTTTTGATGCTTAGTGTAATTTGAGGATACCCTTCATTCATTTTACGGAAAATTCATAAAGTAATATTTGGTGGAAGAATCTGCTAATATTTTTTTGTGGCTTTAGATCGGTTCTATAATCAAGCACATCTTTGCTTATTGCATCAATACATTACTTTTTTGTTGGACAGGTGAAATATGGGGATACCCTCCGGCGCTTCTCTGCGTCTGTGGACGAGATTAATCGACTGGATCTCGACATGGTTGGGTTGAGACAGAAGATATGTTCTATCTTTGGTTTCAGTGCTGATACAAATTTAGTTCTGAGATATGTTGATGAAGATGGCGACTTGGTGACTCTGGTTGATGATGATGATTTGCGTGATGTGATGAGGCAGCAATTGAAATTCTTGAGAATTGAGGTACTTATGAACAATGATGGCGCTGCTAAATCGACTGCTTGGTCTACTGGAAGTGACACCCCCTTAAAATCTCCTTCTGTCACAAACCCACCTCTGGGTAGAAATACTATATTACACGAGGCTCTATCTAAATTGTCGCTTTCAAAAGCAGCATCTTCGACTCCCGTGGTTGATAATATTGCCAATTCAATTTTGAAAATAGGACAATCTGTTCTAAATTCTCATTTCCAGCCTCGTGATACAGCTGGTACAAGTTCAAAAACGGGTCCTGAAGAACATGCCACTTCTAAGGCAAAAGGTTCTCAATCTTCATATGTGGACTCAGCCTCCAATTCTACTGTCCATGGTGAGAGTGCCACTCCCTTAAGAAATCCTGTTCCAAACCCATCTCTGAGCCCAAATGCAGATAAAGTTGGCATTTCATCTCCTGTGCCTGATCCAGTACGTGAACTTATGTCCAATTTATTGTATCCAAATGCGGCATCTTCTAGTCAGCTGCCTGTTAATCTTGCTGATTTAATTTCCCTAGTGGGACATTCTGTTTTAAATTCTTATTGCGAGCCTCATGTTGCAACTGGTCCATTCTCTAAAAATGGTGTTCCTGAAGAACCTATCTCTGGTGAAGCAAGAGATCCACAGATGCCATCTGTGGACTTGGCTTCCAATGCCACTCAACATGTGGAGGCTGAAAACCTAGTTAGAGATGCAGCCTCTGCTTCTAATGCCACTCAACAGGTGGAGACTGAAAACATAATTAGAGATGTAGCCAGTCAACATTTGGAAGCTGGGAATGTAATCAGTGCAACAACAGCTGCGGAAGTTGCCACAGTTGATCTCAATATCCCTCCTTGTGATCCCTATTCATCTCAGTCCACAAATGTGAATAAGGCTCCACTTTCATCTGAAGTCCCTGAGGGTGATTGCAGGAAGGGTAAAATGTCAACTGTCTATAGTTCTGCTGGTAAGGTTGACAGCAGTGGTACATCCTCAAGTCCTGCTGGTCCTAATGACAGTTCAACCCAGACTACTTCATGGAATGCTGGTGGTTTCTTTGAATGTCCATTTTCTGGGACATATATTAATTCTTGGACACCACATTTTGGAAACTCTCAAATGCCCCCATTTAAAAGGAGCCATCGTCACACTGAGGCAATGACTGGTATGTTTCACAAAGGTGTGCGTTGTGATGGTTGTGGTGTCTATCCAATAACTGGACCTCGGTTCAAATCCAAAGTGTAAGTACTTTGATTTGTTTGGACTTATTATTGTTAAATTCTTTTCAGGGCCGTTTCCATGATATTTTGTTCTTCATGCAGGAAGGAAAATTATGATCTCTGCCACATTTGTTACAACGAAATGGGTAATGGGACAGATTATATCAGAATGGACCGTCCGGCATCTGCTCGTTTCCCTCGATGTGTATATGAGCAATCCAAAAACTTTGTAATCACTTTTGAAAACACTGCTATCTTTCTTTTCTCTCTATGCTGAGTCTTTGCATTTTCACATTTTTTTTATGGTGCAGCCAACATTACCGCCTCATACTTTTAAGAAAAGTGCCATTTTGAAGCATGCAAGACCAAAGTTAGATAGTCAGTTCATTTTGGATGTCAATGTGCTAGACGGTACAATGATGGCTCCATCTACTGCATTTACAAAGATCTGGCGGATGCGCAATAATGGCACTGTAGCTTGGCCCAAGGGAACTAAACTTGTTTGGATTGGAGGAGACAAGTTCAGTGACTCTCATTCAGTTGACTTAGAGGTTGGATAAATATTCATACTGTAGTTTAATTATTTCCTGAAGGTCTATTATCTTTTCTCTAGGTTTGTCTTGCTCATCTTAGAATCTATATGCAAGTTTATTTAGTGCTCTCTCTGATTAAACGTCCCAGGTTCAGGATGGTGTCCCTATCGAGAAGGAACTTGACATTGCAGTTGATTTTACAGCACCTCGGAGACCTGGTCGATACACATCATACTGGAGGTTGGCAACTTCATCTGGACATAAATTTGGCCAACGTGTTTGGGTCCTTGTACAGGTAAAATGATAGTGTTGAAGGAATTTCTTACGGACACTAGATTTTACTCTTGATGGTGTAATAATAAATTTGCTCTCTTTCATCGTCGTACACACAGGTTGATGCCTCTCTCAAGGACTCATTTTATGATAACTCTCAAGGATTGAACTTGAATATTCCACTTGATGTCAGTGGATCTGAAGGACCTCTGCTTATAGATATCAATGTTAGGCCTGCCGAGGATGATACTTTTCTTCAAACCCGCATTCCTAATGATCTGATTCAACCTACTGAACAGGTTGATAAGGAACCAAGGTTGGAACTGGAAAAGGAATTCCCTATAAATGAAGCTACATTTGTTGGCCCTTCTGCCTCAGCCCCTGCTGCAACCTCCCTGGCACCTTCATCAATCTCTTATCCTATTATTGATTTATCTGAAGCAACCCCAGCTGTTCCCTCCGATCAGCAATCCTCCACTGTGGATGTATCATCATCATCTATTATGGGGACCGGTGGAATTAACTCTCTGGAGGAGAGTCTACTTAAAGAACTTGAGGCGATGGGTTTTAAGCAGGTTGATTTGAACAAAGAGGTCTTGAGGATGAATGAGTATGATCTGGAGCAATCCATCGTCGATCTATGTAGTGATGCCTATAATGTTTCTGAGTGGGACCCTATCCTTTTAGAGTTACAAGAGATGGTAAGTTGCTCGGTTCATCATTTATCATAAAATGCACGCAATATATTTTCCATTCGTTCCTCTAACCATACAATATATTATTCAACTGGATACTGTTTTGATTGGTTATGGGGTTTATGCAGGGTTTCCGTGACCAAGAGATGAATAAGAGGTTGCTTAAGAAAAACAATGGAAGCATAAAGCGTGTTGTTATGGATTTAATCCAAGGAGAGTAGCTTTTATTAAAATGTGGGTTAATAGTTAATGTAAAAGTTGGCGACTAGGTGCTCCTTGGGTGCTTGACATTGGTCAGGTACACATATTTATCTTATTTCGTATCTATTCCCGGTCTTTGTGTTGTGGTGATATTGCCATCACAATCCAGTGTCGGATTCAAGTATGTTTGAACTACTATGCTTTCGTATGTAATTAATTATATTGCCATCGCCACCCTCTGCAGTTTTTAATCCCTGTTACTTTTCTCTGAAAGTAGTTTTAATAACATTTTTCATTAGCCATGATTTTTGCTACATTTTACTAGGTATTACTGAAAGATAATGGGATACTTAAAAGATGTAGAAAAAAAAGTGAAATTTGGCAAGATAATTATATATTTGAGTTCCAGTCCAATCATGAAAAATTTGGGCTATGACTATATTTTTTTCTGCCAATTAGTTCGAAGATGGCTTCTTCGTGATATGAAAAATATCCATAGAATGTTGACATTAAATTTCTAAATACTAATCCAAGTTACAGTGTGTTGTGAGTATTAAGTGTTAATACATAAGTGTCTTGTGATTTATTATTTGACTTTTACATTCCATACTGCAGTTTTAATCGTATTTATCTTTATTGGTTTAAACCATTTAGACGTCCCGGTCCTCTCACTTTGATTCCCTTCTTTTAAGTTTTTTCAATTGAGTTTTCAGAACTGTTAATTTGAAACAATTCAGTCACTGCCGTTAAAAATCGTTAACGGCTGTTTAAGTATTGATGACGTGACATTATAAATGAATTTTATATTAAAAATTATTAATGAATATAGGATTTTAGAAGGGCAAAGTGGGAATAAGAAAGACTTTCTTCTTCCTCCACGTTCCTGCGTCTCAAATCCCAGAAAACATGAGTTGCAGCGGTAATGTTATATTTTAAAACATGTAAAGGTGAAATCGAACATTATAAACATAAAAATAATCCCGAAAAACATGTTTTCTAAATGTATTACCTTTTCCTCAAGCATCTTTTTGCATGATTCTTCTTCTTGTGAGGATTGACTTTCAGTTTTATTGAAAGAGTTCAATTCCTTTTGTTTATAAGCTCGTAGTGATGCTAGATAGTTAGCATCCTGCACAAAATTAAGACAAATTATGTATCATGTCATAAACCTTGATCACACAGGCATCAAAGGCAAGAAACTAAACCTGTTGTTTTTTCAGCAACCGAGAGTCAATTAAAAATTGTGACACAGAAGTAGACATGCATTGCGTTTCAGGATCCATATTTTCTTTTGGATGATGTTGCAAATTAGGAAAGGATGGAACACTGTGAGTGGAAATTTCACCAAAAAGTGCAGTTTCAACCAACAATGCTTCATTAATCTCTTCAGCAGAAATACCACCCCACCACATCGAGAAATAAGGCAAGAGATTAGTGATCATAATAATCATCAGTTTACGGATAAAGCCTCATGCATATATAAAAGAATGTTGGGTCTTTAATGTTGTAAGTCACTGTCAATGTCGCAAGTCACTGTCATGGTCAACCACCTTGCTCATCTTGCTAGACCACCATCGCTGTTTATCTACACTGTTGCAAAGTCACGAGTCTCCATAGCCACCACCATCAGAATCACGACACACCTCCATCATCTTCTTTGTCAATCAAAGCACAAAATCGCAGAAACCTAAACAGAGAAAATCAATTCGCCATCACATCTTTGTCTTCTCCACTATCGCACTACTAATAGCATGTTCTTCTCTGCCAGATCGCAAGATTCAATCTCCTCCACGCTCCAACTGCAATCACTGAAACTACCGCTCTCCACCATCATCGGACCAGCAAAGCCAAACTAGAAAAACCCAAAAACCTCAAATCTGGCCACAACAGAAACCTTCAAAAAGCATCCAGAGCACCACTGTGAATCTCCATCCACCTCCTCCAAGCTAGAATCCCAATCGCAATCTCTAAGGGAAACCACCTTCAAGGTTTATGCATTCCCAATTCAAAAAACCAAAACGTAGCTTTCAGGAGCGAGAATGTGGAGGAAGAAGAAAGTCTTTCTTATTCCCACTTTGCCCTTCTAAAATCCTATATTCATTAATAATTTTTAATATAAAATTCATTTATAATGCCACGTCATCAATACTTAAACGACCGTTAACGATTTTTAACGGCAGGAACTGAATTGCTTCAAATTAGCATCTGAGGACTCAATTGGAAAAGTTTAAAAGAAAGAGACCAAAGTGAGAAGACCGAACCAAAATAGGGACACTTAAATGGTTTAAACCTTATTTAAAGTGTCTTATCTTTTGATAAGATAAAAAAAAAAAAAAAAACAAACAAACAAACAGTAACGTTTATATTTGCCCGCCGCAACTTAGTATTTTAAGAAATTAAACTAGCCCTTATTTTTATTCCATAATAGTTTATAGTTATGATATGTACTATTACAGTTTTCATTCTTATATTTTTTGCAAAATTATTTTTTCATATTTTTTTATAATATTTAGCTGTTCATAATTTTGTTTAATTTATAATTCTAAAAGTATTTGATTTGATAACTTTAGAATTAAGGATGATAATAAGGTGATGATGGGTTTCATAATTTCGTTTCTAAAAATTTATATACATTTTCATATTTAATGCAGATATTCTGTTCATTTCTGTTTTATTATTATTTGATATCAATTAAAAAATTAATGTTTATAAAAAGTCATGAAAAATATAATATTAAAAATTTACTATAAAAATATATTTAATGTTAAATGTTTAAAAATAAATGATAATTATATTAATTTTAAATAAAAAATATTAAACAACAATCTAATAAAAGTGAATGTAAAAGTATTTTAATTTTTTTTCTTTCAATTATAATAAAATATTTTTTATTTGTATATACGTTAATTAAAGTTATCATAATGAAATCAAACATAAAAAATATTAAACTAATAATAATTTAAATTTAAATATAAATTTTTAATTTTGAAGTTAATGACAAATGAAGTCTTCATATATTACATTGTTATAAAATTATACTTATAAAAATGAGTTAGAAAATAAAAATTATTATATAAAATTATTATCTTATATTTTTCCTTTTAGTTTTGATTTTATTTTTTAAGTGAAACACATCAAATCAGTTTACATAAACTATTCAAAAAATTTAAAATAAATTGAATAAATGTTTTAAAATCTAAAAATAGTACCGGAAAAAAATTAAAATTTTATTAAAGAAAAACCGAAAGTTGAAAAACTAGTTAAAATTTAAAAAGGTCAAATTTTCTAGTTTGTTGCCTTATAAATGTTTGGTAAAATTATTTATTAAAATAACTAATAATTACAGAACGAAATAAAAAAACATATTTATATTATGAATTTTATTTTATGGATAAAATCTGTTTTAAATTTATTTTTTAAATCTTTTATCAATATTTTAATTGCATTTTTATTTTTAATGAATATATATATATATATATAGGATAGATGTATCCTTTTATTTTTAGATAACTTACAATTTTTTTTGTTAAATAGTATTTCATTCTTCCTCTTAGCTTTCGATTTGTTTAGTATACTTTTAAATTTACGGCTAAGCTTAGTATATGATTAAGAGGTTTCGTCCTTCTAAATCTTTTTCCACATATATAAAAAGAAAAATATAAATAAAATATCTTTTTTTTAATTTTAATATATTTTATATATTTGTTCATTCCAAAAAAATTTGTAAATCTAATTTGACACTCTCAAAATATTTTCTGAAAACTCATCATTACTATAAAATACTTTTTTTCTCTCATTATAATTTTAATTATATTTTTTTATGATTTCCTTCAAACAATATATTACATTTGGGAAAATACAAATCTAAATTTTATTTAATTAAGTTATTTTTATAAGACATATTTATTCGTTTCTACTCATTTTTTAATATTTTTATTTGTTTTTTCTTTTCATGTAAGGGATGAGTATCCTTCATGTAAACCTTTACTTTATTAGGTTAAACATATTTTGTCTTTTCTCTTTGCTTTCTAGTTTCGTTTTATTTAAAGAACATTTCTTTCGTTATGCAATTTTTATTTTCTCTTAACATTTTGACTTCTTCGGTACCACCAAGTTTATTTGATACTTAGGATAATTTTATTCTCAAACATTTGCAGTAGTATAATAGATTTAAAATTATTATTTGTTACTCTCTTTTAACACACACTCACACACACATATATATATATATATATATATATATATATATATATATAATTTTCTTTTTGATATTTAATATTAAAGTAAAGAAAATGTATATATTTTTTATATCAAATAAATAATAATACAATGTTTTGTCAGCTTTATCTTCGTTCTTTTATAAAAATATATATATTTAATTAATATTCATGACAATACCAGATGAGTGTATATACCTGTTTCGGTTGTCGAATCGAGCCACCACCGGTATCTATATAATTTGTCTTCTTAGACGTCCGGTCACACCTCCGACCGGGTACCTGCCAAAGGTTCTCTGACTCTTAAGTCAATGCACTATTCACTCAATAAAGGGAGAACAGTAATAAATGTGCAGTAAATATAAACCGACTATCTCGTACCTTGAACTTCTATTTATAGTTTTCTTTATGAGCCCGTGATTAGCAAAGTCTTAATCACGGCCCAACACTGGCCCAATAACCCTAACCACATTTTTACCTTAATCTTGCCTTAATATGCAACCTTGATTGGACGGTCACTCAACGACGACCAGGCTCGTCGTCGACGCTGAATTGGAATTAGAATGATACAGACAAGGTTAGCATGTTATCCGTCGAAAGACGCATCACCCATGCCGAGCGCGTTGGACGGACGTCCCTTCGGACGTTCGATAGAATTATAGAATTAGACCTATACAGACTAGGTTAGCATATTACCGACGAGAGGATGCCATGCGACGCTGCACCTGTGCTGAGTGTGATAACCGGCGTCACAGGCCGTCCGGTCCCTACGGGTACAATACCCACCCACTATCTAATAAAAACGATAATGAAACACAATTTTATAACAGACGGCACTCATAATTTGAAATTGCAATAACTGTATTTCATGCATCCTATCATTCCGCAATTCATTTTCAGGAACACACTAAAACAAATTCAGAATTTTTTTTCCTGCAGACAATCACTACTCTTAAATAATTCCGGAAGCTTTTGATGGGGTGCATTAAGAATTTTGATAGGATGCAGAAAGTCCTTGCCTAACTGCATATCTATAAGAAAAATATACTTAGTCATATTAAATGAAGACTTCTATGCTTCATGAAGTACTCGATATAGTAACATACAAGATGGCGAGTTTTAATTAATATGAAAAATTATAAAAATCCTTCTATAAAATTAAAATGGTGTATTGTTCTTACTTGTGTGTGGTGTCCTGTCCTCCGTCTACCAAAATAGCCGTTCTTTTATGACAGTGAGACACCAATTGTGGCTAAACAGTGTTCTTATACGATGGAATATGTTGGTGTCGACAAGAATTTTAAAAGATTAGTGTGAACTGACATCCAAATTAAAAAGTTACAGGAAAGGAATTTCTATATTTCTAAATAACTTTCTACTTTTTGGCCAAAAATGTCTCTATAGTGCGCTAATTTCAATTATTCACATGTCATTCTGGCCATATATCAGAACCATTATCTATTTTCCTTTTCATTACAGTACCAGAGAGATGTCTTATTAACCATTTGGTTGTGATTTTGACTCCAACTTTCTACTCTTTCCTCCAAATGAAAAATGTTATTAATGCAGTGTTATGTTACTAATCCTTGTTCAGAATTTAGTTACTTTAAATGAATTTTAATTAATAAAAGTGAGTGTGTGTGGCTTACTTGCTTGCCATGGAATTAGATTCCCTGGAGGAATGGAATCTAACATAGAGGAAGAATCTGCTTCCTGCTTTTGGAGATGATAAATATCCAAGGAATTAGATTCAAAGCCATCGATTTAAGAGCAAACAGAGGTTGTTGTACCTGCCATTCTGTCTATAAATTGCAGTGTGAGATATCAGATTAATTGTGTAGTTGTGCTTATATACCTGCCCTTGTGAGAAAAAACCATCAGAAAACAATGCTGCGCTCGGAGGACTACCACGCCCACATATCAAAAGTTCACAGGTCACAGAGTGTTCTCACAGATGTCCCTCGCTACCCCAATGCTCACATGGCCTTCAACAACGCCCATAACAACTCACATTCTAATGAGAGGGCTGAGATGGTAGAGTATGATCAGACTGAGGATGATGAAGTCGTGTACCAAGAAAGGGTTCAGTCCAACCCAGGGAAGAACAAGGGTCGATTTGAATTGCACAAGTGGAAGACCTACAGGCCTTGAGAAAAACATGACCAAGAACCTAGTTTGCTACAAAAACTACCTAATACATCAAAATCATCAGTATGTATGATTGTGAAATAAATGCCTGCTCAGCAGGCTATTGTGTTTGCTTAAGTGTTTTATACCAGTAGTACATTAGTATTGAACTTTACCATGTAAGAACTATAAATGAAGCATATACATGAGTTATCTACAACATATTTGAACTATAGCATGCAATGGTTTATTATTAGTTTATTCCAACTTTACTTCTTCTGACTTAAACACTAAATCTGTGAGAAAAGGAGGGGAGATATTGAATAAAATTGAAGAGTGAACGAAACTTAAAAGAAGATAAAAGTCATGTATCATTTTGGTGTGGAATATCGGGGGCATTAAAGCGCCTGGAAGACATAAGATTGAAGAGATTCCTGAGGCTATTCTTACTCTCAGGCTTTCGCTTGGGTTGGATTGGAGTGGAACCACATAAATCATGAAAAGGGTTATCTAAAGTTAACCCTGTCTCGATCCTTCTGGACACAGTGACAAGCTCATAGGAGTCCCAGAGTGAGTGCTGAAAGTCCCAACGAGTGTCTTTAGAAGAAGTTGGTGGCTTGCTCAAAGCTTGAAGCTTAAATCTTGAAGGCTTGCCTCTGAAATTCCTTCGATGAGCGTCGAATTCGGCCATGGGCTTGGAAGTGCCGGAGCGGCTGTACCAGGCCTGTGCAACGGCTTTCAAAACTTCCAAGTCTTGGGGTTCGTGTTGTGGGAGCTCTGCCCTCTTCTTCATGGCACTGACAAAACATTTTCTTCAAGACGCCATGTTCCTGCTCATGCTCACGGTCGTGTTACTTTCGTTGAAACCACGGCCTCACACATGCCATATGAAAGGGATAAGCTGATGCTGCTGCACATGCAATTTCTTTCTTTTTCTTTTTTTGTTTTTCTCTTGTTGCTCTGAGTGCATTTCGTCTTATTATCCTAATTTCTGTGAACAATAGTTTATTTCTGTCTCGATGAATTAACGTTAGTTCGTGTGAATTTATCGAGTATGATGATGAAGTCTTCGAGTCCTAAATTTATAATAAAAATGAGAAAACTATGATTTTTATCCTCCTTAACATCATTAATTCGTTTTTTAGTTTTTTTTTTTAATTTTATTGTTCTATTTATAAAATTAAGTTGTTGATAAGTTAAATGAGTGACAAATTTTGATCCCTCGAGTTTTTGTCCTTCAACTCGTTTATTTTATATTCATACAAAATTAAGATACGTCAAATTCAATGTGGATTAACAAACTCGTTAAAATAATAATTGCTTACATCTTATTTTACTAGTTTATATCATTTATTGGTGTATAAAATATGTTGAGATATAATATTTATTGTTTTTATTTAATTTTGCTTAATAAATAAGATTGAGTAGAAAACCTAATTTAGGAATCTTGTTTCTTTTCATAAAGGGGGACGGGGAGTAACAAGTTTGAACGTAATTTAGACATCCTATTGTTTTTATTAAGAAAAAGTTCTTCTGTTTTCAGTATTTCCTAGTTGAAAACTTCAATTTTATTAATGTTTTTCCTTTCATTTTTGAGAGACTGAAAATTAACTACTTATATTATATTATAGAAAATTAAAAGTAAATCACTCATTGTTTACAAATATAACAGTGTTTGTCACGTAGATCCTTCTTTAAGGAGTGCAACATGATGTAACAAAGTCATTAACAAAACTAAATTTAAGACATTTAGTTTTATAAAAACAGAAAAAAAAAATGAACTAATAAACTTAAAGGACCAAAATCATATTTTACTTAAAATAATAATATTTAACTTAAATCCATGGAAATTTCATCAAGGATCATAAAGAAACTTTTCAAGTTCAAATGTCACTTTGAATTCATAAAATAAGCAATATTCAAATAAAAATGCACCAATGGTTAAATTATTAACACTGAAAATTATTTTATTAGAATGAATTTTTTGATAAAAAAAGGTTCAAAGGGTGCTTAACAAGAACTTTGTATTTTATAAGGTCTCATCTTTTTAATGGTGCGTGTTACTAAATTTTGCACAAAGTGGAAGGCTTTAAAAAGAGGGGGAAATCTTTCATATATGAAAGAAACAATAGATGGAAAGATACACGAAGATCATTTCCTATATTGAAAGTACGCAAAGATATGTAGCAATAGCATTCCTAATTTTGGTTGTGGCCAAACTGTCATAAACATTCATGAAGAATCCATCCCACAACACTAATATATTAGGTGAGAGAATCTCTAAATTTGGGTAGTAGCATGCCAAATAGTTCATCCTATTAAATTCAATGAGACTGCTAATATTATCATCCTTTTCAAGATCCGAAGTGCACTATAATTTCACTCATCTATTAGCATTTGACTATTCGAGGTTAAGGAGTGTCCTAAGAGAAGGTATAGAGAAGAAGGGAACAACTTCTTGATTAGTTCAAGACTACCATCGAAAGAGATAGATATATAACGAGACTACAACCACCGATACTCAGCAATGTGCACCGTCTAGCAACTAATGAACTCCTACAATCTTCAAAAATTGGACACATCACACTTCAACATACATGCGGCAAAATCTGCTAAATTCAAGGGATGCTTCATTGGACCCTTCGTTGAATTCTTCTGGGGCCTCCACACTCTTCGATGGACTGCAGAGTAAAAGTAGCTGAATTTCTTACACTACCAACTTTAGTCAATAATTCTGACATCTTTAATAAGATTGCCGCTCACTAACATGAGTAACTTAAGACGGCAATGAGAAGAGATGCAATAGAAAGTTATGAAAGAGCATGGTTAATTAAAAATGATTCGATAATAACATTCTTGTTCCAAAGTGAATAGTCAAGCATTTGTCTCAGCACGGTTGAAATTCAAAATTGAAATTATAAACCAGGAGTCGATATAATAAACAATGAACTAACTTCAGAAGCCAACTCAACATTCCCCTCAAATATTTTTCATGTTATGAATTGTGAAGCATGTACGTCCATCTCCGTTAGAGAAAAAACACTAAAAGCTACAATGCAGAATCTTCTGAAAAATAGCCATTGATGATAACTTTACGGGTCATAGATGAAAATTTGTTATAATTTAAAAATGAAGCTTAGCCTCACATCACTTCCTGTGTCCAATGGTTTTGCAACGGCTAATGATCAAACTTGATAGTATCAATAATTTGAACTTTGAAGAAAGACAAGATACCCACTGAGAGAAAATTGCTAGGGATCAGGCAGCAGAGGAGTCTGAGTGTCCCTTTCAGATGAACCGAAAAGTTTAGAGATTTTACTGTGTGTACGGATATGGTGAGGAGTCTTGTACAATAGATCCTTGGCCTCAGAGAGTCTACCCTCTTCGAATAAGGATTCAAAAACCTGAACGTAAACAGTGTGGGATGGGTAACTTTTTACACTCAATGCCTTCAGGAATGCCTCAGCATCCTCCACAGACCCAAACTTTGAAATATACGGCACAAAGGGTAGATGATATGGAGGGTAGTTGTGGGTCTTCATCAAACGAAGAAGTTCAAGTGCTTCCTCAAACTTCATGACTCCCAATAGCTTTTCAATCAGTTTTTTATATGTAGCTTGCCATGGAGATATACGACACTTCCTACTAATCTCTATAAGCAACTTGTACGCACCTTCTATTCTCTTTTGACTAAGAAAACCGTCAACCAGAACATCCAATAAATCAGCATCTGGATAGCAGTCCTTTTCAATCATCTTAGAAAAACAAAGTAAAGCTTTGTCTAATTCCTTGGCATCACAATGCCCTTGGATCAAAATGGTCCAAGTCTTAATATCAGGGATGCATCCACAAGACTGCATCTCCTCCAGCACCTTACATGCTTCTTCAAACCTCCTCATCTTGCAAAGTCCAAAAACCACTTGACTGTAGGTGATGTTATCAGGTTCATGACCAGCATTTCGCATAGTCCTAACAATATCTTCAGCTTCATCAAATTTCCCAGCACCTGTCAAAGACCTGTGGATTCCATCATAGATAGCCTTGGAGAGAGTGTGCCCTGTCGACTCAAATTTCCTAGCAACCCTGAAAACTAAATCCAGATTTGGCTTATCACTAGCAGAGATGCTCTTCAAAAGGAGACTGCAATCTTGAACCAATGGCTTATATGAACCATCCATCATATGCTCATAAAGCTTGACAGCATCCTCCATCATCCTATTCTTTTGAAGCTGCCTCGATATCTTTATGTAAGTATCAATATCCAATTCATGACCCACACTCTTCATCTCTTCAATAACACTCCAAAACTCCTGAATTGAGTCATTCCTCGCGAGAACACTTGCAAATGCATTGTAAGTCACAGTATTATGCTCATACCCCGGTTGTGTCCCAACCCAACGAAAGAACTTGTAAGACTTTAGAGGAGTATTTCGAAGCTCTTTCAAAACCCTTAGTACAAAATTATCCGACAGCAGAATTTTAAGCTTAGCAAGTTCACCCATAACCTCCTCACCCCATTCAGACACTGAAATGATACCAACCACCTTGGTGACAACACTCTGCATTGCATTCTCCTCTAACATCCGATTATAAAAGTGGGTCAAAGCATCGGCGTCACTGTTCATCTTTTCCTTTTTAAGGCGAACATAAATTGTGAGATATGTTTCTTCGTTGAGATAAAACCCCTTTTCCTTCATCATCCTTAAAGTAATCCAAAATAGTTTCATAGTATCCTTGGTGGCAAGGATCCTAACAATTAAGCTGAACACTGAAGAGCTTGACCTAAACCAGTCTTTATTAATGACCCAATTGAAAAAGCACGAAGCTTTTTCTGGGTTTTTATCCAACCGCTTTATGATGTAAATAACGGTTTCATGGGACATTGACGGGCAACTATTTTCTAAACTGAGCTCTATCGCTTGGGACCAATCGTTGGTCAAAACAAGGTCCACAATAGAGCTCGGCTTGGTAGAAAAATAGAGTTTGCGGTGACTTACGGGAAATTGGAAATTGTGACGCGAATCCAAACGGGGCAATGGATTGAGAGAGAAGTGGGTCACCTGATTCCGAGTCACCAGAACTCTGGTAGCGAGTGAAGACTCGAGCACCCTGAGAGAAGCGGCAACTGCTTTCACGCGGTTCATGGTAACGCCAAAATGGATAATATGGCTCTAAGGGTTAGAGAGGGTTTAAGGAATAACCACTGTCCACGGGCACTTTGCTTTTATGGATCCAAGCCATGGGTTTCGATGCTGGTTAATCACTGAATAGAGAAATAAAACATACACTCGTTTTATTCTTTTAGTTTATTCATGAAATAGAATTTATAAAAATGAACCTATTGCTTCGTTAAAATTAACTAGCATTTTTTTACTGTATATTATACATAATAAATATTTATTTCATATAGTTAAATTACAATAAATAGAGACTATTTAATTTAATTCACACACATTTATATATATAAATACAATTTTAATTTAATGATTTGTAATTTCTTTTAAAAATATTAAATTTCAAATTAGAACATAATATTTTTTTCAAATTCTAATTTTTGTGGAGCTTCTAGTCTGGGACACAGCTTGAACCTTTTCACAGTGCTCCTGGGACTTCTGCTCTGTTGATATTTTTATAATTCCTAAAAAGGTGAGATACCAATTTCTTTGTCTAAAGAATGTACATATGTTTTTCTTTAGTTATATCATGCTTAGTTTCACAGTATAATTACTAATTTATTGATATGTATAATAAAAAGAAGAATTACTGATGTGCGTAGAACTATAATAATAACAATAATAATAATAAAAAGAATATTAATATTTTGTATTGTTGAAAATTACTAATGTTTTTCGTAAATTTTATTGTGAATAAAAAAATTGGATACTAAATTAATAATACGTGTCACTAAATTATTAAGAAAATTATTATGTAAACAAAAAAAAATTCAGTGTCTCTGTTAAAATATATTGTATTATTTATTTGTTATTATATTTTTTAATATTATTATTTCAAATAATTTTTACAAAATATATATAATTCATAAATATAATTTTATATTATTATTATTAAAGGTAATTTGATAATTTTTATTTTCTATTTATTAAAATATTTTTTTAATCTATTATATGAGTTAAATCTCTAATCAAATTTTATAAACTTTATTTTTAAATTTATTCTCAATTATATTTAAATCCCTTTAAGAAAACAACAAACATTCTGTTCTTAATTCTTCTCAATGCATTTATTTTTCGTCAATTCTTTTAATTTAAAGTGAACACAACTTAAATAAATGAAAAAAAAAAGACTAAAAGAATTATCCAATATAAATAAAACTTGACATTAAGGTTACACTAAATTTCAATTTAATTATTTCATAATTTATCTCTAGTTTGTTCCTCCAAATTCAACTCATTGATATATTTTAGTGAATTATGAAAGCATTGAAGTTTAATACAAGGTTCATGAATTCTTATCCAAAACTCTTTTCTTAGAATATATTTTCATCTCAACAAATAGAGGACTTAAATCCATATAAAACTTTTTAAATGTGCTAAATATCACTCTCAAAAGTGAATTTCATTCTTCATTGAAATAGTTTCACGTCAATTTCCCTCCGTTAAAATATATTAGAAAGTACTTTAATTCTTTGGGTTTTTTTTTTCTCAAGTTTTTTTTTTTCAATTTTGCACGCATAAGGTATTTTCTTAAAAAGTTTAAACTTGAATTGATTTAAATGTTAATCTAGTGGGTAAATGTAATCGATTACCCTACTGTCTACAAGACCTTGAATGAACTTTACTAACAGTATTATGGGCCCAAATTTTGAATATCCAAAACCTTACTGAAGCATTATTGTAAATTTAATATTTTTTAATCATGATATTGATATGAATTATTCATCACCAAAAATAATAGTTAATATTGTGGAAAACCTTCAAAATTAATTTAAAGATTAAAAATTTAATAGCTGGACAAAACATTCATAGACATCACGGAGCTACAGCGCAGAGTACAATTTCTTCCGCCAACTAGGTTCCTTTAATACTACTGTAGCTCAAAGCTCATCAGAGTGTCCTTCCTCTCAACATGAGCTTTTATTTTCCCTCTCTGGCCTATCTCTTAATTGCAGCAGTAAATTCCAGAACATCAAATCATGTATTCTACAACGATAAAAAAAAAAAAAAAATTAATCAATGCCCTAAAAACTCGTCTAAAGATTAGCATTAACAAAATCAATGAGCTAAAGTTAGCATTAACAAAAATGGAAATTTTCTAAACAAAACAACTACAACAATGAAGAGCTTATTAATATACATTAGAAGATCATTATTCTTTTTCCAAATTATGTACTCAACTCAGAGGCCGTAGTCGAAACACATTTGAATCGAAAAGTTCACGGATTTCTTTTCTTTTACTCATATAGGAGGGTATTTTGCTCAATAGGTCTTCGGCCTCAGAAAGTCTACCTTTTCCAACCAAAGATTTAAAAACACGAAGGTAGATCAAATACGACCGGGGACTTCCCTTACTCTTCAGGAATTTTACTGCATCTTCAACAGACCCAAAATTAGAAATATACTGCACAAAGGGTTCAAGAATTGGTGTGTGTTTGTGTTTCCTAGTCAAACAAAGAAGGTTAAGAGCCTCCTCAAATTTCTCAATTTCCAATAGATTTGCAATCAGTTTCTCGTATGTACTGCGTGACGGAGATGCACCGTGTTTGGTAGCAACCTCTACTAGTAACTTGTATGCATCATCTATTCGCTTTTGACCAAGAAAACTGTTTGTCATAACACGCAAAACAGCAGCATCAAGATTGCAGCCCTTTTCAATCATCTTATGTAAACATAGTAATGCCCTGTCTACTTCATTCGCAACACAATGCCCTTGGACTAATAGGGTCCAAGTGTTAGTATCAGGGATGCAACCACAAGATTCCATTTCCTCCATCACTTTACATGCTTCTTCAAGCCTCCTCATCTTACAAAATCCAACAATCACTTGGCCATATGTGATGTTATCAGGTTCATGACCAGCCTTTCTCATACGATTAACAATATCCTCAGCTTCGTCAAGTTTCCCAGAATTTGTCAAAGACCTGTGGATCCCATCATAGATTGTCTTGGAGAGTGTGTGCTCTGTTGACTCATATTTCTTAGAAACCCTGAAAACTAAATCCAAATTTGGCTTATCACTTTCAGAGATACTTTTCAAAAGAAAGCTGCAATCCTCAACAGATGGCTTATACGAACTATCCATCATGAGCTCATAAAGCTTGACAGCATCTTCCATCATCCTATGCCTTTGAAGCATCCTTGATATCTTTAAGTAAGTATCAATATCCAATTCAAGACCCACACTCTTCATCTCCTCAATGACACTCCAAAACTTCTCAATTGAATCTGTCCTCGCCAGAACTCTTGCAAGTGCATTATAAGTCATTGTATTATGCTCATAACCAGATTGTCTACCAACCCAACGAAAGAACTCGTAAGCCTTTAAAGGAGTGCTTCGAAGCTCTCTCAAAACCCTTATTACAAAATTATCGGAGAGCTGAATTTTAACCTTTGCAAGTTCACCATTAACACCATCACCCCATTTAGACACTGAAATGATGCCAACAACATTGGCAACAACACTATGCATTGCATCTTCCCGGATACTCCGATTATAGAAGTGGGTAAGAGACGCGCAATCCCTGTCCATCTTTTTCCCTTTAAAAACGACTAAAATTGATAAATACATTTCTTTATAAAAATAAAACCCTTTTCTCTTCATAGTCCATAGAGTAATCCAAAATTGTCTTATCGTCTCCTCAGTGGCCAAGATCCTAAGAATTAAACCATAAACTGTAGAACTTGCTCTAAACCATTTTTTGGTACTGACCCAATCGAAAAAGCGCCATGCTTTTTCTGGGTTTGCTTCCAACCGCTTCAAAACGTAAACAACAGTTTCATGGGTCAGGGATGGGTAGCATTTTTCTAACTCGTGCTCTAACTCCTTGGACCAATGGCTCGTCAAAATAAGCTCGGCAATGGGAATTGATTTCGAAGAAAAGTAGATCTTCCGGTGGAGGTTGGGAAAGGGGAAATCATGAGAATGATCCAAAAAGGGAGATGGAGTGTAAAGAGAGAAATGAGTCACCTGGTTCTGAGTGAGTCGGATAGACCGAGTTGCAATGAGTCTCCTGGTGACTGGCGAGTCGAGGAATCTGAGGTTAGCAACAATTGCCTTCAAAGGATTCATTGTAGATCAGATTCAGAGGGACGAAGCCAACTTTGGAGCCTTACATTACCGGCAGCTTAGGAGAAATTCAAAATGGGCTATGTAGGGTTTAGCATTAACTACCTTTTTCGGGAACAGATCCGGGTCCGGGTCCATCCATGGGTTGCCATAACCGGATTTTGCTAACCTTCTTCGGATCCATTTTAATAATGACTGGGTTTAATGATTTGTATATTCTATTTTTGAGTCAGGTTTTCTTAATTGGGTCTTTAATGACAATGTTTTATTTGTTTTAATTTTTTAAAATTAAAAACCAATTGAAAAAGGAAGGGATGCTGAAATCAGATAAAAAAAGTCTTAATTAATTATGGAAAGTTAATTTTAGTTTAAAGATCAATAAATTTAATGTCCTTTTATCCCAAATCATTAAAACTTGTTTTGCAATAATATTTTTTAAACCTATTTTCAGAGTAATTTACAATTTGTTTCTTTATTATCAAATTTTAAGAAGATTTTTATATAACTCTATAACTTATAAAGAATTTAAGTTTATAATCAGTTCTCCAATTTAAAAATTATGTGGATTTAATTTTTTTTATTAAATTTTATTAGATTTATTTGATAAAATATTTGAATTGTTATATATTTAATTGTTAATTAAGAAATAAAACGTGAAATAAATTTAATAAAATTTGATTAAAATTAATAAATTTACACATATTTTAAATATAAGAGACTAAATTAATTTAAATAATTAAAATATATAAATATAAATAGTAATTAAATATTTATAAATATATTTTTTATTAATTAATAAAATATAATAAAATATTTTATTTTTATTATAACATACTACATTATTTAACATAAAATAATTTAAATTTTAATATTTTTAATGTATTTTTTAGGTATACTTTTTTATAAATAATTTTATTTATTAAAATCACTCACAAACTTTCATTTGATTTATCTTTATTTTCCACCACATTTTCTTAATTCTAACAACCTTATTCTCACCTCCAATTCTTCTTAAATCTAATCATACATAATGAAAAACAATCATAATTCATGAGATGGGATTTGCTATGCTTTGATAGTAGGTAGAATAATAAACTAAAGAAATAATAATTTTTTTATAACATGTGACATAATAGATCTAAGAAATAATAAATCTCACTATGATAGACTCTCTGATTTATGAATCTGATATGTTAAGATGTGAACTTTATGTTTAACTCAATTCCACAAAACCAGTAATCAACTTATAAAGTGAGGTCTACAACCTACTTATATGTTATAAACCTGCATTATCGCTAATTGATGTGTGATATCTAATGTGCTACTCTATTCCTCGTAGTTCCTTCACCCAAACTCCACGAAATATCTCTTCCCATCCTCCTTCCCAAACAATGACATCATTTGGGACCATTACATCTACAATTTCCAATTTAGTATTTATTACAGATACTCAAGATGACAAAGTTGTTGCTTGAACTCGAGTTTGATGTCGACAATGGCACTGGATCATTCCGCAATGAAGTTTTGCAACGAAACGGTTGTGACCATGACCATGAATATGGTAGCGCCGAGAACAACAAGGTTATGGAGTTGCAGGGACTTGATATATTTGTAACAGGAGTATAGTTTTATAATTTAAATTCCAGATTATATAATTTAAAACTAAAAAAATTATTTCAAATTATGTGATGTGTAATATATTTTTGGATTATGTTGTTAAGACAAAAAAATTTATACGTCTAAACGCTCTCATATTTTGAAGTTTAACCAAATAACATTAAACGAAATAAGAATATGAAAATACATTAGGATGAAACACAAGACTTAGGCTCAAGGATCCCCAACATAGAAAAACCTTAAGAAAACCTTTAGGATTGTACAAATCATGAAAACATCTAAATCAAAACACCTACACGCAAAGCTAAATGACAATTAAGTAAAAAGAGTCTAAGAAAGTTTAAGCTAAACGTGTAAGCTTACTATACCAAAAAGGGTATTCAGTTGAACTCTCGAGAAAACGAAAAAGTATCAAGACAACGTCTTAGACAAAAACATTTTTAAAAAAGCCTAAACCGAAAACATCAAACAAACATAACATGATAAACACCATTGCTCTAAAAAGGCAAAATCACAAAAAGCGTTTGCATAAGTCTAAACGATACCATGAGCTAAATTGTTACTTTTTCCAACGATGAAGTTCTCATTCAACGCTTGGTATCTTTAGAAGAAAAGCTTAATTGTTAAATGATACCTCAACAGTAGGAAATGAAAAACACTTAATTGTTTTGAGCAAGCATTAAATGACATTAAATGTTCAACGTTCAAAAACAACAAAAATGATAAGAGATAAGACATATCTGCTGCATGTACAATTTATCTATTCTTTGCAGATAACCTTCTCTACACGCATCCACAAGGTTAAATTAAAATATCATAAGTGAACATTAGAGACAAAAGAGATATTCACATAATGTTCTTTACTTGAAGCGGTGTCTAAAAGAAAGTACAACCTACTTTAAGCAAAGTACTAAAAAAGCAAATTTGCTCTGACAAGTTGAATTTATCCAACGACTACTATACACGAAGAAAGAGAAGACACAAGAATCAAGGCCAAAAGTTTAGTCTAATGGACATTTATCTAAGAACCTTTAAATAAAAGATCATTCAAATGAAGAATCAAGACGATAACATACAACGAAAACATTTATCCTTTGAGAAGCATTCAAAAGAAAAGCACAAAAAAAGCTCAAGAGAAAGAAATTATATGAGCAAAAAAAAAGAAGAGAAAAGAAGAAAAGCAATACTCTCGAGCTTCACTATAATATTTGCTTACTAATTGTAAGAAAGAGAGAAAGAGAAAAGACAGAAACGCCTACGAGTGTTTAAACTACATTATATTTTAATCACATCCTCTCTACGAGAATAATAGTTTGAACGACTTGTAAGCAATCGTTGATTGCAATTTTGAAGAGAATTAAAACACTTGTTAAACTTAGTTGAGTTAAAGAAATATAGGCAAATGAGTGGTGCGAATACTCATCCAATCTAAGGTTACAGGAGGTTGTTCACTGACTGAGGAGACCAGGGGTGGTGAGAATACTCATCCAGTCTAGGGTAATAGGAGGTTATTCGCTGACTGAGTAGACCAAAAGTGGTGCAAATACTTAGTTATAATCTTGTTGAATATTATAGTGGAACCCTCTGCAGAGGAAACTATATGTACTCAGTTAGAGTGAATCAGTATAAAATATATGTGCAATAGTTATTTAATTCTTATCTAAACATTTCTCTTATAAAACTTGGAGTTGTATTTTTACTTCTAAATACAAAAATCTTCTGCACTAAACAATTACTCTTCAAAAGTTCTTACAAACATGAATAACACGTTAAAACAACTATTTTTTATTATCATTTACAAGTTGAGAATTTAAACATTCTTTTAACAAATCCAAAACTCGACAAACGTGTTATAGAAAAGGGTTGCAATTTTTTTTTCTTTAACACTATTCAACCATCTTTAGTGTTATATATATATATATATATATATATATATAATTCAAATTAGATTTTTAAATTATTTATAATTTTATTCGAACTTAATAAAATTACTATGAGTAAAACTCTTTCCTTTTAAGTTTCTTTTAAATAATGTGGAGGTATTTATATTTTTATTTGACATTCAATTAAATCCCTTGTTACTAGGGGCACTCATTTGAGTAAAAGAGTGCTTGTGACTTCACTTTTATGATGTAGATTGTTAGGTTTTGATAGTTAAAAAAAAAAAATCATTCAATAATCTCCTTCTTAGATGTTTACTGATATAATTAAGGAGTGGAAGTAAAGTTAGAACAATAAAAAATATAACAAGAACATCTGACTTTAACCCAAAAGAAATAAATAAAAAATCTAAAAGCAAAATAGAAGGTAGGCTTTTTAGGCTTAACGTGTACTGATGTACACTTGGGCTATAAAAATATTATAACACCTGGATTTTAGTCTGCGCGACAGATCCATACCCACTGATTCTTATTCTCATTGAAAGATGCTGATGGCTCACTGCATTCATCATTTTTAATTTTCCTATACTTCTAATTTCCACCATCTTCTAAAAGGTAAGTTTTTCCCAATATTAATTAATTTTTTAACAATTATTTTTTCTTAAATAGAATTTCCTTATTCAACAGTGTTTTCTAACATAAGATTTAAATTGAACTGGGATGAACCTAAACATTGGTTTCTTCTTGTAAAAGGGTTAGTTGACATAACATGTCATTAAACATGCAGGAAAAGAGGAGTGTAAAAAGGCTGAAAAGCTATCACAAATTTAGGCTCTGCCGTGTTTTCCATTGCAATTAACAAAAGCTATTATTAAACAAGCTTTTATTATGTATTTAGCAAAAGTTGAGAAAACTTTTTAAGGTGTGTGTTTTTGGCCATTTGTCTAGGTTTGATGCATCGTCCCTACGTGATAAATTGTCACTGACACGGCATTACCTAGTTTCCTCCGTACCAAAAAAATCATGATATTTTAAGAATATTTTTTAACAATTTTTTTTGACAACAAAACAAGTATCATTATTTTTTTTATTAATTTAAATTTATTTTAAAAAATATTTAAAACGAGTTATCACATATACGTTGTAAAAAAATTGTTAAAAAAACTTTTTCATGTTACAATCAAAAGTACCTTTTTTTTCACCAGCTCCTTAACTCACAAGTTCTTATATTCTTTCTCTTACTTTTTCTTTTCTCTTCCCATTCGTTCTTTTTCTTAGATCCGCTTCACACGGCTTTATCAGTACACATAATTTTCAAGTATATTCTGCCATTCTCTTTTCACTTACATTAATAAAGTAGTCGTTGAACTATTAAATGTATTGTGCTTAACATATAAGAGGGTTATTAAAAAACACACAAGAATTTCAAATCATTTAGTATATAAATTGTTATTTTTATCTGAGTACATTCCTCTTGAGAATTTGATATCTGAACCATCCAATTTTTTAAAGTTACACAGAAAGTGAAAGGAAATGCGAAAAGTTTACTGGGAAGAAATGAAAAAACATGAATAGACACGTTGAGTTTGTCTTTACAGTTTTTGTCAAAATAACTACACGTATTACAGCCTCGAAGCTCAAATCTGAGTACATTTGGATTGACCTTTGTTTTTAAACAACTAATGACTTGGAAGCAAAGTTTTCTCAGTTTTAGTAAAAAACAAGGTTTGAAAAGACATTAGGTTAAAAAGTGGACCAAAATTTTGGAGTCAATAAATTAACTGCCGTGAGACAACCTTAGCTAAAATTGTTATACTCACCAAGGCTTAACTTTTCTTTTTCTTACAAAAATTATTAAGAGATTATACTTTACAATAATCATGTTGATAAACCAGAACATACACCAAGTTATTTTATGAAATTTTTTTGCTAAGAAATGTTTTGAAATGCTCCCGTAATATATTTTGGTTTACAAAAACGTATGACTCTCGTATCTTATTTAATTCGTTCATCCAGTAACTTAGTATTTTTCAATAACTTTATAATAAAAAATAACAAATTGAAGAGTCATAATTCAAAACCAGTGTCCTAAAAACTGAAGACAGAAATAGGAAAACAAAATGAAACAAAAAGGTGTGACTAAAAAAGAGAGAAAATACTTGTTAATTTATATAACTTTAAATTATCAAACATCTATATTTGATGTTTGTAACTAAACTTAGCATAGACAAATGATAATAAATATCTTTCAATTTTTAAATAAATAATAATAATAATACTATTATATAATATAAAAAAAACTAATACATCATTGTAAATGTAGTTTTATTGTTCTTAAATTAACATACGATAATTATTAAAAATAAATTATATTCAAATAGGTGATTCTGATATATAATTTAGTTCCTCAGAACAGACACTACATTCTTTTAAATACATCTAAATATTGATTTGACCCATTAAGATATTAATTTTAAAGTCAAGACACTAAATGATATTTAATTTTTTTTTTAAAGTTGACCTTTTCTATTTGTATCTTTTAATTACTAATTTAAATACCGAATTTGATGTCATGTATTTCAAAGAAGTCCAGTGTATTAGGACTTTCTTGCATTAGGGAAAATTGTGCAGGGTGGCCAAATAATTATTATTAGCCAATAAAAGGACAAAATTAGGCGATTAAAAATATCAACAATGAACAAAAGTGTCAGCTGGACGATTAATTAATAATATAAAATTGATAAAGCATGTGTTTTTAAAGAAAATTAAATATGTGAAATTTAAAATAAGAAAGATAATTATTATAAAAGTAAAAGGTAGTATAGTTGAATAGAGATAATTGAAAACTGATAGTCACGTCATGTGTTTTATTTTTACGTTTTATATAGTATATGTTTATTATTTGTTTTATATGCAAGTTTAGTGTGTATTAATATTTATAATAATTGTTATGTAATGTTTGTTAAAATAGGAATGTGTTGTTGTGTTTATTTAATTATAATTTTAAATATTTTTCTTAGTTCTTATTACAAGAAAATATAATAAGAAAATATCTTCATTTTGTAAATTTTAATAATTAGAAAAAATATATAGATGTGGTTATTGTTTTAAATAAAGGGTTAAATATGTTTTTAGTCTCTATACTTTGGGGTGATTTTGGTTTTAGTCCCTCTTTCAAACTAAGATACAATTTAGTCCTTTAATTTTAGAAAACTCTGGTTTTAGTCTTTTTACCAAATTTTTTTAACTTTATTTGCTGTTTCAAACGCGTTTCTCAGTTAACATTGAAGCAAAAATGTGTCAAACAGTGTAAACAATCCAAATGCTATAATGAAACGTGCTTGAAACAACAAATAAAGTTAAAAAAAATTTGATAAAAAGGACTAAAACTAGAGTTTTCTAAAATTGAAGGACTAAATTGTACCTTAGTTTGAAAGAGGGACTAAAACCAAAATCGCCCCAAAGTATAGGGACTAAAATCATATTTAACCCTTAAATAAAAGATAAAATAGTTTGTTATTTTTATTTAAAAGATGGGTTAAATATGGTTTTAGTTCCTATATTATCAAGCGGTTTTGGTTTTAGTCTCTCTTTTAAAGTAATGTACATTTTAGTCATTTTTCTTAAGGAAACTTTAATTTTAGTCCTCCAAAACTAACACCATTAAAAACCAACTGAGCTGGCTAACGGAATGCCATCTCATTTTCTCTTTTCTTGACACTGAATTCCAATTTCGGAGACTAAATCGAATCATCACCACCTTTATCGTTAGACTCTGCAATCTCGATAGAGGATTCATGAGCAGCCACAAGTGCACCAAAATCCAGGCCAGCATCGAGAAGTTCATCATCCTTCTCAATTAAAGTCTCATTCTCGTCATAGGCATCCTTCAATAACATTTCTCATTTAAAGTCCAATTCTCGTCATAGGCATCCTTCAAGAACACAATTCAATTCATCTCAGTCCCGACCAAGTAAAACTGTAACACCCCTATTTCATTGTGTTACTGGAAATAATTCTTTTTTAAATCTTTATTTATTTATTTTATTTTTTTAGATAAAAAAAGGGGCCAAAGCCAAATCTCATTTTCAGGGTTTCTTCCTTAGAGAAACAAAGGGAGCAAGTGCCTTTCTTCCCAAATGGCAACTGCAACAGAGGTACCCTTTCTCCTCCATGGGGCCATAATAGTGCTTCCACCACCTTCCCCGATGAAGCCGGTCTTCATCGTCAACGGCGACACGACCGACCGCTCTTGCCGGACGAGAAGTTGTGGTAGAGGATGATCTCGACTTGTAAAAGCGGCGACGACGACGATCCCCTCTTCCATGGTCGCTGCAGTGCCGCTTTCACTGTTGGAAATGGCAGCTCCGCTTAAGTTCTATGGCGGTTTTGACAGTGATGACTATGATAGCACCAGGACCGACGTTGGTGGTATTGGCCAAACAAAGGAGACAAAAACGTGGGGTCTGTGTGGATGTTTCGTATGAATGGGAATGGAGAACAGTGAACGATACCGGTGTCGGCTTCGGAAATACTTTCGATGGTGATTGCCGCCAGCGACGATGACCTTGATGATGAGTGACATGGCGCTATATTGTTACTGGTAGGTGAGAAAACTTAATGGTTTTTGGGTTAAATGATGTCCACAACGATGAGAGAGGCCAACGAGGGTTTGGTTTGATGGGTAATGTGGAGGTTTTGCAGACGGTATTATGTTAGCTAGCTCAGCTGGTTTTTAACTGTATTAGTTTTAGAAGACCAAAAATTAAGGTTTCCTCAATGAGAAGGACTAAAATATACCTTACTTTAAAAGAGGGACTAAAAGCAAAACCGCTTGATAATTTAGGGACTAAAAACATATTTAACCCTTAAAAGATTTATTTTATTTTAAAAAAAAATTCTAAAAAATAATATTTGGGGAAAAATTACTCAATTGGAAAAATCATTATTAGATATTTTTACACAATTTAAAATATATTCTATTATTATATACTAGATATATGTACAAATTACAAGATATCTAGAGATATTGTTATAAATTAAAAGATATTTTGAGATAATATTATATATAATTAGGTATTATTGTTATATAATAATAATGAAATAGAAGGTATTATTTAGGGATTTATCATAATCAATTAGAATAAAAATATTAAGATAAAATAGATTATCTAGGGACTTATCTGAATTAATTAAAGATGATTTTATTTTATTATATTATGAAAATAATGGACTTTTAAAGATATTTTGAAAATAAGCCCAATTCGGTTAGGTATATCTTTTGTTAGATAGATTATTATTAAATATCTTATTTTTATCTCATCGTTACTATTTATCTTGAGTTAGTTTGTATTATTCCTTATAAGTATTTTAGACTTAGTTCATATTTCTTATATTACAAATAGTGTATGTTATTTATATATTCAACACAAGAAAAATTAATTATATATATAGTGTTGTCAAAACGGGTCACCCGACCTGATCCGGCCCGGCCCACCACAGGTTGGTCACTTAGTGAGCCAACCCAACCCAGCTCATTTATTGACGAGCCAGAAAAATTCAAACCTGACTCGACCCACCACAGGCTGATGGGTTAAACGGGTTGGCTCACTAGCTCACTTAATTACAATTTTTTTAAAATAAAAAAAATTTACAAACTTTTTGTAATTCAAATATAAATAAATTTCATTTCCAAAAATAATGTTAAACTCAAGACAATTCAAAATAATAAAAAAAAGTACAATACAATCCACGTATAATGAGTCGAATGATATTTTTTAGGATTTTATAAGATAATAAATTAATAAAAATAAAATTAGGTGGGTTGGTGTGACAATCCGACTCACCACGGGTTCAAGATGAGCCGGGTTGAAAATTGACTCACATAAAAAAATGCATTTTTTTTCAACCCAACCTAGGGCGAACCTGTGGTGGGCCGGGTTGACCCACGGGTTGTAACCCATTTTGAAAGCTCTATATATACATAGTTGTTATACTATAATAGACACCTCCTATTCATATAAAAACTCTGGGCATTAGGAAAAAAAAGTGATAGAAACTTTAAGGGTTAGAATGACAGTTTGATCGAGTAAAGTTTGTGAGAGCTCAAGGGAGTGGTTGAAGGACATTCTTTATTCTAGAAAAAAAAGTCTTAGTGAGAAATTTATATAAGGGAATTTACATTCTTGACTTTTGTCATTCTTGATTTTTATTCTTGGTTTTGTCATTCTTTATCTTTTTTCTTGATGTTTGTCATTCTTAATTTTTATTATAATTGGTTGCATGTTATATATGATCTTGTGATATTGTTAAATTGATGCCGCGACAACCTTTTTATTGGCTATTGTTATGGTTGGTAGATGCTTGACCTTTTATACGTGGTAAATGATAGTATGAGTGATTTTGAATGGGTTACGAGAACAAAACATGTTTTTGTGTGTAAGTTGTGTATATGTGTGTTGTTGTTTGAATGTATGTGTATGAAGATATAACAGGTTGTTGTGTGGTTTTTCCACTGTACCTAGTAAATCCTAAGTTTTGGGCTTTCGACCGTGCGATATGGAAAATAGGTTTTCTTTAACCTTGTGTACAAAAAGAAAATGGTGTTCGAGTGCTGCATCTTCTTTGTATAAGGGAATGATGTTTTGTCTGGTCTCTTGTTTGTTGTTAAGTATAGTACCCGGTGCACAATGCGTGATATTTTTACTCAAAAGTTCTTGCGGAACATGGAAACAAGTCCTTTATCTACAAGGATGGGACGACTCGATATAACATGTGGTATAGTAGAGTACAAGGGATAGACCAATGGTTTTGTAATGATGTGTGTGACGATGTTTAAGTTGTTAATGTATTGTTGTTATAAGGTTTATTATTTTGATTAATGTTTAACATTTATGTGCTATGTTAGCTCATTTGTGATTGTGACCGATGATTATTTTGTAAAAAATCATATAACCATTACGTTATTTTGGATACTACATAACGTGATCAGTAGATGAAGAGAATTAAAAAATTTATAATTTTTTGAATAAATTATTTTATTTAAAATTTTATTTTGTAATTATTATTTTTTTAATTATAAAAACTTATCAAAATTTGATTCAAAATGATATTATGATTTTACATATTTTAAATTTTCACTCAGTATTAATGTTATGATATTACTCGTGGAAAATTAATGAAGATGGGTCTGGTGTGTTGGGCTTTGTTGTCTTCTGATTACAAATGTGCAGTTATTCAATTATTAGAAAATGAAAAAAAAAATAATGATTAAGAAATGCCAAGTGTAAGCCATAATGTTGATCTTTTTGTGTGTCGGAAAAGCATCCATTGTCAGAAACCAAACATGAGTCAGCAAGACTTGGCAAGTTCACAAAGCCGGTGGTGATAAATAACTGATGGGAAAGCAAAGTCTTTATCTCCTTAGAGTACTTCAGACCCAAAACATTTACCTCTCTCATCTCAACCCTCAACTACTTCACCAGTTCCAATCAAAAACCATAATTTTTGTTTGCCTCAAGAACCTGCTCACATCATGGACTTCGACTTCAGGGCTAGTTTTCATTCTGTCAAACACCTTTCTGCTGTGCAAGCTGCTAGACTTCACTCTGGTACTTCATTTCTCACTTGCTATTTCCCTTTCTTGTTTACTTCTTTTTTGTCTGGAGTATCCATTTTCTGTTTACCCTTTTTTCCTTTTTCCCTTTTTTTTTAAGTTCTTAGTATTCATGAACCCCACTAGCTATTCATCTTGCCTCTTGATGTGAAATCCTAAGATTTTTTCTTTAGTGGGTTTAACTGGGGGAAAGCATTTGGGTTGGAATTATGTGGTCTGATTTTTTTATTTTTTCCTTTATGGCACTTTTTGATGAATTGGATATAAAGTCTCATTTCTTGGTATGTGTGATTTTTGGGTAACCGTGTGAACGCGTTTATTTGTTTACATTTGATTTCAATATTCTGTCAGGCTTTCCTTGTGGCAAACACGTGCACGTGTGATTAGAATTTGTGTTTCGGTTTGCTTAGGCTACTGTCATAATTTTTCAGAAGCATATCTTCATTTTGTGACTGAATTTGAAGTGATTCACTACGCTCTAAGCCGTAGTGTGCATTAACTTCTAGTTTATTATGAAAGCCTTTTTAAGTTGTAAAACCCCTAGTTTTTAAGACTTTTCTAAGGCAGGAATGATAGCTTTACAGGTGCTTACGAAGAAGGTAGATAAGAGTGGCTATGGAAGAGTTGAGAATTTTAATTTGTGGCATGTAATATTTTTTCTAATGTTAATTTCGATGCCGATGAAAATGACACTACCCATGTCTTTTGTGCGTACAAATCATTAACTGGTGTTAAAAGTGTCAATTTTCTTTTCCTACTTTAGACATACGAACTCTACGTTCTGTTTATCAGAAGAGCAATTTGATTAGAAGATTAAAAAGCTCAACAAAGTTTCCATTGAGCTTCCATCTGCGTATATTACTATAACATGTCGTTAAATTTGGTTTACTCTGAGACCCATTCCTATATAACTATCAGTCTAGCCTCTTCAATCTTACAACCTAGCAGGATTTCTTTCTTATTATGATGATGATGATGGAAAAAGCTAATGAATTGGAGGCTGGTCGATGTGTAAATCGTAAGGATGAAAAATTACACTGAAATAAAGAGCGATTAACACAATAGACTGTCTGAGGCTGATTTCGTTGCTGCATATCCTGCATAGGCTCAGTCTGGGACTGGTCCCAACCATGAAGTATTTCAAGTTTATGACTTCGGAGTTGTTATATTTAAAGTATAAGTAAGAGTTCCACGTTAAGTAGAAATGAATAAATTGACTGAGGACTTGTTGGTGATGATCTCTCAGTATTTCTCCCTCTTGAATTTTCCAACTAAGGGCAGGTTTGTTAGTGTTTAAGCAGATGGATAGAGAGAGACCAGAATATGACCTTATTTTTCTTTTTCTAGGTTAAGCATACAAAAAGCCTTAGCATGTAGAATTGTCATGTAAATGACTGAAGTGTACGTACAATTTAGATTTACGCTTACTGATATGATGTTAGGTAATTTAGGTCTGAATATTTGATCATATGGCAAAGTTTTCATTTACGCTCAGAGCAGGTATTGACATGTGCCTGGAAGTTAGAAAAGAGCATAATTGAGTTCTATTTGTGCTTATCGTTCTTGTTTGGTATTTGGGAGCTTGTGAAGTTAGCGTATTATGTGCTGTTCATTCATTTTCCTATTGCTTTTATCTTGAGATACTGAGATGGTATAACATGCACTGTGAAGTTTTTGTACTTGTCCTAGAAATAACTCACTGACCCCTTTTACAATTCAGATAATTATTCAGTGATCCATTACACGGATGTGGATCATGACGGCCTGTGCAATTTCCGATGTCCTTTTTGTGATTTTGAAATTGAAGTTCCTCTACTCTGCACCAATTTGGAAGAGGATCATTGCTATGCCCTAAAAAATGTGGTATGCCTTTTATGTTTCTTTAAATTTCTGTTTAGCAGAAAGTACCCCTAAGTGCTAACATGATTACAATTTCGTTGTAAATTCGTTTCACTTTCCTTGATTACTTAGTATCTATCCAACCACTTTAATATAGATTATAAATGTAGTTATATACATCTAAACAGAAAATTTACATGTCTGCTTGATACTGTCCTGATCTTGATCAAGAAGATAAAAGATCACAGATCCAGCTACTATTGTATTTGTTAGATATATTATTTTTATCTTTTCTTTATCTTTTATATTTAGTTAACTTATTATTTTTTATTTGTATTTTGTGTTTAGTCCATATTTCTTCTATTATAAATAGAGGACCATATATGGATATTTAACCCAAAGAAAATTAATCTCCTACATAGTTTTCACTATATTCAACAGTATTAAACAACTAGTAAAAGTGAAATAGAGACATGTCTGTTTATTTAGGCAAGTAAATCATGATTGAAAACTCTGCTTCAATTTCTTTTATCAGGTTTGTCCCGTGTGTGAAGAAAATTTAGGGAAGGATTCAATCGTGCAATTTACACATTCAAACTCTCGAAAGGTACATATGCTTCACTTATCTCAAATGTGTTGTGTTCTAAAATGTAATCTAGCATATGTTTGGTATTATGACTGTAACACTCTAGACAGGTATTACTGTCCTTAAATATATGAAAAGCAGAATTAAAATAAAAATTCAATGTACTATCAGACCATAACTTCTCAATATTGAGCACAATGAAGCATTATAGTTCTTAACGTAGAAAGACTAAAGTCTCGCATCCTTTTTTGGTTTCTCATTATTATGAAAGACTATTTATTTTAGCTTATGTTATAAATAGGATTTGATTTTTGTCTAACTCAATTGAATATATTGATTTTTCTATCTGAAGTGGGCGTGGAGGCCTGAGAAATCTAGCATCTGGTCTGGTAACGCAGCAATGCTAGGTAAGAAGCTGGCTACCAGGGGGAACAAACAAGAATCAATAACTGATCCACTTTTGACACCATTCATCTGCAACCCTGTTCCAAACTTAAGCAATCTCCATCCAGATGAAAACTCCAGCTCCAGAAGCAAGGATATAAATATTCCTGATGCAAAAGGGTATACTTCTTTTTCCATCAAAGTTTGTAACTCTGTAAATTTTGTAAAGCATGAGAAAACTAGTACAGAGTGCATGACATATAAAATGATTTCCTCCAAAACAAACTTTGATAGTTGTAATAAATGATAGTTCATTATTACCAGGAGCAGCTCAGTTTACACTTTTTTCTCAGGATATGATGATCCTCACTGCCTCAAGATTTTTTGTGTTTACTATTATTTAGAACAGAAATGATTTGCCACAATACTAAATTTCAATGCATAGAATAAAAATTAAACTTGATTAAGCTACTCACAGACAATGTGCTCTGTTGCGTAATCAAATGTTAACTGATTCTGTTTGTTTGGTTTGGACGGATGATTGAGATGTTTTCTCTCAAGTTTTGGCTTTAATTTTGTATTAGCATGGTACTTTGATGCTAATTTTTACATTCTCGGCTTTAAGGAAAGCTTAGAAGAATTTTTGTCTCTGTCAAAAAGATTCAATGTTTAGTTTTGTTAAGTTGTGTCATGCCCTGAGTCAGGATTGACTATATGAGACACCTGCGGAAATATCTGTTACTTTAATACCAATGTTTAGTTTCACATTTCCCGATTAATACCAATTTCATTAGTACTGTCCAATATTTTAATTAAATACTTCTAGTTTACTTTGCAGATTGTAAATGGTTTTCTGAATAAAAAATATATAAATGGTTTTTTAAGTGTCAGGACCACCCTGAGGAAAATAATTGAGTGACTCCAGTCCTGACGTAAGCTTGTGATTGAATCTTTTCAGATTTTTCCATGCATTCGTCCAATCCTTACCAAAAAACTTAAGAAGCAACTTTATTGAAAATGTTCTCATTTTACTACATTATGCCTTCTAGCTTTGTAGTAAGTAGCAATCTTCTATTGTGGTTATAGAAAGAGGAAGAGAGAAGGCTTGTGAAAAGTCTCCCCTTAAATCCAATGCTAAAATATTGTTTATGGCTCTGTTTGTGCAGCAGGTCTGGCAAAGACGAACCAGATGTAGGTGATGAGCAGGATCAGGAAGAGAAAAGGCTGAGGGCAGCTTTTGTTCAGCAGTTGTTATTCTCAACTATATTGGAGTAAATGTGTTGCCAGAATTTACGGTCACACACAGCATGGTTTGTTAGCAGCTCCTTTTCAGATTGCCTCATGCTGATTCAACAGGCACTGAGTTTTATTGTGCTGTATGGGTGTAGGGGATGTGAAGTAGTCTAAGCCATAGTTATATGTATTTAAATATATTTCATATCTTTCAATTGAAGTTTGCCGTTTGGTATACTATATAAAAATTCGTCAATCTGCTTTATCTTTACCTTATCACTGTTGGTGCCAACTGATATTAGTCTGAGATTAGTTTCACAGTTTAGTCATCTCCTAGTTACTATATCGAATGAAGAAAAGGTTAAACACTGATAGATCTAAATCAAATAACTTTCACTGCATAGGGTTATGTTGATTCTATCCATCCTGTGGACAGTTTAGGAAATAACCAAGGTTCAAGTAAAAGTTGTACTATTACAAATCTTATGATCTGTTTTTTCTTTTTTATCTTTTAACATCTTAGATGGATACTGAGAAAACAAATAAATGAAACTGATGTTCAACTAAAGTAACAGAAGAAAGTGAAAATATCGAAGTGTACTCTCGCTTTATTCATTTTGAAAATCCTTTTACTTTTCAAAAATTACAAACACTCGTGTATTCTTTTTAAATAGTAGTATTAAATAACCTTGTTCTGTAAAGGGCCCCCATACTCGGCTATAAATTGCCTTCTTGTGTCCTTGTTTCATACTTTTTATTGAATAAAATTTCTGTGTGAAATCGTGAGCTTATTATTCTTGAAGGCCTCATACTCTCACTCATTGAGTTTGATGTAAAATGTAAAATCTTAAGAATTCAAGTGATGATTATCTTTCTCACGTGTCTTGAATCAATCTCAAGTAACATTATTTATTTCTCATCTTATTAACTCGTTTACTTTTTCTAATTTGATTTTTCAGTTTTTGTCATACGTACGTGCATGTATTATTGAGTCAATGCCTCAAGCTTAAAGATGAGAGAACAAGAGGTTGAGCTAATTGATTCAATCATTAAACAAATTGAATTTAATGGATTGTACGTGAGAAGTCACTACGTTAAAGACCACTCTTCCATTTCATTCATGAGGTTTGAGGTTTCATCATTTTGTGAGGTTCGAATAAGATTTTGTTCAATAATAAAAAAATAAAGAATAATGTATTGCCAATACTTTTTTATTTTCACCATAGGTTGGTTAAAACAACATACACTTACGTTCAATTTCTACTGACAAAATGCAATAAACACCTCTCCCATTCATGTTTTGATTTTACATTTGTTCATTTCAGGCATTACAAAAAGTTGTTACAAATCATATGCCAGAAAATAACATGTAAATGTAGTTAGCACTTCAAACTTCTAACATTCCATCTAACAGAAATAAAAGGTGTGTGCTCACATTAAAAGATCAAGTATGACACGAGATTCATATGTAAAAAATATAATCGTGTCCTTTTAGAATCTAACTGTCATTTCACTTCTGTATTTACTTCTGAGGGAAATTGAATTGGCATAAACAGAGAATGAAGAAAACTTATATTAGAATCGGAGATCAAATAACAGAACTTGTACAACAGAAGAATTCTCTCGGTATCATCCATATATTTCTGAGACCTAGTTCTCCCCCTTTCAATTTCACTCTCATTGTAGTCCCCGTTGTCTTACTTTACCAGGCTGATTTTGCTAAAAAAAAAACACTATAAGTCTCCTGGATGCTGAAGACCAGACTACTACAAGTCTCCTAAGTGCAGAAGGCCAATAGGATCGATTGTCTGCCCCAGTTTCATTGTATGAGGCGTATCTTTAATTAGATCGTTTCAGTAACCGATCGACAACAAAAGGACAGAGGCGTCATGCATAAAAGGAGAAATTAAGTATCAAAGGGAAATTAATAGGAATTACGACATGATTAATGGTATCGTTTTCATAAAGAGGGCATTGCCCTGTCCTTAATCTATAAGGGTCAGTACAGATCACTATCCAATCTTATATTCCACAAGCTTGTCTCTTCTCATCAATCTATCATTCAACCAGTATTTTGCTAAGCACAGTTTGAGTTCTGCTGCAAACTCCTCTCCAAAGCCATTGAAGAAAATACCTTTTAGATATTGTTTGTTCAGTGCACCTCAGCAGGTCGACGACCAATTACATTACTTCCTGAAATAATCCATGTGATAGTTTTCTTCAAACTGGAAAGCAATTCAAGTGTGTTTCCCATCGTGTAAGGCTGAGATTGCCTCATCACTGATATTCAGAAACCCTCCAATGAAGGAGTCTGTCAGTCAACAACATTGTTACCATCAAAAACAACCAAGAGCCTTCCCCTCCAGTCACCATCTCAGCTGGAACCTTTCCCCCTCAATTACCTCCCTCTCCTTCACCTAGGTATTCAAGAGACCCAGTCCTCTCCATTTCAATCCACTTCTCAATTGACTCTAACCAACTCCTCTTATTCCCCTGTACCATATGAGTACAAGTACGTATTCTCTTGAAAACAAAAATTGAATCCTCATCCCCCCTGTTGTGTGTTGGGAGGAAGGAGGAGATCTTTTCAACTGAACCTATTAACGTAATACATACTCAAATCTACACATATAAGTGCAAGAGAACTGAGATCGTTTACAGTTTATCTCTTACAACTTGTCATGCAATATCTTACATAAATATGACAAGGAAACATCTATTAACTCTGGATATGAATGTGATCAGGATTAAGGATACATTAGTAACTACTCTGAACATAAACATGGCTTAAATCTGATATAATAAGTAGTTACCTCCATTGCATATTTATTTTCAATAAAGACCTATACATTCAAAATAAATTTTCTGTAAGACTTCTACCACACAAAATGAACATGCACGAGCATCAAGTGTCTCGGGATATTGCAATACCAATTATTCTATTTCTACATGTCTGATGATAAAAAAATGGGTAACCACATTACTGTAATTGTTGCATTACAGTAGATTACTATAACTATTATGGAAGAATTCAAGTGCGGAATGCCTCCTCAACCCCTCGACCCCTCTCAAAAAAAAAAAAAAAAAAAAAAAAAAACTCTTATCTATTGTAGTGGAACTAAATAGGGAGAAGGAGTGTATTATAGTTTAAACTAAACAAGAGAAAATAACTTCCTTTTCCCTTTAACTCGAGCTCCTATTCAAGGGTTAAGGAGTTCCCCTCTTGCATCCGAACAAGGGAAGTGGATTCACCCTCCACCCAAATATCCAATGACTGTACTAAAGAGAAACACTGATCAGCTTTGTAAGACAAATCTCATGATTTCAGGCAAGCAGAAATTTGTGGAATCTTGCTCAAGCACTTAATATATGAATTATGACAACAAAAAAAGATGGAAGTCAAACAAGCCATTGCTAATTCATTGTCCAACTTGACTAAACAACATCTAGAAACCTACAAAATATAACAAAATGGATATAACAGCAGTTGTGTAAAATGAAAAAAAAAAAAACTCAATTGCACAAGCCCATCGTAGATGATAGATACTTTCTTGGCCCACAAATGTAGGAGTCGAGTAGTTGGGATGCCAATCTCACAATTTACTCAATGATAGATTGGATAACACCAGCTCCAACAGTTTTACCTCCTTCTCTGATAGCAAACCTCATTCCTTGTTCACAAGCCACGGGGACAATAAGTTCAACCACCATCTTAACACGGTCACCGGGCATCACCATCTTGGACTCCTCATCCTTGTCATTCATAATGGAAGTTACTTTGCCCGTAACATCGGTGGTCCTCATGTAGAACTGAGGCCTGTACCCGGCGAAGAAGGGAGAATGTCTGCCACCCTCTTCCTTCTTCAAGACATAAACAATTGCAGAAAACTTGGTGTGAGGGGTAATACTTCCAGGCTTAGACAGAACCATCCCTCTCTGAATATCAGTCTTCTGAATACCCCTAAGCAACAACCCCACATTGTCCCCAGCCAAAGCCTCGTCCAGAATCTTCTGAAACATTTCCACCCCGGTCACAGTGGTGTTCCTAGTTTCCTTCACACCAACAATATCAACCGTTTCTCCAACCTTAATGGTACCCCGCTCAACACGACCAGTGGCCACAGTTCCACGTCCAGTGATAGTAAACACATCCTCAATGGCCAACAAAAAGGGAAGTTCAGTTTGGCGCTGAGGGATAGGAATGTAGTTATCCACAGCTTCCATGAGCTCGTAAATCTTATCAACCCATTGGTTTTCGCCGCGCTTGATGGAAGGGTTGGCCATCAAAGCTTCCAAAGCCAACAATGCAGAACCAGAAACAATGGGAACATCATCACCAGGGAATTCGTACGAAGAAAGAAGCTCACGAACCTCCAATTCGACCAACTGCAGAAGCTCTTCGTCATCGACCTGGTCCTGCTTGTTGAGGAAGACGACAATGTTGGGTACACCGACTTGTTTGGCCAAAAGGATGTGTTCTTTGGTCTGCGGCATTGGGCCGTCGGCGCCGGAAACGACGAGGATGGCTCCGTCCATCTGGGCGGCGCCGGTGATCATGTTCTTGACGTAGTCGGCGTGGCCGGGGCAGTCGACGTGGGCATAGTGACGGTTCTCGGTCTCGTACTCGACGGTGGCAGTGTTGATGGTGATGCCTCGGGCGCGCTCCTCGGGGGCAGCATCGATTTCATCGTATTTCTTGGGGGCGCTGTTGCCGAGGGAAGCGAGGGCCATGGTGAGGGCGGCGGTGAGGGTGGTCTTGCCGTGGTCGACATGACCGATGGTGCCGATGTTGACGTGGGGCTTCTTGCGCTCAAACTTGCCGCGGGCAGCGCGGACGGTGAAGGAGCGGCGGCGAAGGGCGGCGGGGATGGGGGAGAGATGGAGGACCGTGGAGGGGTGGATGAAGGAGGAGGAAAGGTGGGTGGTGGAGGGTGTGTGGGATTTGAGGAATAGGGAATTGGATGAGGGTGAAGGAGAGGGGTATATATGAGGGTATGAGAGTTTTGAGGTTGCTCCTGCCGCCGCCGAAGAAATTGCCATTAGGATTGGTGGTTGAAGGTGGAGAGTGAGGTTTTGGGTTTGGGGAAGAAGAATGGGACTGTGAGTAAGGAGAAGAAGAGGATAGGGAAAGGGTTTCGGAATTTGTAATGCTATCTGCTGTGGATGAAAGAGGACCTCATGTTAAGTTTTATCCCTCTTTTTACTTTTTCTCTTTAAATGTGAATCTATTATCTAATCATTTTAACGTGTATTCTTTACACTTGAAGTCTATAAACTATTCAGTGAATTCTAATGTCATGACAAATGCTACAATTCATAATTTGAATTTAAATAATAATCAAGCCATAGCGATTAAACAATTTATACTTATATAATCAAGTGTTTAGAACAATCAATGTTTATATATTCTACGTTTTGAAATATTTTATCACTAACAATCAAATAATCATACATTTAAGAAAACAAATGTATCATGATTATGTTTAATTGTGATTAATTATCATATTTGCAAATCTTGTTTAATTATTTTTATAATACACAACAAAAAAGGTTGAAACGCAAAATGAAAATTCACCTCATATTTTTCTACACCAAGCACTAATGAAAGATTAATTTTGAATTAAAGAAAAAATCTATCGGTCATCTTACAAGTTTATATAAAAGATTCAATACGGAGATTAAAAATGTACAACTATAATATACAATTATTTCAATATTCCAAGTCAACTTATAATGTCTTTCTGTAGTGAATGTGAGTCTTTGTAATTTTTTACTTTGTACATTACACCAATGAACTTAAATTTATGTTTTCTTTAAAAGTAACTTTTATTTTTTTAAAGGTTTTAATATCAAAGTTAAGATAATATAATTGAGAGTTATTTGTGTACTTGTGATAATGATGATTAATTTGTATCTGGTGATAATTATGAATTATTGACATAATCACTATAGTTAATTGATTATTTAGTGAAATTTTATAAATAATATACTTAAAGAAAAATTATATGTAATATGTAAATTTGGACAAACTAATATAAAATTAATATTAAAATATGTTATGTATTATTTATTATGTCTCTTTACTATACACTCAGGCCTATTTTTCTATAAAAAAAAAGTTTAAAATATATTCAACCTCCTATTTTTAAAGTTAGTTGTTCGAACAAGAATATCTCTACATAGTTCAATATTATTGTGTTGGGTGTTATTCATAGTAAAACATAAAAGTATTTGTCAAAATATCATTTACCATCTGAAGCAAATGAAAACACCAATACAATGGTTCTGTAACCAAAATAAATAGTAATATCTTAGTGATAATTTGTACTCTAAAAGAAATGCTTTATTTATTGGTGAGAATTAATTAAAATAAACAAAGACAAATGTTGAATAGAAAATGTAATAAGAAAAGAAAGTAGACACATTACACAAGGAAAGAAAAAGGGGAAATTGTTATAACTCCCTTTCTTTCTATTCACAGCTAGTCTTTTGAACGGTGCATACGCATAGGTCTTGTTTTTCTTTTTACTACTTTAAAAAATTTTAAAAAACAATTGGTATTTGATAATATTAAAATAGTTAATATGTCATATATTCATTTAGGTTGAGATTAACCTATGAATATAAAATACATGCATATGATATTGAAAATAGAGATATATGACATGTTTTAATATATAATGATAACTTGGATCTTTACTAAGAGTGTGTATAAAGGAAGGTTTAATCAGGTAAGAGAAGACTATAGAGAAAGGAGATGGAGCTTGTTGACATTTGCAATTAGTTGGAACTTTGTAGTACCTGTAAATAAATTGTACGAGGTTCTTCGTAATTTCAAAATTATGCATAATATAAACCAAAATCTTGTTTCTTAACGAAAGTACCATGTCAGCCTACCAATTATTATACATGAAAAAAACATGTAAATAGTCCATTAAGATTCAATGCATAATATGCAATAATGGAACAATGACGACGGTTACTTCCTCTATCATCCCATCTTCTCTCTGTATCTCTCCAATTTCTTTTAATTTCAAAATTACCCTTTTCACTTTTATCCTTTACCTATTGAACTTTTTTTTTTAAATCCTAATCCCTCTTTCATTTTCACTCAGGTGTAAGCCCTATCCTCTCACTCTCACTGTTTTTTTTTTTCATATTCATTTTCGTTTACACTTTCTCTCTTTCCTATTCTTCATTTCTGTTTACACTTTGTTGTGGGATGTGATGGTGTGCTTGATTGTGTTCTGCGTTTTCTGTGTGTCAAAAGGAAGAAGATGACCGCGAAAGGCCTCAATAAATACCTCAATAAATATAAGATATTTGTTGGGCTTTTAACAGATACCGACATCTGTTGACCGTTATGGGTATTTATTGAAGACCCAATGGATAACAGATTAGTTATTTTATTTTTTTTCTTTATTAGTTTAATTTTTTTAGATTTATTTATAAAATATATTTATTTATTTAAATTTTCTTTCATATTCTTAAATATTTTATATATTTAAATTATTTATATTTATTGAATTATTATTAGCTTTGAACATAATCCGAAAGGCCACAACGGATATGGGATATCCTTTGGCCCTTTAACGGATATCGAGATCCGTTGACGGAGGGTGTTGCTCCCTCCACCTCCCCGTTTGCTCCATCCCCCTTCCTCTTTTACCTTTCACTCTATTTTTTTATTCCTATTTTACCCTTTCAGTAAAAGTTTATTTTAAGGGTTAAAATTTTATAATTTCTACCTAGTACAATCTATTTATTTTCTTATACGTTCATGTTTTCATTTTTACTTTTTCGTCGTCTTTCTTTCATTGTTGTGGTGTGAGAGTGTCGTGAGTGAGAGGTTGTTGGAAAGAATTGTTCTTGGGTGACAATGTTCAATCATCTCTACGTTGGTGATGATAGACTCTATCAAAGCTTTTGTACGTTGGTGGTGGACTCTATCAAATGTTTACCAAAAAATATGTGAATAGGATCAGATACGAGCATCCGTCGACGGATGTCAACATCCGTTTAAGATAAAACAGATGTTGACATCCGTTTAATCCGTTTTACCTTAAACGGATGTCATGCATATCCGTTTAAGGAAGTTTGACCCACTTGTAGGACGAGCTCCAGAATGTTGTCAAGGCCCAAGACGGGGAGGAGGAGAAGAAAAGAGTGAGGTTGAGGCTGAGGAGCTTCACCGCTGGACGCTGAAGTCATGCTCTGCAAAGGTCTAAGGTGAGAGAGAGAGTCTGTGGAGTGAGATCGAGATTCAAGATTGAAGGTGAGTTGAGTGATTACTTACAAAGAATGAAAGTAAGAAAGAAAAGAATAGCCGCCAGGGGAGAGTTGTGTGATGGGTCCTGTCCTGTCGCATTCGAAGGAAACTAACAGGTTACATATGGTACTACAATAAATGCCAACAACGGGGAGAGACCGCGAATGCTTTTGCCACCACACATTTTCGTAATGTATTTTATTTTGGTTTAATTCTTGAATATGTTTCAAGCCAAACGGATATCCGACATCCGTTTTGGCATGAGCGGTTATCATCTTCCTTGCATATAGAAAAGGCAGCACACCGAAACCAGTAAACCAAGCATGTAGTAAATCAAAGATTTAAACTAAAGACTAAAAATGAATATCTGATAAACGAACACGATGAAATCTACACCACGCACTATACCAGTGAAACACCACCACCGCACCACCACGAACAGCAACAACAACCACAACACCGTATCACACCACTGCACCACAATAGGACTGTGAGCAAACTTAGAGTCTGGAAAAGTCTCACAGAGAGAATAAGTGTGACGGAGGTGAAAAAGAAAAGGTGGATCTCAAATTTGGGGGGTGAGACTATGAGAGAGTAAAAGTAGGGTTTGGTAAATAAGTATAAAAATAAAAAAGTATAAAGCTTAAAAAAGGTAAAAGAAAAGGATATTTTTGTAATTAAAATAAAAATGTAGAAAGTTGGAGAGGTGGAGGAAGCAAATGGAGAGGTGGAGGGAGCAACACTTGTTGACGAATATGCATATCTGTTAAAGGTCTAATGAATATCTCATATCTCTTGAGGCCTTCGAGTTGTCTTTTGTTTTATTAGTTTAACTTTTTTAGATTTATTTATAGAATATATTTATTTATTTTATTTTTTTCATATTTTTTTATAATTTTTTCTATTTTTAGTTTTGAAATGAATTGTTTAAGTTTTAATTAATTACGTAAATATTCTATATATTCAAATTATTTATGTTTATTGAATTAAATATTATTAATTTAATTAAAGGTAATGTTAACTTTTAGTAAATTTCTATTTGTAATTAATTACGTTATTTTATTTTATTTTATTTATTTATAGTTAATGAATTAATTAAAATTAATTTATAGTGTAATTGTTTATTTATTTAATTTTTTTGTAGTTAATGAATTAATTATTATTAGTTTAATTATTTTTAATTGATTTTTTTTATAGTTTATTAATTATATTTCAAAAATTATTTTATTTAATTTTGCTTTATGTAATAATTTTTTTTCCAGAAATGGCAAGAACACGTGGTGCATTATTTAGTTCTCGAGGTGAGAGTTCTCGATAAGAGAGTTCTACATAGAGCAAATGTAAGAGAAGACTTTAGGTCCGCTCTCAGATGTAAAAAATAAATCTTTAAGCTTTTCCAAAGTCCAAGTGAAATTGTTTTGCCTTTCACTTGACAAAAACACAAATGCAACTGAGAAGGTTAACCTCGTGGACATCATGCCGACAATCTCAAGCAACGAGAGTCTATATTTGTTTGTTTTATAGGTCAAATCCATCAACAATACAATATTAAATGTGTTTAGCAATTTCACCGCATCTGGATGTGTCCAAAATAGGCCACTAACATCATCTGATCTGTCGACACACCTGCTCCAATGAATGTACTTATCCCGATCCAATAACATCATAAGTTGTTGTAGTTCAGTTATGGACCCTCTCAATGATCGTTTATACGCATACCTTAAGTTATAGCTTTGCTTAATCGTTGTGACATTACGATCATTATTTTCTTTAAGGGTTAATAAAATATTTGTAGGTGTCACTTGACTCTTTGTCGTATCAACGAGTAATGACTGCTCAGACGTATTTAACCTGCCAACATAAAGGTGACCAACTAAAGTTTCAGCTAACTCATGGTTGTGATGTCCACACATCACTTTCAACACTCATCTGTCGCCATCTGAACATGGTTTTTCCTTTAACCTAAACGGACACTCACATTTACGAGTGTCGTATACACTAGCCATCACATTGGCTTTGTATTTCCGATATTTTCCACCTCTTTCACATCCAAGTACGACAAACGTTTTTCTTCCCGTACACTAGTGGCTATGTCAGATCTTACTGTAACCACGACAAATCCTAAATCATAAACAATCACTCTTACCCACTTAATTAAGTGCTCCCGATAATGAAAGATTTCATTTGTGGTAAATTTATTTGTCAAATCTCCTTCTACAACTTAGTTGATGAAAAAAAAATAATCTGATATAAAACTAGAATCAATTTGAGAATTCATATAACGATATTCATCCATTTTAAATAATAATCACCTATAAAATTATAATAACTCTTATTAACATAATTAATAATTATCAAACAAATATAAAAATAATAATATAATTAAAATATATAATTAAACTAATTCATTCTTTTTTATATAATTATAAAATTGTTAAACAAATACAAATACAAAAATCATATATTAAACTAATATATACTAACATTATAAAAAAATTTAAAAAAAGTTAAACGAATTATACCATTCAACGGATGTGCACATCCATCTACCAATATCAAAATTCGTTGAAGGAAAACGAATGCTTATCGGATACTGATATTGATAACTCTCATTTTTTTTTTCATTTTTCTTTTACTGATGATAAATTTTAAATATATTATTCTGACTTTAAAAAGTAAAGATCCGTGACTATAAATGAGAGATATTTCAAAACAAATGTAGCGAAAGAAGTAGGAACCATTACCCATGTTTAAAGTATGACTTAATCCTGTTTCGGTAAACTTTTTGGGCCTTGGTGTTGGGACCTGACCAATTTTCCAGTTGGGCCATTGCAGACCGTCTTGAGGGCTTTTCTTTCTGCACCATATTTTGTTGCGGTACCATAAAATCTGTAATTCCCAAATTAACTTTTATTAAAAATATAATAAAAGTTTCTATATTTATTTTCTTTTTAACTGTTTTGAATAGGAGGTTTAGGAAGGTATTTGTGGTGAAAATATATTCCAAAATACTGAAATATATATTTTACACATTTCAGATTAAATGTTTTGAAAATTGTTTTTAGATTTAAAATTATATTTTGAAACACCTTATCCAAAATATAAAAATATTTTTCTAATTGAATATTTTAAGATACTTTGAAATTTGATTTTTATTTTCAAGATACTATGCTAAAATCTATAAAAAATATATTCAATATATTTTGGAAAGTTTTTCGCATATTACAAAAATTTATAAAAAATGTTCGAGAAATGAGGAATCGGAAATGTCTTTGGTGGTTTAGCTTGATGATGTCTTGTTGGTTTGGTAGTGATTATATTATTGATTACTATCGTAGAAACCACCTCCATATGCATTCACCGAACCCAACTTTTGGATTCCTCCCACTCACCGACGAGCAAAACGCACACCTCACAACACAAAACATCGGCGTTGGTGGGTTCAGGAACATCAGCGCCGGAATAGAAAAAGAAGATTCAGAAGAAATGCCCATCTCTGGATGAACCTCCCCAGAAAACCAAAGAAGAAATTCAACACTTGAGTAGTTTAAAACCTTATAGTAAATTCTGAACCAAAAGAAAAAGTGAAACGCAGGTAAGGAAGACAACGAATTACTAAAAATTTGCAAAGAAAATGAGAGATTAATTAAAAAAAGTAAAGTGTATATTTTTTATTTTGTATATTTAGCTTATTATTAAGTCCTTTTATTTAATACAATTAAACACGTGATTTTGTTTATATATAGTCATTTTAAAGAAAAATATCAATGTGTTATTTATAACCTAAATTTACTCTTTTTTATAGGAAACTTAGTGTCCAGTTTAAAAGAGTTTTAAAGGTTTTTTGATTCATGGTGCAAGCATTAATCTCGATCCACTCACTGGAAGTCCATTTTGTATTTCTCCTTAAATGAGTTGGTCCAAAAACTTTTTATTTAATTAACTCTTAAATATTATTTGTAATAACATGATTTTTTAAAATATTTTAAATTTTTATATTAATTATATATTGATTCTTAATTTTTATTATTGACAACTTAATACTATGACTAATCTGATTTAATTTGAATTTAGTCTAATCGAACATTGTTAAATATAGATCAGAATCTAATCAATCATATCTCAATGTAATTTAGTATGACATTGTCAGTTTGAGGCCAACTTGACTTAACTTGTCATAATAATATGGGTTTGACTCAACTTAGCCAAAGATGGATCCAACTCAATTTGACTAGATTTGATGTGGATCCAATTAGCCTTTGTCATTGGTTTGACTTGACCTGATCGAACATGGTCCAACTCTACTTAGTATAATATGGACAAAACTTTACTCAATCTGATGTGAGCTTGATTCAACTAGGCCCAAGATAGACCAAACTCAACTCAATCTAAGGTAGGTTTAACTCAATTCAGTCAGAAGTGAAGACAATATAACTCAACCAAAAATGAGTTCAACATGATTCAATTTGAGGTGAATCAAACTAGACACATCTTAACATTGAGTTATTACTTTATCTATAACAAATTATATATATGTATGTATGTATATACATATGTATGTATGTGTATACATACATACATACATACATACATATATACACACACACACACATACACACACACACACACACACATATATATATATATACACACACACACACACACATATATGTATGTATATATATGTATATGTATACACATGTATAGATGTATACATGTATATATGCATACATGTGATGTGAGCTTGATTCAACTAGGCCCAAGATAAACCAAACTCAACTCAATCTAAAGTAGGTCTAAGTCAATTCAATTAAAAGTGAAGACAATATAACTAAATCAAAAGTAAGTTATACATGATTTAATTTGAGGTGAATCAAACTAGACATATCTTAACATTGAGTTATTACTTTATCTATAACAAATTATATACATGTATGTACATATATATGTATGTACATATACATATATATACATATATGTACATACATACATATACATATATATATATATATATATATACATATATATACATATATGTATATGTATGTATATGTATATATCTACATATGTATGTATATACATGTGTATACATATATACATACATATGTATACATATATACATATATATATATATATATATATATATATATATATATATATATATTTTTTTTTTTTTTTCTTTTCCACATGATCAATATATTCTATTTAGATATGTCTACATTGACATGTCTAGGTGTCAATGTCATTCATTTGACACGTAATTTTCCAAAAACTTTACTTGTTTTCTTTTAAAATTATCCTATCGTTCTTAATGAATATTTAGAAAAATAGAGCTTACATGTGTCATTTGAACATAAAAGAAAATAAATGTGTCAAAGTATTATTTTTGTTCTATTTAAATACGTATTTTTGGTTTCATATTTAAATTTATGTTTATTTAATTTCATTGGAATTGTTATCAACATTTCAAAAGTAAACAAAGAAATAAAAATTGATTCAATAACAAATATTTATTTAAATGCAACATCTAAATCGAATCTAATGAGAGAAAATTTGTCTTTTCCAATTTAAATACATATTTTAGTTTAACATTTTAACAATTGTTTATTTTATTTCACGTTTTGAAGTCACATATCCACATTTAAAAAAGAAAAAAAAAATTGATCTCCTTACAAAATGTTCACTTAAATACAACATCTAAATTGAATCTACTTAAGAGAATAAGAGAGGGAGAGAGAGACTAAATACAGTTCTTTTAAAGTTATTTTTTTAATTAAAATACTATCTAAAGTTTATTTATTTATTTTTTACTTTTTAAAAGGTGAGCACCGGAACTATATTTAAAAGAAATAAAAAACGCCATATAAGAGAAAGACGAAATAAAGTTTTAGCATGATATTGATTGGCACAATAATATAAAATTAATATATACAGCTTTTCACATGATCAGATGAGAGGAGTAAAACACTTTACCAGCACAAGATCATAGTTAATATAATGATGTTACCATTTCTTATTTACCAAGGGTGAATTAAATTTGATGGTAAAAGTTAACAGTGGTTAAGGTTATAATGACAAAACTATTAAAACATACTTAATAATAGATACGGAAAATCAGGACCAATGGAAATCTTAATTATGTCTATCTCACAACGATTTGGTTAAGATAGATTATATATAGATCACATTTTTTTTTCATTGCTAATCCAACCTATTCTTTTAGCATAATCATAGGCTACTGATATATCTATATACTAACTTGCTTTAAGGACCACTTTTTCAATGATTTACATTTAATTTGTTACTATTTTTCTTCTTAATTTTCCCTTCATAAAAAAAAAACAAATTGTTAGATCCATCGATCTTTTTAAGTTCAAAATTTTACTTTACTTCTATATATATTTCATTTTCATGACACATCTTAGTTATCTCAAATATTTTTTAAAAATAGAAATAAATAAAGGAGTAATATTATTTAACCAAACTTATACTGCAGAATAATGTAAATTAAAATTAGAAGGAGATTATTTATTATGTGTAGCTAGCTGCTATCTTTTTCTTTTGGGGAAGCTAGCTATCTTTTTCTTTTGGGTGAGTACTGAGTGTAAGCTGTTAGGTCTGAAGCAGTTGGAAAGTGTTGGACCCTCGCAAAAAGAAAAAAACAATAAAATAAAAATATAAAGACAACAGGGACCTTATCCAATTGCATGTGGACAGTTAAGGTTGCTAAATTACCTAAAACCATAACACAGGTAAGATGAAATTACCAGAAATTTCATCTTTCACTTTTAGTTTTACCCTGCATCACAAAAGTTAAATAAATTTACCCTGTAAATTTTGAGAGGCGTCCTCACTACAAAACCAGGACCACTTTGTCACGAAGCAAAAATATGCTAAAACTCTGGCCATCAGACCAGATCTGTAACTTCAATGTAGATTCCTCAGATTTCTCTGCAACCACCTGCAGACTTAGATTCCCTCTCAAACCCTTCTTCCAGTAAAAAGTTCTATAAAAACTTTTTAGAGACTCCCAGTTCACAAGAACCTTTCAGTTTTAATGTGATGTTAAATGAAAATAAAAGTAAGCATGATTTGATTAAAAAATAAATATTGATTTGGGTTTAATGAAAAAATTGATGCTTGATTAGGAAAATTGGAAGGTGGATTAAAAGGGCACATGCAAGAGTGATAGGAAGATCCTTTCAAACAAGGAAGAAATATGATGAGTCTTATCTCGGAAAGCTAACCCTCGGCACTACAGTTGTTCTTTTGACCTATGATAGTCCGATGTCATGTGGTGTTATGAATATAGATGACTCCCAAGTTAGTAAAAATCTATACACCAAATCTGATGAAAAATACAAGCTGGGTCCTCTGCATCTAACTGTGCCTGGAAGTAAGCACTTTTGAATATAGTAAAATTTTAACAACTTTGGATTCGAAAAAGTTTGTGTAGACTCAACTTTGAACTTAAAAAGGTAAACACAAACCGAAATAAAATAATAATAAGAACAATAATTATAAAGGAGGTGAGAAGTAAGTGAGCGAGGTGCAGAATATAAAAAGGGTTGTTCCTCACTCACTCTCACTCACAGCCAGTCCATATGCCAGTTTGGAAATATTCTTCCCAAATCCAATTAATGCTGTCATTAACACCTCTGCCAGAGTCTACCATTCATTCAGCTTCTAACTCTAACTTCTTTAATTAGGCCTTTCTCACTCTTTTTCTATTTCATATTCCCATCCCATCTTCTGCTCTAGCTACCTACACCAGATTCTCCTCTTGCAACTTCAAAATCAAAATATGATGCAGGACTCAATTGGGATCAATATTCCTGCTTGTTTTTCTTCTTCAGCAGAGAAGCAGCAGGGTGACGATCATGGAGCGGTGACCCGTTCGGGCCAGAGCGTCTACATGTCTGTGTACAGAACAAAGGTTGCGGATCACTGCCGTTTGATCACCATCACATGGTGCAAAAACCTCTTGCTTCACGGGCTTTCGGTGTCAGTGGAAGGCCCTGAAGGAGAAGAACAGTACACGTGCAAGGTGGAGGTAAAGCCGTGGTACTTTTGGAGGAAGCAAGGCTCCAAACGCTTCATAGTGGATGGTAAAGCAGTTGATATTTTCTGGGACCTTAAGGCTGCGAAATTTAACGGTGAAACGGAACCAACCTCGGAGTACTATGTGGCAGTGGTTTGTGATGAAGAGGTTGTGCTGCTGCTGGGTGATCTAAAGAAAGAGGCATACAGAAGGACGGGGTGCAGGCCAGCCCTTATTGACCCCATTTTGGTTTCAAAGAAAGAGCATATTTTTGGGAAGAAAAAGTTCTCCACAAGAGCCAAGTTTCATGAGAAGGGTAGGTGGCACGAGATTTCAATTGAGTGCAAGAACAAGGGATATAATGGGGAGTCTCCGAGTGGGGTTCAGCCAGAGATGGAGATAAGGATTGATGGGCACTTGGTGATTCATGTGAAGCACCTCCAGTGGAAGTTTAGAGGCAACGAGTCAATTCATCTCAGCAAAATGAGAGTAGAGGTATATTGGGATGTTCATGATTGGCTATTTAGTCCTGGTTTAAAGCATGCTTTATTCATTTTTAAGCCAATTTTATCACCCAGTACCACCAGCACTTCTTCTATGTCATCTTCGTCACCATCGTTATCATCCTCATCACCTCCCTTATCTACTGATCAGACAAGGAGTTCTAGATCAGTAGAGGGATTTAGTGTTAGTGGATCATCAGAGTTTTGCTTGTTTCTCTATGCTTGGAAGGTAGAATGAAGAGGCCATGCCAACTTATTGGCATATCATCATCTACAAACACTGGCAAAATAAGGTTGAAAATGGAGTTGGTCTGGTAGTCATAAAGGAATGGTGAAGATGCTGGTTGAGATTGGGTTGAGAGAGAGAAGAGAGGAAGAGAATTGGGTTTGGTTGAGATTGAGAAAGGCAGTGGGGCCAAACAGTGGCTTGGGAGTTAGTTACAGCTGGGGTTGAGCAAATGCGCATAATTGTGGACAAGACAGATTGTATCACATTAACAATCGCACACATGTCCAATAATTCTCCATCCAGAGGCATCTACGTCTCCACCTACATTTTACCACACTGGAAAATGCTCTTTCTTGATCCCATCTTGGTAACCGAGCTGTTTATGTTTCCTCCAAAATCTATCAACCAAAGGTACATCTTACCTAAGTTTTCCATCACAAAATAATATATGTAGACACAAGATTACTAAACTGAATGTTTGTATTTGCCCATAAAATTATATCTGTTCATGCATGTGACGGAAAATGGTACCCCGTAAAGAGAGGATGGGTGTTGGGTGATGATGTAGAAACAAGAGTACAATAATCCCAGTATGTGCACCTCACGCACATTAATACACATGCTTCTCTTTCTAGTAGTTGGATTATCAGTATCATCCTCTCATCATTATTGCCTAAGTTCATAACTCTATTCGTTATTCATTCCCAAACTCTGCATAAAATTTTTAGTACAAATAGCCAGGTACACGTCTGTTAAGGCCCAAATATATGATTCTGTTTTTGGTCCAAGGCCACTATTTTTTATCTTCCTTTTATTTCTTCTACCTCACTGGGCGTATTATACTTGTGCACCCACCACAAAGGATATTATTACATTACTTGGTAGAGTAATAATTTTTAATCAGAAAAATTTACAACAAAAACGATACGTGTAGCAGAAACAGTGTATAAAATGACAGCAGCAGTTGTAGCAAGATAAAGAATAGTATTCTTTGGGGGGTCAAGAGAAATGAGAAGTGAACTACAAAGTTCGTCTTTTTTAGGAAGCAGTTGAAGTTTTTTTGACCAAAAAGATTTATTAATTCACGTCAACGTCGCAAACAATGATAACAAGGTCACACTGAAAGATTCAAAAGTAAGCGGCCAGGGACTTTGGCTGATTTATCGAAGAAAAATATTGGGTAGGCCCAGATGTTATTGTTTAACGCAGGTAATAGTTTAACCGGCAAAGTCACCAAAACGCCTTAATTAAACCTTAGCATAAATTTATGACAGTTATTAAGAGATTCTTAACTTCTATCAGTAACTAAAAACCAAATTTGTATAAAATTTTGGTAAGTTGAATTATTTGGAAATGGTCGAAATTAATATTTGAGCAAACTTTATTTATTTGCATGCCGAGCCAAATTAGGATGAAGTGAACTGCGTGGATAAAAAAAGATATAGTAGTGATTTTAAGTACTGTCACAGTTGGCTATTGGAGTAAAAAATCATTAATAAATTTTAAAGAGCTAACAGGACATAGGAGAACCATTGCGGTAATCGAAGAATTTGCAAAATTTAAGTTGCCAATGGCAATGGCATTGATGGATGAGACGTATTCATTTTGAACCAAAACCAAACCACCTTGCCAAGAAGAACTTGTTTTTGCCACGTGGGGCCTCCTTTTCCGCATGTTGTGGTGTTGGAGCTGGAGAAGGAGATAGCAAAGGTGGCGTAACGAGTTTGACTGCAAGAATAGTTTATGTCATCATATATTCATAGATGGAAAGGTCAATTACTGAGTATGTGTTCATTAAGTGGAGGAACTTCACATGATAAAATCAGAGTCCAAAATATGTAAACATAACTAAAAAGCCATAATGGGAACATAAGGAAATAAAAGGAAATGCAACCTGGATTTGGTGAAACCTTGCAAGCTTTAGAACTTCTTGTGTCGGAGGAATTTGTTTTTGAACTTGATATGGTGGGTTCGCGATCAGATACAGAGCTTGACTTTCTCTCGCGAACTTTATTCTTCGTCTTTCCTTCACTGTTTTCTTCACCTGCAATTTTACCATGAATACAACAAGTATTAGAGAGAATAGATTGCAAAATATCAGTGGCATTTCAACCAGATATATCGCCTATAGTTAACCATATTATAATTTTCAAACAATGAAAAACTCCTGTTATTATCTTCATTAACAGAGTAATTACTGATTACTCTACCGCGTCTGGAGTTTAAAAAACAATTGGACAACACTGCCTTACTCTTTATGATATTTCACATAAAATCTTTTATGTTTTTTTCGCTTCAGGTTCTAGGAACGGATCATATATGATTTTGGTGATACCACACAAAGAAAATTAGCTTCCTGTTTACTACTTTTTTTCCAGCTAATATAGATAACTTTATTTTCTATTTTAAAATTTCCTTCATTTCTTTTTTTTAGTTCTTCACTTTTCATCACCAATTCTTTTTAAAAAATGTCAGTAGAAAATTCCTGTTTAATCCCCATCTACAGCATCCTTGAGAGTGGAAATTGACATTATTGAAAATTGAAAGCATATGATGACATTCTTAATTCATGGAGCAATGATATTTTTGGGTCCACTAAAATCATACAACTACTTTACGTTCATTATCTTACCTTTTTTCTTTATATTTACAAAAGCATATTTCTTCTAATAAATATATTACTTTAAAAATAGGTAGTCCTGTACTTAATTGGACGTGAAAAGATATTTTTTTCAACTTGTAAAATTCAGATTCATTCCTTTTCCAATATCTTGAAGAAAATACCAATCAAAAGAATTAACAAGCAAATAGAGCATATATAGTTCATTAATTATCAAAGATTTACTGGTTTTTGAATTTTATAATTTCATAAACATGATGCTGATATATTTTAAAATTTAGAAAACCAATCATGATATGTATGAGACGGTGAAATAAATACTACTTACTTTCAACAGGAGATTTCCCGTAATTATGGTTCAAAGCTTCTATAAAAGAAGCAGTTTTCTGGTCTTGGATCACTTCAAAGAAGAAAAACAACTTTATTAATTAATTGAACTTAATAATCAATAAAATTACAATAACTATTTTAATATAGAAAAATATGAACTGACATTGATCAAATAATTCATATCTGTAATTTGGGACTGAGCCAGCCAATAACAACTGGACTGCTTCTGCATCTCTTGTCATCGTTATTGCTGCAGATGATTTCAGATTCTGTGTGTCAAGCAGAATACCGGCAAGCTGCAAAATAAATACACTCAATGAGCGACACCAAAGTCACTTGAAACCAAACCGGTGTTTAATAATTTTCAGAAGCATCTTTTAATATGGGTAACGATAAAGTAAATTAATGGTGCCACAAATTTGATCGCAATCTAAGATCACCATAGATTTACCAATAGTTTCTTCAGAACAGGGTTTTCAAGTAAATCATAGGCATCTTCACAGTAATTGTCAGTAACCACTGTGCATTGGGATCCAACCTTGAAAATCAAAACGACAGATAAAGTTAATTATAAAGTTCATCTGGGCACATTGCCTTGGGATCAAACTTATTTATAAAATTAATTTTCAGATTCATCTATAATTGATCATCCAACCTCGCCAGTAGTGCTCAGGACATCTTGTCCAACCACGAGGACGCTCAGTTGGCCAGTCATCAAAAGGCTTTCCATGTCCACCTGCAAACAAATTCACTGTCAGTTCACCAAACTAAGCAAAACACATCAAGCTTCAGCCTACTACTAATCATACGTACAATGTCCTCCAAAGTCCAAACATCTTTATCGTAAGCAGAGAGATAATTTCAGTGATGTCTAATCCAAATAATTATCAAATCATATATTAAATAAACAAAATCAAGACTCATAAAATGTACATGCATATAAACTGTACATGCATCTGACAAATGAATGCAAAAAAGTAGTATGGGACATGTATTATTTCATCACACATTGTTAAAGTCTTGTCCATGCAAAAACAATTTTAATATATTTTCATATCATTTGAAATTTACTTCCTAGTTTCATAGGCCAAAACACCTAGGCCTAGATGGGACTGAAACTTAACAGCTTTTTCATGTAAGAACTAAAACTTAAAATGATGATAAGGATAAGGGAATAACCTTTACTTTTATGCGTATTCTATACCATTTATGTTATTAGTCGAATAACATTTTTCATGCTATAACTAACGAAAAGGCGGGTAAAATCTGAATCAATTTTGAAGATTGCAAAGAGGTACCTCATCAGTGAAAAGCAACGAAGTGGCATCAAGGCCAGCATGGTGAAAGAGCCACGCGGCCTGCTTCAGCTTCCACATGGAGCCACGCTTAACATTCATGACGGGCGCCACCACCACGCCACCCTCCTTTTCTCTCTGCCGGTAATCCAAGAGCCAGGCGTGGCAAATGGCAGCCACCATCGACGCCGTGCCTGCACCGCCACAAGACAAATTCAATCATTCTCCAAAGCTCCACCCCACGTCACACACAGACACACACACAAAGGCACTCTCATCACCAACCGTTGGAAGGCCCAGAAAGCACGATTTGCACATTTGCATGGGACTCTCCGGTGGAGATTTTGTGCAGCAAAGTCCTCTGCTCTTTGAGGAAGTTGTTGAGGCATGCTTGCTCTCCTTTGGCAGCAACATGCCTCGGCGCCATCCTCTCCCGCGAGCACGTCGAAGACAGTATGGTCCTCCGGTGAGCAGACTCGACGAGGTTCCTGGGCGGAGAAAGAGGAACAGAATTGGAGGGAGAATTCTCCGGAGCAGAAGTCTTGAAGGTTCGCCTGGAGTTGGGAGTTTGGATCCCCTGCGGGTGAGGCGCAGCAGAGGGCTCCGTTTGGAAGCGGGACTTTCGAGGATGCGGCTGACGTGGAGGGAGAGATGTTAAAAGGGTAGAATCGGGAGGAGAAGGAGTTGTGTGTTGTGTGTTATTGTTATTGGTCGGTTTAAGAATGTTGGAGAACCAGTTGTGAACCGCCGTTGCAGGGGATCCATCCTGGTCTGATGAGGGTTGAGCGAAAGTGTCGGATTTGTTACGAGTGTGTCTGGCTGTTTTGGACAGTATCTCGTCACTGATCCCTACCCCTGTTCTGTATCTGCTCCATTCACATTATTATCATCAATGTCAATACCATTTTCATCATTATTATTTCACGTGATTGATCTAAAACATTATTCTTGAATGAAACATTTACGAGTGAGTCTTGTAGGATTTTGCTTGAATACTGTGATTACCTTCGTGCAGACCTAGTTCTAGAGAGAGAATCTCTGTGATCCAATGAGGAAAGGGGTGAGGGTGGTTGTGGTGCTGCGAACTTTGGGGAGCCTGAAAGACGACTCGGAGATCCACTGCGGGAAGGAGAGGAACCCACGATGAGTCGTGCCTCTTGCAGCCACTCTTGCGTCAACCTTGCACTGTTGCTTCTAGTGCTGTCATCGAACCCTTCGTCCTCCTCCTCCTCCTCGTCCACGTTCACTCCTTTACTACCTGTGAGGTCGTAGGTTTTGTTGTCCACGTGATCTACTGCTCCAAAAAACATGTCGTTCATAAAGTCCGTGAGGTCCGGCGCCGGTTTCTCCTTACGCCGTGTCTCCGCCATCTTTTTTTGTAGGCTTAGAGACCCTTTGCTTTGTCTGCTCAACCTTCGATCCATTAATTCTCAACTTAAGATTAAGTGGGAGGGATTAAAAGATTGGTTATAATTTTGTGGTAGGTTTTAGTTTTTGGGTTGTTCAGTTTTAAAGATCGACGGAAACATAGAAAACATCAGTTTTGGCCGGCGCTGGGGCTGTCTTGTATATAAATATATTTTATTTTACGGACAAAAGATAGAAAGAGAGTAGAATGATGACTGAATTTGCATGAACAATTAATGGTAAAGCAGAACTTATACAAAATTTTAGTTAATGAAACGCCAGTGCTAATTAGTAGCTAATTAAGAGATTAGTGTAAAATCTTTTACAGTGGACTAATTAAGAGAGAGTCCAGGCGCATCACCTCCTTTTCTTGTTTCTTCATCAAATCCTATACTTGAAGCTTCATCGTTACATTGCGAAGATATCTGAAGAGATTCAACTTCTCCACATCTGAAAACCGATCATTGTTGCCTACTTTTGTCCATTACTGGCAGGCTTCTCTTACCTTTTTTTTTTTATTTGGTAAAACTATAAAAAGAAATCTGTATTTTTACTCAATTGTTCATGAAAACTGTCTACAGAAAATTAAACACAATAACCTCGATCTTATCAGCAAAAAAAATTGAGCAACATTAATTTAACATATGTTCTTTAGCAGTTTTTGATAAAAAAAAAAGGTTATGAAAACAATTTGTCAATTTTTTAATATATTTCCCTTTTTTAGATTACTTCATTCATTTTATCAACCGTATAGGTCATAGGTTAGCAAAATTATATTATAACTTGTACAAAATAACGTATATATTACCAAGTTTAAAATAAATATTGAAAAGAAATAAACTAAGAATTTTGCGGCTATAAATTTAATCGTTAAAGGAAATTAGCTTCCTTTTTTTTTAATGTTAGGACAATTTTGATATATTTGTAAAACATGCCTCTACAAATTATGCATTAAATCTGTTACCATTTTCTCAAAATAAGTGATTGTTTTATTGGGTTTATACTTTTGGTCCATAATATAAAAAAGGCAACTTGGGCTAAGAAACAGTTGTTTACATATAGCCCTATTTTTGTAAAACCCACTTACAAACACTAAGGGAACATTTGCAGTGGATTTTTATTTCAATTTGTCAGGTAGAAAAAGGTTTGGGGCTATGAAAAACCCAATACATCATAAAAGATAGCATCAAGAAAAAATAAACCATAATTAACATTGATATTCTCACGCATCTTTTGTTAAGTTCATTCCAAATCTTTCAAAAGTAGCTCCACAAAAATATTTTTTTCGGAAACAAGTTTTAGTTTTGCATCATCACAGGTAGAAAAAGGACAAAAACGTAATTGCACTGCATGTTCTGAAGACACACCTCTTGTTTGTTTTCGTCTTATATTTAAAAAAAAAAATTGTCAACGCAACAAAAACGGATATTGTATATCTGTACAAAATCTTCTATGACACTTATATATATATATATATATATATATATATATATATATATATATATATAATGTGTGTAAAAGTAGCGTTATGATAAAATCATCTTACCTATGAGAATTTATATTCTTATTTAGAGTTTGTTTCATTCTATCTCAACCATTATAAAATCAGAATTGATTATTGAAACATTTTTATTCGGCTTAATTATAGTTGCATATTTGGAAACTTTCAATTAATTCTCTAATAAATTATTTATCTAGTGCTCAAATTAAATCCTCATTTGTTTTATTGAGTTAGTGATATGAAGATTAAATAAGTGATGTGGTTAATATTTAATCGTATTATTTTGTTGGGTTGTCGGCACATTTAATTTTATATTTTTTTATTGTTTTAAATTTTATAATTTTATAATATTATAATCTTATAAATCAATTTAGGATGTTGCGCATTAGATAAAATAGTCAAAGTAAGACTATGAATATAATAAGAGTATATAGAACGGACCGATCTAGGTGAATGTCATGATAGATGATGAAATGAACATATTTTTGTTTTTTCTTTTTGTTAAAGAGTATGTGAAAATCCTAAAAGGAGAAAAAGGTACAAAAGGCACACACACTGACCCTTTGTACTTTCTTTCTTAAAAAACCCTCATCTAAAACATTTCAAATTTCTTAACATCACTTTCCCAAATTCTTTTCTCATACCTCATATTTTTCTCACACAAAAGTCATTCTTGGAGTCACCACGGGGAGTTCTTAGAATCCACTCAATCAAAGTTGTGTTTAGAGTGAGTTTTCTTTTTTTTCTCTTTTCGTTAGAACTAATAGTTGTAATTTGTGTTTCTTGGGTTTAATGGGTTGCATGTAACCCATCTTCTCTTTGTCCTTAAATTCTGATGATTCAAAAAGGGTGAATTGTTTTCATTCATGAAAGCTATGAAGAAGAGGTTAGGAACTTAAGAGTAGCATTCAAGGTGAGGGAAGCTAAAACCTAACTACTTGCATGCTAATTTTTGTTTTGAATGCTATTTTGTATATAAACTTGTGATTATGCACATAGTTTAAAGGATCAATATCGTGAAATAAGTGTTGACACATTGAAGTTGTCCAAATAGGTTAAATGTGATTGATTGGAATGTTCTATTTTATGTGAAGTTGTGAAATTAGGACAATTTTGATCTATTTGATTGTTGCTAGGAGATGAAGGAATTAAAATACATAATGTAGGTATCTTGAAATTGGGAGCTTGGTGGAATGCATGATTGGAATGTGTATGTTGTTTTTTATGTTCAATTTGGGTTTGGGGTATGAGCTTGTGATGTTATGACTCAAACAGATATCGTAATACAGTTTGTGTTGTTTGAGGCACGAGATGATTATTAGATGGGCTAGCATTATCAAAATTGTTGGATTTTGAGCATATATGTTATGTAAACTCGCTAGATGAGTAGCGAGTGCCAAAACTAACTTTGGAAGAGATGAAATATCACAAGATGAGCAATCCTCTTGTTGGGCGAGTTAAGTTTTCCAATTCTAAATCATCTAAAAAAATGTGATTTTTGCTTCGTCAATTGTCAAATTAAGTTGAAATTTTGACACAAAGACCTATACATATGATTATATGTTTTTGCCGTAGGGATCTTTGATCGAAGATATGTAGTTAGAGCATTTCTTTTTTGTGTAAGGTTGTTGTAATTTATGTTGTTGACAACTTTGACCTTTGTTGCTTGTTTAATACATAAATTTTTTCATAGTTATTGAATTTGATTGATTATTTCTACATCACATTCTTTAGCCAATTATCTTTAATCTGGAGTATAATTTTTGGAGTTTTCTACAAATTGCAATTTTATTTATAAAATCTCAAATAGATTGTATCAATAATGTCAAGTGGCCATTTTGTATATTTATATACTTGTGTGAGAATGTGGAGATTAATCTGGTCTTCATTGAAAGCATATGAACCGTTTGAGAAATGTATAGATTGTAGAATATATATATATATATATATATATATATATATATATAAAGAGTGAGAGAAAGATACATTTTAGGTGTGATGATAATTGTCAAGAATGCATGTTGTTTATGTTATGAATGATGAATGGTTAAGGAATATTCATGTTGTATGTTTTGGTGTGATGAGCTAAGTTATGTGGAATAAGTTGATGAAAATATGTATGATAAGGTATGTTGGTTGTAATTGCCTATATGTGATGAATTAATTAATGAATATGAATATATATGAACATGTATGTTGATGTATGATGGCTAAAATTGATCTTGCATGGGAGATTTCTTAGTATGGATGAAGTAAAGTTATGATGAGCTATGATTGTGGGTATGAGACCTTGTGGAATTTTGTTACGATGATAAATGAAATTTCATATGGGAAGGTTATATTATGATATCAAGTAATGTATGGAGTGGAAAAGTTGGTGAAAATAGTTGTGAATTGTGTTTTAAGTAAGTTTAAGTGAAAGTGGATAAATGGAATGAAATTAGAAAAATTTTATATTGTATGATTGTTTGGAGTTTTGGCTTCTAAGAAAGAAATCCTTATTAATTTAGTGTTATGTATTAACTTGGGATATGTGTTGGTCAAAAGTCACCCTATATTTTACTAGGCTTATAAACTCACATAGACTAACATAGTCTAGGTGGTGAGAGTTGAAAAAGATTCTTGTGACCGAAATTAGTATGTGTGACTTCTCGTTTGATGATGTCATAAGTTAACTTATCCTATCCAGGGGATTTTTACCGATTTGTTAAGCTAAGTGGATCTAGAGCCTTTGCTGCAATTTACTAAGAGGTTTTATGATAGACGTAAGACTTTTTATGTCCAAATCAATGTATAAATTTGAATAATTGAGTCTAGCTTATTGTATGTGTTGATGAGATTTTCTTATGATTTTGGAATGATGAATTGCTAACTTAGGTGTGATAGCTTACTGTGTGGAAAAAATTTATGTATGAAGCTAGATTATGTATGTTTAAAGTTATTATTAGCTTACCATCACTTTGTTTGTACTGTTTGTTGTTGTATATTTCTTCTTTTGCAATGATGAGCATTCATTGGTGTGAACAGGTGATGATACAGGAGTGGATGCAATGCCCGATGTAGTAGAACCCATAGTTTAGCATAACAAATATTTTTTTGTTCATATATTGTTGTTTCTTTAATGATAAATTTACTTACGCTCTATGTTAACTGTTGTGTCAACTATTTTGGATTATCAAACATGTAATGTCTCATTTTAGTAATTTTATTAAATTAAAATTGACTGTTAGATTATGTATAACACGAGTCTTATACTAGTTTTAATTATAAAATTTAAGAAAAAGTTTAATAAAAAAATATTTGGAAAAAAAATTGAAACATTATATATAAAATACTTCTTTAAATATAATATAAATAAATATTTTTTTAATTATCATTAAAATTAATTATTAATTATAAAAATTAATATCAATATTCCATTTATAATGTGTATTAATAATTTAAATATAAAAATCATTCTTTTTATATAAATTAAAAATTAAAGGTTTTTTAACAGAAAAATATATAGTTTTTTTTATTGTTTAATTTATAAAATTTTCATTTAATATACGAATTGTTATATTTTTTTATTTTACCTACTGCAGTGCAGTGGTAATGCTTCTACAACATTATCCTTTTAAAAATAAATAACTTTGTCATAAATAAGTATCAGAATTAAACAATATGATAAGAAAAACTTTTGAATACAATGTTTTACTTGGTAATACTCTATTATAAAAGGATTATGTAGTTTGTCTTAAAATTAATATCTATTAGATTATGTGTGATATCCCAAAATATCATATACATATAATATAATAGGATTCAGCTATTATAATATGTGAAAGCAGTTGAGAGATAGAGATAATAATATTTAAATATGTATACAGTCATCCAAAATATAGAGGGAATTAAAACAAAATAAAACTTTAGTACAAGTTTCCAAAGTTCTCCAAAATACAAGACTGAACGAAGATTCAAGAGGACCTAAAGAGTATGTCCAAAATACGGATCATAATAAATAAGTGCTAAGAGTCTTTCAAAATAAGATCATATAAACTAGAAGCTAATAGAAATCCTAAGCACTAGGGGTTGGGTCTTCCTCAACTCCCAAAGTTTGCTCCAAAGGTACATCATCGCCTACTGCTCACATCCAAAAGATTGGATGATCATCGCAAAGGGGGGGGGGGAGACAAACACATGCAACACATACAAATGCAAGGGTGAGCTAGGTCTCAAACAATCATACAATTCATTTCAAATCCATCTAGCATTTCCGAGAATATCCATACACACATAAACATGTCAGTCATCATAAATATAAGTATTTATTTCATAAAACTCATCAAAACAAGCATCCTATCATGTTAAGACTTCTAGACACGTCCGGACATAGGATGTATGTAGAGCTGGGGCGGGTTGTGCACTTGTGGTGGCCTCTACTGCTTTGCAAAGCCATTGCCGAGGGGTTTCACCCGACCACACACAAGGCTAGTCCTTTACCGCGGAATAGGCCTCCAGTGATAGCGCCTACCCTAGGACCTCCCACTACTCTCACCACACACGTCAATCCTCTCTAAGTGAGAATGAAAGACCGTTAGAGTGTTAGGGATAACCCCCATAGTGGAAGCCTCTTACATTCATTCAATACATTAAATGATCTCACCTAGAGATCTTACTTTCATATTCAATCCTACCACTTTAAATCACAGGATATACCTCTTGAATCAATAATTCCTCTCAAAGTTTCACACCAATCAAGACTTTTAATCATTTCATAATTCCTTTTATTTTAGTGCATAATTTTAACTCAAACATCAAGCATTGGATACAGTATTGTGATAAAAAGAACAAACAGCAAACAGTAATAATAGTGTTCCAAAACAACACCAAACAACAGAATTTATTAGTGTAAAACAAAAAGAAAACAACGCTGAAACAGTCCACAATAGTATAGAAAACAACAACGATTTAAGTGCTGAAACAGCCAGCAAAGAATGCAGAAAACAGCCCATACAACAACAACAACAAGCCTTCTTGACAGCAAACATAAATTAATTTTCTGCAACATTATTTTTTTTATACTGAAACAGCAAGGTTTTTAAAACACTAACAGCAACCAAACAACAGTCTTTTTACAACAGATATAGTAATTAAAATAGGGTAGAAATAGTGCTGAAACAATAACTAAAACAATGCTGAAACAAGCCTTCTTGACAGCAAACATAAATTAATTTTCTGCAGCATTATTTTTTTTTATACTGAAACAGCAAGGTTTTTAAAACAGTAACAGCAACCAAACAACAGTATTTTTACAGCAGATACAGTAATTAAAATAGGGTAGAAATAGTGCTGAAACAATAACTAAAACAATGCTGAAACAAGCCTTCTTGACAGCCAACATAAATTAATTTTCTGCAGCATTATTTTTTTTTATACTGAAACAGCAAGGCTTTTAAAACAGTAACAGCAACCAAACAGCAGTATTTTTACAGCAGATACAGTAATTAAAATAGGGTAGAAATAGTGCTGAAACAATAACTAAAACAATGCTGAAACAGTAAATAAAACACCAGCATTTTACACAGCACATACAACCAATTTTATCATTCTAAATCATTCCAACATACACAATTTCATCATTCTATAACTCAAGTCAAAAGTCACAGTTAGGTTCAATTTTTAAACTACTTTTATTTTTATGATAATTTCAATTCATCTTAGGTTTCTACACCACCAATTGGTGTCCACGTATAGAAAGATTAATGAACATTTTAAAATGATTTTATTTTCCATAAATACTTCTAAAAGTAATTAAAAAAAAAAACGAAACCAAAATCATAACTAAATTAAAGTGGAACTAACTTTAAAAATAATTGGTATAATACTGTTAGAATCAAATTCATGCTTCCAACAACATACCACTACAAAATTTGTCATTCATTCAATCACATAATAAAAATAAGAAATAGAACTAGCTCCCCTTACCTCTAGTGTGGACAGCCAAGTTCAAGAAGGAACCCTAAACCACCCGCTTGCACTCCCAAAATGTTAGAATCACCTATAAATCATCAATTGATGATAGAGAATGAATTTTAGAACCAAATAGAGGCTAGATTATGGAAGAAAACAAAATGGGCTGCATGCAACAAGTTTAATCGCATGATTACAGTCCTAGGGCAAACGAGAAAGGAGTTTTCTTACCGGTTACTAGAAAGTGAAATTCGAACGGTAGAAATGTTGCTTGCAGCCTCAAGAACGCTTATGAGCTCCTTAATCAACAAACGATCGGTTAGATTTTGAGTTATGATGGATGGGAAGTAGGGCAATGAAGGAAAGAATAAGAAGAACTGTGTTTGTTTTTGGAAGAAACTGTCGTGACAGGGAAATTAAAAAGGGGCTGAACTTGGAATGAAGTGTTTTATTAAAATTTTATTTTTAAAACTTTGCCCAATGCCCTGCTGCCACATGTGCACCATTTTATATTATATTTTCTCATACTTCACATTATGTCTATAATCCATTCAATTATAATTTAATTTTTTTCTTTTTCTATTGAAAAAAAATTAGAAAAATAACAATTAAAGTCATTCAATTATTACAATTATTTATTTATATATAAAATATACACTTCACAGAGTTACACACACTTCATAATTAGATAATAATTTACTTTATCATTTGATATTTATTAATTATACTTATCATTTCCTACAATTTAATATTTATCTAAACATACTTCAATGAATTTATTATTAATGAATGAATTGAAATTTAAGTAACTCGTGCGTTCACTTGAAAAGCCTACTTTAAATAGAAAAGTGAGTTGCAGAAATAATTATGAAAGTTGTTAGTTTATAAGTTTATAGCTCTTGCTTTGCTTACGTTAAGTCTGCAATCCCACTACGCATTTACGTGCCCCTTCTCAGACATAAGGGGACAAACACAAATATTATTAAACATTATTCTCTTTGGACTTTCTTATTTATTTTATTTTTATTAGTTCTAGGTATTTTTATAATTTTGGATTTATATATAAAGAGCAGTTAGAAAGTATAATAATAAGGAAAATGTGTTCACAGAGAGGAATTTTGAATAAGAAAGCGTGATGTCGAAACTGATATTTGGTTTTTATAAGAAGTTGGAAGAGAAACAGAGTCGGAAGTAAGGGCAAACCTCTCTAATAATGTCGTGTGTCCCTCGTAAACTCCAAGCAATTGGGTAGAAGAAGAAAAAATAAAGCAGAAATGACAATGTCAACTAATAAAAAGTATACTAAATTTTGCCAATGGCCAAGTACACTCGTGTAAGCCAACTGCATCAGTACAATCAAATCACCTGGTGCAGCGTCTCAACGGCTTTTCAAACTGTTCAAAGGATATCTTTTTTTCAAAATTCTATTCATATCTCTACCACTTGCTTGTTTCCGCTATTACTTTTATGCTAGTTTCAGCGTATAGGCCTTTGACTTGACCTTATCGATTATCAAAATTCAATTTGTTTAGATTTCCCATTATTTATGAAATTGGCTTTATATAAAGGCTTTGAAGTCAGTACATTCCCACTCACATTTTAAGAATATCTCTCCAATTCTTAGCTGTTCCTTCAAGTGCCATTTCTGTACCCTCTTTTGACTTTTCTATCAGAAAAGCTTGTTAGCTGAAACTGAGAAAAAATGGCAGTTCATCGCCTTGTGGTAGTATCACTTCTAATTTTCTGTTTAGCTGGAAGTTGCTACGGAAAGGTTCACTTTTCCTCCCTGAAGAAAACCCTTGATGTCACAGCTTCCCCCAAGCAGGGACAAGGTAAGTCAAAACATCCCTTCTCAGATACCCCCTTTCATCAAACTATATATTCGAATCAAGAAAAACAGCACAAATTGTTAAATTTCAATCCTTTATGGATTTTATGAACTGGGTTGTGAAATTCACTCTCCTTGATGCTAAACCCAATCTGATGGTGTTAATGGTTATGCAGTTCTGGAGGCTGGAACAGACAAAATCACCGTGACATGGGCTCTGAACAACACCTTACCAACGGGGACAGACTCGGCCTACAAAACCATAAAGGTGAAGCTGTGCTATGCGCCCATCAGCCAAAAGGACCGCGCGTGGAGAAAGACCGTGGACGAACTCTCCAGGGACAAGACATGCCAGCACAAAATCGTGGCCAAACCCTACGACGCTTCGAACAGAACCGTGCAGAGGTTCGAGTGGGTGATCGAGCGCGACGTGCCCAAAGCCACGTACTTCGTACGCGCCTACGCGTTTGATTCTAACGGCGAGGAAGTAGCCTACGGGCAGACGACAGACGCGAAGAAGAGCAGCAACTTGTTTGAGATCAACTCAATCAGCGGGCGCCACGCGTCCCTTGATATCTGCTCCATTTGTTTCAGTGCTTTCTCCGTAGTGGCTCTCTTTGTGTTCTTCTATATTGAGAAGCGAAAGGCAAAGGCTTCTTCTTCCTCAAAGTGATTGAGTCACCACATACACACTCGCGTGAGAAAAACGTCGCAGGTTTACATATTTCATCATGGTCATTAATAAATCATGAGGGACCTGTTTTTCCCTCCTAATTGTCAGCTATCTTTAGTACAACTAAGTTCCAGCACAATGTGGAGCATGATCTCCCCCGTGATAATTTTATATATGTGATTAAGATGTCAAATTTGAGTAGCATAGTAAAAAAATAATAAAAGTGTCAAATTATGATGAACTGAGCCATCCGATGCGAAGCTACATAGGGAGCAGTCAAATTTGCAGTTTCATTGTACAAAAGTTCTATAATGATATGATTATCACAGTAAGTTAAAGGAATTTTATCTAGAAAAGCCTCCTAATAGTTATACAAAACCAATACAAAGTTTGACAGATAAATCATCTATTAGGAAACCTCTAGTCTTTGTTAATGCTTTGTCTCTTTCCGAAACAAGAAACACTCAAGTAGAACGCGGTTGATTCATGAACTTGTTCTGAGGTTAGCTAACTCATAAGTAATTCCACTTCCGTTACTTAGAAAGTTGATTCCACGTGGATTGGATTTGCCCGAGGACCACAATATTATCCAATTAACGAATAGGTGTCTCACAAACATCTACATCTTGTCATTACAAATCTGCTGAAGAATGAAAGTAAATGTCTTTACTCAGCATTCTGCCCGTACCATAAAGTGATATTTTGTCGTCAAAAACTTCAGCATATCCAAACGAATCCGTGCCAGCAGGACATTCCAGGGCAGCTTCAAGAACTCTATGGTGAATTCCATGGGAATCAACGGAATACCCTCCTTTGTGATCATGTCCAGATACACACAACTTTACACAAGTGTATCTGTGTATCAAATTCATTACTTCATCGTAATTCCATAGCAGTGCCTCGTTGGATGATGCAACAGGATCTAGAGGCATGTGGCAGCATATCACTACCTTCTGTTCCAATTTTGTTGCTTCCTGAAGAACACTGTTCAACCATTCCATTTGTTCCTTTCCAACAGCCCCATTGAACATAAGAAACCTTCTTTCGAGGCCCACCAAACCTGTCGGACTGTTCTTGTCATCGTTCGGATTCTTTTCCCGGAGGAATTTCAAGGCCTCCAATGTTTTTGGATGGTCTTGTGGCCAGCCAATTGCACTTATGTCATAGCCATCAAGGACTACAAATCTATATTCTGGCACTGGCGAAAATTCATAGTAAGCATGGCTTCCAAAACTCTTGATCTTCAATAATGGAAGTAACTTACTCCGAGGCAGATTGTAAAGGCAGTGATTGCCAATCAAATGATAAACTGGTCCATTGAACATCTCAAATTCATTAACAATTTTCTTTACAGTGTTAAGAGATTGATCTTTTGGACAGTATCCATCAACAATATCTCCAAAATTTATCACAAACTTGTGGTTCTTATTAGTATTCCAATGTTTTACTGCTCTCTGCAATACAAGAATGCTGTGCCTATAGTAACGTGGAACACCGAGAAATGACCTACCATCAGGAATGTCAGCATACTGCACGTCTGATATCAATCCAAAAGAAAATAGAGGCTGTTTCCTCTCTGCGTTAATCAGTCCGTTAGCAGAACCCATAGTGCAGGTCTCTGCTCTGCACAAGCTCCTATCGGAGATACAGCATAAATAATGTCATCAAAATAGGATTTTCGATGCAAGGTCTATGATAAAGTAATGTGTGTGTATAATCTCAAATAGAAAGTTCATTTCATATGCAATTTACAATGATATTTAATTTAACAACTTTGTTCATTTACAAAACGGGGGATACAAATAACCAACTATCTCAACCTGTTAGTAAACTTGCAAATGATTAGCAGTTAAGTTTCAAATTTTCTTCGTGTTAGATATTGTATCAGTATCAGTAATTTCTCTCCATGGAGTGAAAGTATAGAAATAGAAAGAAAATTTAATCAACCATAAATCTTGATCTGCTAACATGACCTGCCTTAAAAGAGTCTGCATGTCCTAACGGGGAAAGAACATGATTCCTCAACTCTCCATTTTCACACTCGAATTTTTAAATCTATCACCTTCATCCTATTTTATCTATCACTATTTCTCTATTTTCCCACCAGGTGTATACAGTCTAAAGAGGCCGAAAAAATATCATATTTCATCATTCCCTCTAAAAAAGTCAACCAGTTTGAGAGAAGAGAAGATCACTAATTCAGGCATAACAAGCACAGATGCACCCTCAATAATCTGGAAACAAGTTTCAGAACGACAGAAAAAGAAGAAGAGAAACGGTCTTAACAGATCATAGTTTAGAAAGTAAAGAAAAGGAAACACAGAAATTATTGTAACCGGGTAACACAGTGAGTTTGTTTGATCTCACATTACAAATTGCATACAGTGACCTAAGTAATTGTATGTATATGAATAGAACAGGCAATGTAAAAGAACAGATGAGGAAAATGGAAATGCATTGATGTTAAATTTATATGAATAGGCCGTTTTTGCAGCTAGCATACGTGAAGAACATGAGAAGAAAAATGCATGTAAAATAAGAGGAAAAGAAAATGAAGAGAAGAGAAGGATGGTAGTTGTACCAGGAAGGAGAAAAAGTGAGAGAGAGGTAGTAGAATGGAAGGTGGAGGTTGGAGAGATATGTTTGGAAGTGGAACGAAGGAAGAAGATCGCAAGTCCCAACTCTGTCGGGTGTGAAAACCGGTAGACAGAGTCAAGGACTCGCGTTATTGGAAATTGGGACGTTAATTCTATATAAGGTGCTAAAATTGTCGATTTGCAGTTGTCACAAACACGGAAGTGACAACGTTTCCACCACTCTAAAATCTAAATTACCATAATTATATTAATTACTTTTTATTTATTTCTAATTATAGTTTCTAAAAACTATTGTTACATATTCTTCAATTCACACATTATATTAATTAGGATATATTTAGTTTACTTTTATCCTTAATTTTTACTATCTCTAATAAGTTTATCACATTTAAAATTCAATTTTCAAATATTTATTTTTTATTTATAAAAGTACAAAATGTGTTTCGTTTATAAATTATTACTTCAACATATTTATATTTTAGATAATAAAGACATAATAGTTGTGTTAATAACAAAATTGTCGTCAAGATTTCACTACAAGCTATTTTTAAGTTTTGACATGATTATTTAAGGGAATATAATATTTCAAAATAACTGTAATAATAACCTAAAAAAAGTTGCTATTAATTGAGGCTCCAAATTTTGGTATAGGATCCAATGTTAGAGTAAATTATATGTATCTGAAAAATGTTTTTGTTTCGAGTCTCATGCATATATTCGCTAATTTCTCGATTTAAAAATACACATTAAATATTAATATCTCTAAAAAAGACTTTACTTATTTTATTCATATATGTATATCCCTTCTTCATTTACCTATATTGACTTTGGTTGTGTTGAGAGGTGATTGCGAATTTTCAACTTAAAATGAAGATGGAACATATTTATTTTTCAATCCATTGTATTTATTTTTAAAGTCAAGGAAAAGTTTTTATTTCATTTTTAGTCAAAAGTAATAATTTCATTATCTTTGATAATGATGTTTCTATCATTATACTTAAATTATTTATCCACAATATCAGCACTACCATTATTTATATTATTCCTCTTACTTTAATCATTCCAATTTGTAAAACATTATCAAAATAATAGCACTATTATTTGTATAGTCATTCTTTATTCTTAATTCTTATTATCAGAATTATTATTAGTATAACTGTCACTATTAGCAGTAATATTTTCTCTTTCCTCACTGTTACACTATTACTTTTTTTACTTTTATTATTTGTCAATCATATATTACTACTATTATTAATGTCACCACGTAATAACACTAATTTTAACAAGATATAAATATTTTAGATTAGTTTATTTTAAAAATAAAAATTAGAAAAATGTAGTTTCCAAAATCAAAAGTGACCCAAAAAATGTGTTTTTAAATTTAAACTTACAATCAAAAGCCACATTGAACGAACTTTTTAAGTTTTTAGTTTTAAATCTGTTTTGGATATAAAAAGTAGAATATAGTATGAGCCATATTGTATAGATAGTTAACTTTTTTATATTGATTTTTAGTATAATGTTTTATTTTATATTGAACTCAAAAATTTTTTTTGGCTCTCCCATTAAACATCAGGTAAAAGAAAAGTAATATGTGATTGATTTATCTTTCAACTCTTGCAAAGATGTTAAGAAAACAAGAAAAATTGTCAAATACAACATTATCCAATATTGTGGGATTACAGCTGATTAAATTCGAACTTGGTTATATATATATATATATATATATATATATATATATATATATAACTTTATCTAAATTAATTGATATATACATTTGAAATTTTAATTAATAGCAATGGTAAATACTATGGTACAGAGCATGAAACATAACACCAAATAGTTGCCTTAACAGAGCAAGACGTGGCAGCTTCCTTTGACATTGGTCTGTGGCTACCGACTAATGACGGTCTAATCGCCGCAAAATACAGACACGTGTTATAAGAAAGACAACCTACGTTCCAACGTGCTTCCAACTTTTAAACGCGCGGTACAATTTATTTTATTTTATTATTTTAGTTTCTAATTTTCTATTATTTTTGTCATGTTGTTCATATTTTTAAAATGAAAGAAGTCCTTAATTTTTTATTCTATACCTAATTTTCACATTTATTAAAATATAAGTATCAGTTAAATTAATTTAATCCTATAAATTTCATAAAATTAAAATTTACAATTATCATAATCATATATAAGGATGAAGAAATGTAAGGATATTTTTAAAATAATAACATTAAATAATACTAACATGATTAAAATTTACGAATATTGCTATTATATATATATATATATATATATATATTAACTAGATTTTGGTAAAATATAAAATCTTACTAGTTTATGAGTCTTTTCCTATTTTAATCATAATTTCAATTTTAACTAGATGATCTTTTTAATTAATAAAAGAAAAAAATAGCAGATCTAGTTTTCATCATTTCTCTATACCAATACGAAACTATATTATGTAATCTTTATCTAAATAATCGATATTAGATATCGTACAACAACAAAATGTGGTTGTATCAGTAATTAGCGTGCTTGGAATTTCTCACAACATAGCAGTACAATTGTCGGTCTTCACATCACATAATTGTTTCAAAAGTTCATCAAATTCAGCGTGTACTTCGTCGAGGGTGAAGAATCTGGTTTACAAGAATCTCTGGAAGCTTTTTAGTCGCCTGTGCAAGTATAAATACGTGAATTGAAAGCAATTGGTACATGTGCAACTCAATAATATAGGAAATATACAAAGATGCTAACCTGGAAATTCCTCATGTGCAAAATAGGCTCACATCCAACATCTGCCACTGATTTCCCATTTGGTGTTTCCAACTTAAATCGCTCTGCCTTGTATGCAGAAATGATATTTTCTTCATCAGGTAGGTTACAACAAACTTTCAGGAGCGAGCTCAGAGAATTCATCTAAAAGGTTGAAGATGGAATCAAATGACAGCTTCCAAGAAAAATAACTGAATAAAACTGGTTCCAATCCAGATAAAACCCACCTGGATATGAAAAATGATAGAACTAAAGTGTTTTCATTACATTTTAGCAGTAAACCTATAATGTACTTAATTACCTTCCCATTATTGTAGTTTATTCAACTGCTATTCAAGATCTTGTCAATCTACCAGCATATCTCAAAATGGTTATAAACTGAGCTAAGCACTTGTAAAACAAATGACAAACTCTACCTTCATGTATGGACAAGATGCACAGCCACCATGAATGGAACAGCCCTCCCCGCTGGCTATTCCTGGTACCACGGGAAGTATGATATCACCCACTTTGGCAGATTGAACACCTGAGGATAAACTTGATGATGATTTTGAGATTGAGTCGGAAGAAACTGGAAAGACTATTTCAACAGTAACTTTTGCTTTTTCAGAAGAGGACTTCGCAGGCTCCAACAAACTTCGAACTTTAGCCACAATTGAAGTCACCATCCCAGATTCTGTTCCTAAAACAAATTGGAGATGATCATTTATATTTCTGTCCAAAGCTTCCCGAACCCGATCCTGTATGAAATCTAAAATATTCTTAGTGGAGCCTACTACGCCCATTCCCCTTCTCTTTGCTTCCATTGCCAATGAAAACATCTCTCCAGGAACCTCAAGATGAGCAGTGAGAAACGCATCACAATACATTTCTTTTATATTCTCCACAACTTCATGGCCAAATAGATGGTGAACAATGCATGTTCCATCCTGCCAACAAGTCACAAGCATATATAACCATGAAATTAAGTACGGAACCATAGATTGCTGATATTAGCCTGCTAAAATAAACACACTCACACACACAAGCAGATGATAAGCGAATACAATATACCAGCCATGTTATACAATCAAACTTTTCTAAATTTGTTGCAGAAAACAGAGAAAGACCACAATACTGTAAGTGCAGGCACTGACAAATTTCACTCGAAGTCTAACGTTGCATAAACACAGCACAGGAAAAAGAAAAATGAAATTATTTAACAAAGCATACACCAATTTATGCGAAAGAAATTGTGAGAGGGAAATGTACAATAACAATGAGATATCGTACTGGCTAACCAAGTATATCATTGCCACGTGGAAAATAATGTACAACAAACCGTTTTCTCTTGAAACCAGCATCCCAAAAGGATAAAACAGCAGATCTCAACCAAATGTATAGACATAACATGTAAATGAATCACATCACATTCCAAACGAATCAGATTTTTTCCTGGTTTTTTAAAAACCGCGCTAAAGATCTCACCTCAAAATAGTGAAGTCGAGGTAATAATGATCTAATAGAGTCTTGACTGTGCTCGGGATGTATTGCAGCAATCTCTTCGTCAGTCATCTTTGCCATTTGTTGGAACAATTCTTTAATGTTTGCACCCATGTAAGAATCAGGTCCATACCATATGCTCAAATCTGGAACTTGAGCAAATGCCTGCATAAATATGACCAACATATTATTTAAAGAAACGACTAAATGGGCTTGGTGATGATCATCATATGATGCTTTCATATGACCATTACAATGTCAAAGAGGAATAGTAAAGGTTTGTATCTGACCAACCTGTAGGATAGTCTGGACAACATTTGATGAAGTACAGGTTATCGTAGGCACAAGCTCATGAGCAAATGCCTTTGTCTCTAACTTAGTATTAATGTATATGACGTGCAAAGACGTAGACCTGGAAGCAGCTGAAAGATATTCCATGTAAGTAGGAGTAGCTGCAGCCTCAGCCAGAGAGCAACCAATTTGCTCATTTGACATCCTATACACACCAACCTGCAAGTAATTATCCAAAGAAAAATTAAGGAATAAGGATTAACACAGACCAGATACTGAACTTTACTAATATGGTTTACTGCAGCACATATGACCTGCTTCATACAAAACCATTCACCAATGTTTATAAATACGAAATTAATAGAGTCCATCTTCTAAACAGCCTGTTAGAATCATTACATATAAGTATCATCATTTAGACTAGTCTGCAGAATTATTAATGAGTTGTACCTAATTCTGTACCTAGTAGTCTAGTGTAGACTCTTGGTGTTTCATGTACTCTTGTGATTTTCATTATAAATAGAAGATAATGAGAGGGATCATTAAGCCCTCAAGAATATATTTTTATCAGTCTTAAATCTTAAGTTGGTATCAGAGCAGGTTCATCCTGCTCTAGTTTCCGTCCTGGGTTGTCCACGAGCACTGTTACTGTTGTTCGCATCTGTCCGGTGCCATTTGCCGTTGTCCGCGGCTGTCTCGCTATTATCTGCAGTTGTCAACTGCAGTTTGAAGCTCTTTAACTTGGTTGTCTGCCATCTCGCATCTGTCCGCTGCTGTCCGCCGCCGTCACTGTTCCATCCGGCGACCACTGGATCTGGTTCGCCTCTTCATGCGACGGCCAACCCCACCGGTGGGGTAGTCTGATTCTCCTCCACGCTCCGCCACGCGCAGCCTCTTTGTGCGCTGCGAATAGGCGCGTGATATCCACGCGCCGCCCTCTGCTCACCGGAAAGTCGTCGTGTCACCTCCATAGTCATCGCCTGAGCCTCCTCTCTCTGTTCTGCCCCTCAAAATCGTGCTTCAGTGAAGTCCAGAAGCTCCCCTTGAAGAAAACCCTAAGAAACCCTCTAGGGTTTTCTGGTTCATCCTCTCTCACAGTTCCTTCTCTGTTTTTTTATCCACTGGAAGTGTCATTTCCTTCTCAGGAAGTCCCTCGATCACTTCGGAAAAACTAAACGGGAAAAATTATCTGTCTTGGTCTGCAGCGGTGAAAATGTGGTTCCTCGGTCAAGGCCATTATGACCACCTTGAGCACGATGGAAGCCACGTACCTTCTAAAAAAGCTGAACAATGGAAACAAGCAGATTTCCAGTTGTGTGCCTTATTGTGGCAGTCTGTGGAACCACGACTTTTGATATCTTTTAGAGCTTTCAAAACATGTCACTCGTTTTGGAAGAAAGCTCAAAGCATCTATGCTAATGATATTCAACGTCTCTATGATACAGCAAACAAGCTTGCAAGTCTCAAAATGACAGACCATGATATGGTCTCCTTCATGACTGAAGCCCAAGCAGCTGTGGAAGAGTTGAGAATGTTCTTGGAAGTGGAATCTTCAGAAGACATCAAGAAGAAGCTTGACAAGTATTATATGGTGATGATCCTCCGTGCTTTGCATTCAGATTTGAATCACATCAGAGATCAACTCCTGACAAGCCATGAGGTCCCTTCCTTGGAAGCCTTGACCGCACGTCTTCTTCGTGTTCCAGTGCCTCAATCTCAGGAAGCTCATGAAACATTGGAACCATCTGTCATGGTTGCCACACAAGGAAAAGGAGGACCTGGCACTAAAGGAAGAGGACGTGGAGGTCGGGGACGTCCATAGTGCACTTATTGTAAGAGGGTGGGTCACACCCAAGAAAACTGCTACTCCTTGCATGACTTTCCTTCCAAAACAGCCAATATCTCTAAGGCTGACACTCCCACTTCCAACTCCAAATTCACTGAGGAAGAGTATCAAGAGTATCTGCGATTAAAGTCCAACAGCTTGGCGCAATCATCTCAATCCATGGAAGGTCCAATTCATGAGTAATTGACTCGGGTGCTTCTGATCACATTTCTGGTAATACCTCATTGTTCTCAACCCTTTCCCTCCAAGAAAAACCCCATTTCATTACCCTTGCAAATGGCTCTAAAACTTGTTAAAGGGAGTCGGTCAAGTCTCCCTGTCTCCCTCTCTCACTCTGAAATCTGTTCTTTTTGTCCCTAACTGTCCATTCAATTTAATTTCCTTAATTCAGTTAACCAAAATGTTACATTGTTCAATAACCTTTGATTCAAAATCTTTTGATATACAGGAGCGTGGCTCGGGGAGACAGATTGGAGAAGGATATGAAGCTGGAGGTTTATACCATTTTGGATCTCGTCCACGGGTATCCTGTGTTGCAGCTCTTCCCCCTAAAGTGTTACATGATCGGTTTGGCCATCCTCACTTGTCAAAGTTAAAAAAGATGTGTCCTAAACTTAGTGGTCTTCAGACTTTAGAATGTGAGTCTTGTCAACTAGGAAAACATGTTAGATTTGTCTTTCCTAAAAGGTCTCAATCAATGTGTACTTCTAGTTTTTCTATTATTCATCTATTATTCATTCTGATGTCTGGGACCTAGTCGCATCTATTCTTTTGGTTTTAGGTATTTTGTTACATTTATCGATGAATATTCTAGATGTACTTGGGTTTATCTAATGAAAGATCGCTCTGAATTGTTACCCATCTTCACATCTTTTTTGAATGAAATCAAGAACCAATTTGGTCAAGTAATTAAAATCTTAAGAAGTGATAATGCTAAAGAGTATTTCTCATCCTCTTTTTCTGCAATCCTTAGCTCCCATGGTATTTTGCATCAGTCCACTTGTCCTCATACACCCCAGCAAAATGGTATAGCCAAAAGAAAAAATAGACACTTGGTTGAAACTACTCGTACCCTTTTGCTTGATGCCCATATTCCTGTTCATCACTGGGAAGATGCTATCTTAACTGCATGTTTTCTTATTAATAGGATGCCTTCCTCCTTTCTCAATGATAAAGTCCCGTTCTCCATTCTCTTTCCCAATGATCCTCTCTTTCACACCCCTCCTCGAGTGTTTGGTTGTGTTTGTTTTGTTCATGACATGTCTCCCAAGGCTAGACAAGTTCTCCGCTCATGCAATCAAATGTGTCTTTTTGGGTTATTCTCGGCTTCAAAAAGGGTACCGGTGTTACTCTCTTGAAACCCGGAAGTATTACATGTCTGCCAATGTCACATTTTTTGAACAGACACCTTTCTTCTCTCCATCTATTCAAGATGTTCATATCCTCCAACGGGTCCTTCCTCTTCCAGTGATTGAGTCGAATATCTCCCATGTCCCAGTCAATTCAAGTCATGCTCAAGGTCCTCCCGAACCTTCCTCTCCACATATTGATCTCTCCCGACACAGTACCCCCGTGGGCAGTCCTCTTCCAGAAAATGGTGGATCTCCTTCAGATTCTTCTCCATCACAGCCTTCTGCCCATTGCTCTTAGAAAAGGTAATCTTCCACTCGCAACCCTCATCCCATTTATAATTTTCTTAGCTATCACAGATTGTCGCCCTCCTTTTATTCCCTTTTATCCTCAGTGTCTTCTGTGGTTATACCCAAAAATGTGAAAGAAGCACTTGATCATCCTGGATGGTGACAAGCCATGATTGCAGAAATGCAAGCTCTTGACCATAGTAATACTTGGGAGCTTGTGCCACTTCCCTCGGGCAAAAAGGCTATTGGTTGTCGATGGGTATATGCAGTTAAAGTCGGCCCTAATAGTGACATTGATAGGCTCAAAGCCCGGTTGGTTGCAAAGGGGTACACTCAGGTGTATGGCCTTGATTATTGTGACACCTTTTCTCTTGTGGCTAAGATGACTACCATTCGTCTTTTCTTTGCGATGGCCGCAATTCATCATTGGCCACTTCATCAATTGGATATCAAAAATGTCTTTCTCCATGGTGATCTTGAGGAAGAAGTTTATATGGAGCAACCTCCTGGGTTTGTTGCTCAGGGGGAGTCTGGCATGGTTTGCAAATTACACCGATCTTTGTATGGGCTCAAGCAATCACCACGTGCTTGGTTTGGAAAATTCAGCTCCATTGTTCAAAAATTTGGGCTAAAACTCAGTGAAGTAGGTCTTTTATTATCATTCATCTCTCGGGAAATATGTTTACTTAATAGTATATGTTGATGATATAGTCATTACAGGAAATGATATTGCTGGAATATCTCAATTGAAGGAGTACTTGTGTAGACATTTCCAAACCAAGAATCTTGGAAGCCTCAAATACTTCTTAGGCATTGAAGTAGCTCAGTCAAAGGATGGAGTTGTAATCTCCCAAAGGAAGTATGTCCTGGATATTTCGCAAGAAACAGGCATGATTGATTGTAGACCGGTTGACAGTCCTATGGACCCAAATCAAAAATTAACAACCGAAGAAGGTGAGTTATTTTCCGTCCCAGAGAGATATAGGAGACTTGTTGGAAAACTAATCTATCTCACTATTACAAGGCCAAATCTATCTTTTGTTGTTGGAGTGGTTAGTCAGTTCATGCAAGCTCCATGTGTTGGCCATTGGAATGCTATCATTCGAATCCTAAGGTATTTAAAGAAGGCTCCCGGGCAAGGGTTGTTATATGAAGAGAAAGGAAGCCTTCAGGTATCAGGATATTGTGATGCCGATTGGGCAGGTTCTCCTATTGATAGACGATCTACTACTGGATATTGTGTTTTCCTTGGAGGAAACATTATCTCATGGAAAAGTAAGAAACAAAATGTAATGGCTCGATCAACAGTTGAAGCTGAATATAGGGCAATGACATCACTAACATGTGAACTTATATGGGTGAAGCAGTTCCTTCAAGAACTTAAATTCTGTGACATTCAGAGTATGAAGATGTATTGTGATAACCAAGCTGCCCTTCACATTGCATCAAATCCAGTGTTTCATGAGAGGACTAAACATATAAAGATTGATTGTCATTTTGTTCGGGAAAAGTTATTGTCAAAAGAAATATGTACCGAGTTTGTTGGATCAAATGACCAACTCGCAGATGTGTTGACTAAGTCATTGAGGGGACCTCGGATTGAGTTTATTTGTTCCAAGCTTGGTACATACAATCTGTATGCTCCAGCTTGAGGGGAAGTGTTAGAATCATTACATATAGGTATCATCATTTAGACTAGTCTGCAGAATGATTAATGAGTTGTACTTAGTTCTGTACCTAGTTTTGTACCTAGTAGTCTTGCAGACTCTTGGTGTTTCATGTACTCTTGTGATTTTCATTATAAATAGAAGATAATGAGAGGGATCATTAAGTCCTCAAGAATATATTTTTATCAGTCTTAAATCTTAAGTTTCAATTATCATTACTTATTTCGCCTGCTGATGGCTATCTTCAAAACAGAGAACAAAAAAAACAAGAAATTGGCATACCTCACTAAAACCCGCTTGATCAAGGATGGCACGCACATTTTCTGACATAAAATCCACACCTAACACTGTTATGAACTGGCATCCAGCTTTTGCCATTTTAACTGCAGTATCTGCCATGACCAGTGAATCAGATATATGGATATGTGGCCATTGCTTCTGAGCAGCAGTTAAAATGCCTTGGACCTCAGGATCCATGTAAAAGTGTGCAACAACACCAATGTTCTTCTCCTTCAGCAAATTGACTAATTCATCAACTTTTAACTCATTAGGGAACAGATATTTTGCCTGCAGTGGAGCTAGAACAAAATTAGGAGAACAATGCTGTCAGGTCATGATCCAAGAAATTATGGCATTTGTGGTGGGCATAACCATCCATTATGATGTGAAGTAGCATGTCCTTTCAGAGAAGAACCAGTTGAACGGATAAAGTAAGCATGGTGACATAATGTTTTAAATTGAAGTTCATTAACAAAACAAAGGGGAAAAAGAAAAACTCCAAAAATTACTAAAAGCCCAAATTAACAAGTTAGTACGTACAGATTAACCTACTTCACCACTCTTGGTCCTTGGTTGATATGTCATGCATATTGGGTTGTTCAACTTTGAGAAAAAAGATCTCAACCAAAGCACCAACAAAAAAATGAGCAGGAAGTTTTCGGTACAGTGGGACTTTCATCAAATACAAAATTTGTACGCACAAAAGTGTCTTACAAAGATCTTAAGATGATGGTGTTTCTCAATACAACTAATTAATAGTAAAGATGTAACAAGTAGAAAGGCATAGCTTAGTTAAACATATGAGTCACAATACACCATTGTCTAGTTGATGTGTTGGATGCACAGTACAAGAAATTTTGAGGGAAAAAAAGGGAAGAAAAGAAGGAGGAGAAAGGTTGGGGTAGACAAGGGCCGAAGGAAGAGGGTGAAAGAAGAAAGAAAGAAAAGGAAAAAGAAAAAGTGGTCCCTCATTTAACTTATTAAGAATCCTTTAAAATTTGTGTCTTGCAATCATCTTTCCTTTTTTGTTATTTGACAATTACTTACTATCGAAAAGATATTGTCCGGTAGTTAATTTTTTACCAAATCAAAATCACTTTGGCTAATACCACCTATATCCACCATCCAACAATGAAGAAGACAAAACACATTAAGACAAAAAAAAGAAAAATAGTCCTCCACCTTTTGAGAATCAGATCCTCACGATAACAAAAGGAAACCTGCACTCATTAGTACTCTTCACAGTTCTTCACTTTTTTGACGGTGTAAGATTCTGTTAGACTGAAACCACTCCCAGCCCCAGAAACAACAAATTATGCAGAAGAAAAAAGAAAGGAAAAAACAAACAAACAAACAAACGATTTGTGATTGGATGAATTCGAGAGATTCAGAATAAAAAATGTCAAACGGTGCTAACCTGGGCTTCAGCGTAGCTACCCTTGGGAAAAATCCCATCAGAGGTAATAACCAAGGAAGGAAAAGGCTCAAAGGGAAACTTCCCTTCCCTCTGAGCCACCAACTGCTTGGTCCTCTTCTGCATGCTCACCAGCACGTTGTGCCACGTGTTAACCCTCGAACGCCCACTCCCTCCCGGCAACCCCGCATTCAGACCAGCCAAATCATCGGTGCTCACATTCATAACTTCCTCCGGCTTTGAACCATCCAGCACCCACACCAGACACGCGCAGAAACCCCTCGTAATATCCGAATCACTGTCCGCCGCCACCCTCACTTTCCCCTCCTCGTCGATCCCCACCTCCACCCAGACGCGCGAGGTGCACCCCATCACCCGGTTCGATTCGACCCGACCCGACTCCGCCATAGGCTCCATCGCCGCCGCGAAGTCAAGCAGGCGCTTCGCCCGCTCCCTCGGCTCCCGCAGCGACCGGAACTCCGCCGCGAGCTGCTCGAGCTTGGAGGGAACGACGAGCTCCGAGGTGGCGATCGCAGAGCAGGAAATCACAGGGTTTGGCTTGACCGAACTTGAACGGCGTCGGAGGCATTTGAAGGGTTTAAGTAACGGAAGTTGTTTTTTGAGGGGTTGGACGATGAAGGGTTTTGGTTTGCAGGAGGTTGAGAGGAAAAAGGAAGTGGAGACAGTGGTGCTCACAGTGATAACTGCCATGGCTAGTTAGTAGGAATGCTTGGAAAGGGTTGAATTGGAGCGAAAGGGTTAAAATAACTTCAAAAGTGGGAACGGTTGGGAAGAAACAACATGAAGAATCAGTGAAGGGCCCAAAGGGGATGATTCCCCCCAATTTGACATTTGTTGCCCTTTTTTCTGTTCCAGCATCTTGTCACTGTTACGTGAGCTTAAACACGACAATTTTGTCGAAAAAGGAAAGTAAGATTTGTAGTAATTAAGATTAGTAGCACATATTTGCATTATGTTTTCTAGAAAGTATGACAAACATGTCCCGAATATTGTCTCTTGTGAGAGTGGGCCAAGACACATTCTATGCACTGTACTCTAGCAGTTTCGCCTACTCGCATTTTTTTGGGAGCATCTTTCAGAAAGTTGACATTGCCTAATATCTGAAATCTACGTAAGCATAAGAATAAATAAACTACTAATTTCTGTTAAAGCGTTTTTCTTTATTTCATGTCATTTTTAATGTATCAAATATTTATCATTTTTATCGTTAAATGAAATTTAAGAACTAATTTAGAAGTTTTGTAATCCTTTAAAAAAATTGTTTAATTTAATGTTTAAAAAAAATGTTCTTCTTGCTGTTTTACTTATATCACTAAAAAATAAGAATAAATAATACAAAATAAAAAAAAACAGAGGGATAAATTCGTAATTGACAAAAACATTACTTTTTTTTCTATTTTTTATTTAAAACCACATATTTATTATCACTTTTTTTTTAAAATTTACTCATTTTGATTTATTTCTCTCCTCACGCAATTTCATGAGGGAAATTTCTACAA